>JAWWEE010000074.1:132836232-132868725 GCA_035221455.1 Xenops minutus | reverse complement strand
TTTCTTTTCCTTCTTTCTCAGCGGGGGGGGCGGGGAAGGGTGGAATCCGTGTGGCCAGCAGTTGGGCTTGGCAGGGAGCCAACTCAAACCTCCACAGAATCCTTGAACTGCAGCTGGTCTGAGTGATAAACTAAATGTTAAACCTTAGGAAGAATAGCATGCCGAAGGAAACCTAACAAAATATTCACACTGATTTTAACATTATGGAGTAAACAGCATAGAGAAGCACCAGTCTGCAACAGTGCTACATTATTCTTTTCAATGTTTCTAACTAAAATGAGGAGTAGATTTAAAAACAAATAAACAAACAAACCCAACAAAATAAAAACCAAACAAAATCCACAAACAAATGAAGGGAAAAAAACCCCAACCAACCAAAAACTAAGGAAGCCCCACCAACTTTTAGCGTTAACAAGCAGGAGGCAGGACAGAAAATAGATGTAAATATCTTTACTGATGACATTTATAGGTTGAGAACAGAGCCGCAGAAAGATTGAACTGCTTGATATCACAGATGTAGTTTGTGACGCATCCTGGGGCTGAGCCCCGATCACTTGGATCCCAGCTGGAAATGAACTAGTCTGGTTTCCAGAAACTACTGCAGATTAAAATGCAAAGTCATAACATCTTGTCACTGACCTGTGTTATGTACAATTAAGTGATGTTTACAAGGGTTCTGTTATCAAGGAACTACTTGTTTTAAATGGGAGCAACTCAGCTTCTTGACCACAAAACACATTCTTCTTGAGCATCTTCAACTTTTAAAGACAGGCATCTGTGACACAGATCCTAAACTTACTGAATAATTTCATGTAGAAAAAGTACATATTGCCCAAGGTTTAGTTATTCTGAAGTGAGTAGCAGTTTTATCACTGTTTTTATGGAACAGAAGTTCATCATATTGTGCTCATCTTCAGTGCATGCTGATCAGAATATATATTTATTGCTCTGCATAACAGGTTTGAACTCTAAGAGTGGACAGAATACTGAGATTTGCACAAAGGAGGGGCTAGGAAAAAACAAATAAGTAAAACAAATAAAACTCAGAAAAGTACAAAGCACAAGATTTAGTAATAGAAGCATCATTACCAGTGCATTTTCTCTTGCATAAAGTCCTGAAATTAGTTTGGATAAAAACCTAAAAACAAATGGATGTGGACTGTCATATAGTAGAAGAAAATATTATTTAGTCCAGTTCTCATCTAAGAATCCAAAATAGAGTTTGTTCCAGATTTAGTTCAAAAGATACCTGAAAATTCCTTCCAAAATACTAAGCATTAGCCAAATAACACATCATGAGAACAGGAAAAAAATATATATATAATGTCTGTTACCTCAAGTCTTTTCCCATATATAAAGGTGACATTTTGCGATTATATTTCTAATAAAAAATGCATATATTTGTAAGCAGACTTTTTTAATATATATTTATAACTTTAAAGTTTTGTTCCTCTCAATTATTTTGTAAAATAAACAATTTCAGTGGCTGAAGTTATGAATTTCCTCTTATGGGTATTATGATATTAATTGAATAACACAATATTAAATTATTTGTAAATAACAAATATATATCAACCTTTTTTTTTTTTTCAAGACAATGTTGTATCAACTTTTAAAAAAATTGCAGTGGCTGTATCAATTCTTTTCTTCTTTCCATACAATTGAAAGTTGACATGCCTTAAAAATTGACTTTCTGTTCAATGGTATCTTTTTCAGTAATCTCTGTTATTAAGGAGAAAATGCTTGTGCATTAATGGATAACTGTTGTAGGAACTATTAAATGATTGTGTGTTTGAGACACTTGAAAGGCCAAACATCTTGGAGTTAACTCCAGCTATTGATAAGGTGAGATATGAACTTGGTTTGCACACTGAATCAATTATACTAAGATGATAGCTGACGACAGTTGAATAAGTCTTAATACTTTACCTAACATAATAAGGTTTGTATAAGACTTTGGAGAATAGCTGCAGACTACCTTAAAACTTTCATTTGAAATTTTTGTCAGGATTTCCTCTGAGAAGTTTGGAGGACAAAACTGTTTAAGTATGTCTTTCCCACAAAGTCTTCAACCATAATATCTTCAAAATACCTTTTTCCATTACATGAATTTTCTACCTTGACATTTTGTGCCTCAACATTTATTGTATTTGGCTCTTTTGCAAACCACCCCTTTCCTATTTAAAAATTCTCACAGTTATAGTTTACACCTACATCCCTTCTACAGCATGGAAGAAAGCAACTCTTACTCCCCTGTGCATACTTTTATGCACCAAGCTCATTTAAATAGCAGAATTACTGGTGTCCTAGATGTTTTGGTTGGTCCAGAGTGGAAGGAACAAAATATGTATATATATATTAATACAAGTTACTATTTATCAGGATGTAAAACAATATCTTGTCAATCAGAATTAGAAGATAATATTTCTGACATGGGAAAGATTCAGACCACTGAAGAACTCGGAAGCAACTTTGAATCCACTCTGGAACATTATTTCATTAAGTGTACAGAATTTTGAAGTTAAGTACGAAGAGACTTAGGACATCTCAATGTTATGTATTGATTAATTGTCAAAGTCAAAAGGAGAAAGTTGATATGGCATAAGAGAAAGAATGAAAGTGCAGACTAGGCTGCATTGGGAAAAATTACTAGAGAAGGAATCAAAATAAATAGGACTGTATGATGCATTAGCAAAGACTCTGCCATTCCTACTGAGAATAAAATACAAAGGCACAAAAGGAAATCTGGAAACTAAGAAAGACAACTTGTTTTCATTCTTACGTTTGTATGGCAATAAAATTACTCATATATACTATGGTATCTTCATTTGGATTAAGTATTCTTTTTTATGCTGGATTCAGACAACTGTCAATTTAATGAAATTAAGAAATTAAAACTTAGAAAATGCTGCATAATACACAAGGACTACTGTATACTACTTTAGTTTCTAATTATTAAAGTTTGATTATTGTTTGCAGAATTTTGTCCTGTCACAGAGTGAAATTACCTGAAACCTGGCCAATTTCACAGAAACTTTTTATGAGGTGCTCAACTACTTTCCAGCCCTAAAGAAATGAAATTATCTCTATGTTCTGCATGCAATCTTGTGTTAAAGTAAAATTTCTAAATCATTTAGCTTTCAACAGTGAAAACCCATTTGTTTTCTCTTTCTAAGGGTGTTTTCAATAAAGTAACCATTTAAAACTTTCTGATTCCTTTGCAATATAACCAGACAATAAAAAAGTCTGTTTCATTCCATTAAATAGTATTTAAGGATATATTTAGGTCATTTGCCTAAAGTTGGTCTCTTGTCATACAGATATGAGTGTTAGAAATAATGACATATAGAAATAGAACAGAAATAACTAGCATGTAGAAATAATTTTGCTTCCAGGTGTACACATGTGAGCTTATTACAAAGTTATGCCTAAAGAAGGCTCTCAGGGAATAATGCAGTAATGATCTTTCACTGACCTTGAGTTAGTGTTTGCATTGCACAGCCAGAAAAAGCCACAGGCTACTTTCCTTGTACTGCCCACAGCAGTAAAAACAAAACCAAATATTTGCTGGGAGATAGAAGAGGAGAGATATTCCCTGTTCCTTCTTCATCTCCAGTAGCAATGTGCAGCTGAGAAAGTGTGGTTCTGTGCAGCTGAAAAATAAAGATTAATAAAGTTTAGTGTAAGTATTCTGTGTTCTGTATATATTGCTAATCCATTTGAATGTTACTTTGTCAGATCTGTTAAACCAAATCTGCTACTGGGTGGTCAAGAAGATAAGGAGAATATTTTCATTGCTTTGAGTCTCCCAAAATTTTTCCATGCCACTTTTGGTGAACAGAGGACCAAACCATTACTTTATCAGCAGCTTCTCACCACCTTGTCTTGAAACTTAACTCCAACACTGATTCCCCTTTTTAGCAGAATTCCAGGTTTTCAGATTCTCCTGATGAACCACACTTAACATTCCAAAACACTGAGGGCCTTTGCTATTTTCTGCTTGGGTAAGGTTTTCTGGTTGGTTTGGGGTTTTTTTTCAATTTGTGTTCGGTTATTCGGTTTCTGTTCGCTCATGTGGGCGCATGTCATTTTGGCAGCGTAGGCACCTATATATACAGCCATCATTTAGTTATTTATTTCTTCCTTTCCTGGTTAGTAATTCAGCAATCAACTTTGGAACAGTTCTCTGGTACTTAGCTCTTCAGGTCTATGGGAAGTGTGCAGCAAAGAGTTATGACTGTTCACCTCCCAGCTTAGCTATTTATAATGAATTTCTAAACGTCTGTTAAGAATTCAATTTCCTCATTACCTTACCCTGGCGGTCTGCCATCTCACTTGTTTCTCTTTCTCTTTCTATCAAGGTGAGATGTGACCTGTTGTCAAATGATAATATATTTTAAGTCTTTCTCAGATGAAAATGGTTGGCAGAAACATGATTATTGCAGCAGAAATGGCTTGTGTTATAAATGTTATTTCTGATTACTGACCACAGGAGTCTTACATTGTGACAGGTAAGAACAGTGACCCTTGTGCTTGACCTGGTGTCAGCTGCAGCTCTGCTGATGAGAGTAAGAGAGAAAATGGTAGTGCATAAATCACTGCTATAATAAGATGAGCAGAAAATAACTTTTAGAAAAACTTCATCTTTGAATCCCAGCCAGTACTGTAAGCTTAATGCCTTGTTCTGGTGATTCCTTTGTGCCATATTATGAGCAATGTCTCAACTTTGCCTTTATTTTCCATGAAATATTTATTTACTTCTTTAGTCACCACCTATTTGTGTATCAGATTCATAAAAAAAAAAATCAAGACTAGTAATCAGACATCATGTATTTCTTGTTCATGGAACATGAAATGTTATGTCACAGACCACAAAGAACTACGCCATTTGCTCTTGCTCAGGGTCTCTGCTTTCTCAAAAGCCATTACAGATTTGAAGTGAGTGTTCAGGTTGAGTCCTGAGCCACAGATGAAGACCTCTGTTGCATGCCCCACTGTCCTCGTTCCAGCTCAGTGGGAGAGGGCATGGCCAAAACATTGTATTATTTGATACTACATTACACCATTACCAGGAGATGGAAAAAGGGACTCTGTCTCACTTCTGGGAAGGAGTGGAGTCCTTTTATGGTCAGGGGAGCAAGTGTGGCTGACACAGGGTCTGTCCACCACCATTAGATGTCTCATCTTGGTGTGCATTCTACATGTAAATCACCCTCTCTTTTGTACACTGTTGTTATTAGTATTGTTGCTATTACCCTTTGTTTTCTTATCTTATTGCTGTTTCCAGCAAATTGTTCTTATCTCAGCCCATGATCTCTGCCTTTTTTGTCTTCCCTTGGAGTGTGTAGGGGAGCTGCTATGGTTTCCTTTTTAGTGGGGCCACTGAACTGGGGAATAACATTCCTAAACCATGACACTCGTGCAACACAAATGCCCCTTTCTCTTAAAAAGACACTGCTCCCAATTTTTATAGATGTTTATGAAGCAAACTTGATCATATACCATTTTCTATTCATAGATTATTTATATTGATGCTATTCTGAATATGTTACTGGAGATGTGAGCAGTGACAACTGTGGGTAATGCCAAACAATGTAATATCATGTTCTTGACACTTTACAATCAAAGCTTTCATAATCATACAATAGTTTGCCAGCAGTGATCCAGGAGAAGCCTGTAGGTTCACGAAGGTGCTGTAAATAATTCTGCAGTTAAAACTAGTTCAAAATAAGTATTGTGCATGAGTGCATGAAAGTTGAACTTGAAATGCAAGATTTTATTGTGCCAGTTCTTTTGCAAATGCAAAGACATAGCTTTAGGATTCTGTTGAATCTCAGTCTTCAACATAAAATTTCTAAATATAAGATCTATTATATACTTAGTATTGATTTAATAATTTGGTATTTTAAATAGAAAGTAAATATTATGTGAAATAATAGCTTTACTGTTCAAAAGATTTATTAAAGTCACTTTGACCATGAACTATTGACAATGCAGTAATGTCATCAGTAGGATTTTGCTAGTGAATTTGCTGTCTAGCCAAAATACCATCCAGAAAAAGCTGGTTATTCAGAAAGTCATGAAGATTGTTAGCAACATTTTTCAAATAACAATGCACACTGACTTAGGGCTGCTCCCTTTTAAAAAGTCAGAGTAAAAATGTGCTCCTGTAGTATTCCATGGTTATAAGTACCGTCCACTTCCCAAAGAATAAAGCAACTCTGTGTCAGAAATAAAAGTGCAACAGGTGAAAGAGCAACTATTAACTACCACAGCTTTATTGGGCTCTTTTATATCTACAGAAAGGTGGATACCTTCTGTTTTTCTTCTCATTATTTCTTTAACTGTTTCTCTAAGCATGACACACATTTTGGGCCCTGTGACTGCAGTGCCACCTCACTTGCAGCTAGCTGGCCTGTATGTAAGAATATGTGCTCTTTATTTGTTGACTTGCAGGCAATTACAGCATCATAACAGAGCACAGATCATAGATTAGATATCAGAGAACAGGAAGGAGAATTTGCAAAATATTAATATCTCAGAAATAGCACTAAAAAGTACATCTGGGGGAAAAGTCTGTTTTTTATTAGAAACAGCCTCTAGTATATCTTGGTACTTGGCACAGAATAACCCTTGCCCATACTAAATTTTGTTTCCCTTCAAAACATTGTTGGCCATATCCAAACTGCCCACTGAGAAGAGTTCCTGGCCTATTCTGAGTCCCAAATTATGCCTGGAACTCGGTCATGGCTGTGAGTGTTCTGGAGACCACTCCACAAATTTAATGGTATGGATGATGGAGTTTCAGTGTCTGCGAGCAGTATTTGGCAGCATTTTACTCACTAGTAAAGATCTAGTCCCAAGAACTCCTCCTGGGCTGCAACACTAAAACACCTTCAAAACTAGGGAAAGACATCCCCTCTGCATGGTTTATATACCAAGTGCACACTTCTGTGAAAATTATTTACAGTAAGAGAAAAGAGATAACTATTTTTATTTCAGTTAATGGGAAATATCAGGAAAAATAAGGTGAGAGAGTACAGTGAATTTATTTTAAGAAAGCCTAAACTAGAAATACATTTGCTAATCTGATGACTTTGTGTTTTATAGAGCTTTTTATCTGATCCCAACAATTTTAGCTCTTATTCTGCAAGAAAAGTAAGTGACTAGATCCCAGCAGAGTAAGGAGAGAAAATAACAGTCAATAAGCTTAAAAAAATATTGAACTATTTAACATCACATTTATATAATCTTCTACCAAAATTAAAGATTTAATGTCTGCTAAAGGTCAATGATACAAATCTGAAGTTAAATGTTTCATTTTCAGGGGCAGTCATCTTCAGCTTATCTCACAGACTTATGAAGATTAAGTCTCCAAAATATTTCAAAATCCAAAACTTTAGACTGGCAGTAGGTTTTAGGCATTTCACCCACATGCATGCACTTGTGGGGGCACTGTGTTGTACTGGATGTAACACTGACCGTACAAGAAATCCACATTTCAAGTGTTTGATAAAGAAGATTGTGTTTGCATATCAGGCTGCTCAATGGAAAATGGCTCAAGGTGGCCCAGGAGCATAACTGAGTAACAACTCCCTTTTTTTGTTCAACTATAATGGATCGAGCAAAAGAAGCAACTACGCAATCCCAGACTTTACAAGACTGGGATTCTGGGAAAATAAAAGATTCACAGCTTCAGTCAGCTTCTCTGAACAGTGCACTTTGCTCACTTGCACTTTTGGAAAACCCAGGAGTTTGGACCTTGAAGTGACCTGCACAGTTACGGACTGATTCTGAATTAAGCAGTGAATGATGGATTCAGGTAAGACATCTGAGCTACTGGTGGAATGAAAAGAAAAAAGGCTGACACACATGTGGATCAAAACTATATGTCATGTATCCAAATCCAAGAAATTTCTCAGGGAGTCTTCAAAGATGTTCTGTCAGATGCCATACATCATTGAGATAGTAAACCTGCAGAAATGCAGTATGGATTATATTTCTTGGATGTGAAAGTCCAAGGCAGTCTCCTCCCAGAGATCTACCAATGGGATTTTAAATTACATGGAACGTCCAAGCCAACACAAATACAGGATCAGAATTGGTATAGTGCCTATAAAACATTTGAGAAGCAAAAAAATAAATTAAACAGATAACAAATGTGAAAAAATCAAACGTATTAAAAACTATAGACAACAAAGACTCTGAAATGCACTGTGAAACCCTGTTGATGAAGAAGGATGAGAAATATCAAGAAGAATAAATTTAAAAAGCTATAAACTATATCCCACTAAAAATAAAATAAAAATGTCAAGAACATATTTATGTTTTATTGATAAATGGAGACTTAAATATGATCAAGGAAATGCTTTTTTATTTTTAAGAGGAAAGGCAATAAATCATACTGTGTATGTAAGAATAACAAAGAATAAAATAATATAATTAAATTATAAATAAATGAAGCTGATTTGTTTTTGGAAAAACTGCAAAAAAGTGAGCTTGCTGGTAATTTAGTTTGCCATTTTTAAATAACATGGTGGAATGATGTCAATAGGAGCTCATGAAGATCCAATATTTTAGAATATTAAGTGACTCTAAAGAAACCAAAATATTTAATACTGCCTTCCAACTGAGCCACTCTTAAGTATCTCATTGAAAGGGATGATGCTGCTTGTCAAATAGCATTCTGAACCTCAGCTGATCTCTATTAGGAACTTTCTCCACCCCTTGGAGTTCCAGAAACATCTATCTTCAACTTCTCTTGGATGGGATATGCTCTGAAAGTTGCAAAATCATGTCCTGTAGCACCACTTCACATAAAGGCAGGTAACAGAACAGAATTTCAAATTGAAACCTGTGCCTATAGGAAATGTCCTGCTCCTCTTACAAGTCATGATACCAAATTATATGATCACAATGTGCTCCATCAGCTCCTGTCTGTCCCACTCCACAATATCTTGGTGGCAGCATGACCTTTTCTAATACTTTACAGTTTCAAGATATCACCTCTTTATTTTCATTTGAGATGACAGACACCACAAAGTTCATTTTAAGGTGTTTTAATCTTCCACCCTGACCACTTAAGAGGATTTGACACCTATAGATCCCTCTGCAGCAAGAATGACACCATCACAAGAATGCAGCAAGAATGACCCTCCTCTGTACTTCCATTTCTCTGAATACTTCTCCTTAGCCTATTAGAGTAGGAGGATATGCCATACATCATACAAATAGGTCTTTGAATTGATTTCAATAGTTGCTATGCTGAGAACATAAAAATAAGATCTTACATGATCTGCAATGTTACAAACCAAACCAAACCAAACAAAAAAAAAAAAAAAAAAAAAAAAAAAAAAAAAATAAACAAAAAAAAAAAAAAAAAAAAAAAAAAAAAAAAAAAAAAAAAAAAACAAACCAAACTAAAACCTTTGTTCTGGAAACAAAGTAGGTAAGAGAAAACATCTAAACAAAATGGACACCTGTTATTTTAAAGAAGACTCACAATACAATCTTACATTTTCCAAATCTTGAAATTTAAATGTTTGGCATTAGAACACCTAGGATTTTTCTTTTACTTAGTTGAAAGTTAGGATTTTATATTTACTTTTAGAAAGAAAGTGCTCCAGGTCAGGAATTCAGTCTTCAGGAAGAGGTATTAGGATCATGTAAACAGTCAGACATACACAGATTATTCTGTGCCTGTACAGAATGTACAACACATTACAAACCTAATCCTGACTGAGCCTTTAAACATCAGGATGATTCTAGATAATTAGAAAAATAAGCAGAGAAATTACAGAAAGATCATGATAATATCTTTAAGGATGTGATAAGTTAGTCTAGTTACAGCAATCTCAAGAACAATTGAATCACTTTGTTGTATTTTGGATCATACAGACAGTCTCACAGCTTAGCATCTCTGAACAGCTAAAGTGTGACAAGGAGAATTCCAGCACTCTTTGGTAACAAGGAAGGAGAGCTGGATTTACTGCAGGAATATTTCTGAAGTAGACAGTCATGACCCTTTCCTTTTTTGGACCTGACTTCTCTTATGTCTTGCTGAGCATATAGATATAAGCAAACATCAGTACTTGGAGTGAGGAAATGGCCAGCACAAGTCCATGTGGTGTCTAGGACCAAGCACAAGAACCTGTTGACACCTTTACTTCTCATAATGTATTTTCAGGATCAACACTTGTGTAACCCTGAAAATAACTGCAACTGACAGTGAGTGACAGTTCCTCTGACAGACCCATGAGGGGTTTTGTTTTTTATGTCATGCTGCAGTCCTCTCCTTTAAAATGTGTTGACTAATCCCTCTTTGCCAGAGGCAATTTATATCACTCCCTTCTTTTCAGGTATGAAAGCTGCTCTTCAATATTATATTTAGGTAAAACATTGGAGAAATCCGTACTGCTGTAGTGACTGGTTTCATAACCACAAAAATCCCCATAGGTTTCAACATCTGTTAGGCAGTGAGTGGTAGTGCTAGAAATAGGGATGAAATATCATTAAGCCATGGAAGCTTTGCCATGAAGTGCTGTCTCAAAATGTGAGTTTGGAACATAGCATCATGGTCAATATATAGAAATTATATCTTCTGTCATTTTTAGTGCTTTTAAACTACCTACCTGTAGAAGAACTCAATTCTGTGACTGGTAACTAAGAGGAGTATGGAAAGCACAGGAAGGGAGTGAGATAGCGGAGAAGAGCTCTGCATTTGTGTAGCCATCATAATTGTCCCCCATCACACATCCTGGTACCTCCTTGTCATGTGCTGTTGAATGTTCAGCCCTTGATGATGTGGTGTTTTGTGTGATGGCACAGGGGTGCAGGGCGTGCAGGAGAGAGAAGGGCAAGACGGAAGCTGCCCTCCTGCCCCCCAGGAGCTGGATGTGCCACAGGCTGGGTGAGCTCATACCAGCATGGAGATGCTCAAAGATATAGATGCAAATCCCAGAAAAGGCACAGTGGCAGAAATCATTTTACTTCATCGACAGAAACAGCCACCAGAAGCGCTACCAACTGTATCAGCAGCAGCTGGACACAGAGAGCAGGAAAACATCTATTTAAATTCCTTTTCCCCAGCTGTCTATTTTGTGTCGCAACTAGCTGGTAATATACATTGGCAGTAGATGATATGTTCATGTTTCTTTGCAAATGAGAATATGGATATGAATAGGTATTTCTTGTATTTTCCTTTGTACAAAGATGTAGCAATACTTGTATTAACATTCTCACACTTGTGGAGAGACCTTGGTTTTATTTTTAAGAACATTTCTCCTTAAGTGGTTATGCATGGAAAGCATCAAATAGTAATAATAAAAAGCCAGCTAAAGTAAGGATTAAGAGGCAGGATTAAAATCAAATAGCTACAAAAACAGTAATGGCACCACATGAATACTGTACATTAATTCACATGACCATCTTTATTCATCTGTCTTTTGTCTGTACACAATCATCCTAAGAGAAGATGATAACCTGAGCTGGAGATATTCAAAGACCTTGTTGAAAATTGTGATCACATGTTTTGAATATTTTTGAAGAAAATTCCCAAGACCAGTAATACTGCACTTGAAATTAGAAAGGAAACAATAATATAATTGTCAGTTAAGTATATACTAATGCCTTATTCAACTCTAAAATATATATCCTAAGAAAAGATGAGATTGACAGTCAGGAGTTTGCAGGTGCCAAAAAAAAAAAAAAAAAAAACATTAAAATCGTTGCAGAAACTAGCCAGAACAACACATCTCTGTGAGAAAAAAAAAGTCAATCTGGCAGTAGTCACTGCAGAAAGAAAAGCAATATGTTTGCTGATGGCAGGAATTTAGCTGATCTGAAGCCAGTCATGCACTGAAGATTTACATACATGAAAGAAGTGTCTTTATCTGGGAAAAAGGGCAATGGTTGACAGGAAAGCTGACTGTCTACTTTTCATGGTTTATGAGGTTTCATGGAGATCCCTTTCTGAGACAAGCAACATGTCCAATTTTGCAGTCTTGAGCACTTTTTATATCTTTATTTTTTTATTAAAGGACGCCACATTCTCTAATTTGCACACAATACGCTAGGTGCCTTGAAGGCGATAATCAGATACTAAATAAATACTACAGTGAGCAAAGAAAATAATAAAATCCTACACACAACAGAATATCCACTGTCTTCTATAAAGCCCAAAGCTTCTCTTATATCCACTATGTTCCCTGAAGAGATACTTCTCTGCATCTCAACATTGCTCTGTTTAAACACCCTCTCAAGTCATCCTTTGCCCACTGTTACAAAAAACCCAAGAGATCTTTGCTTGCTGTTTTTGTGAAAGGAACATAGGTGCTCTCACACAAGTACAGAAACTCTTGCAATGAGATGACAAGTGACGTGTTAATTTCTTGAGCATGGACATGAATATGCAAATGTTTTTGAAATGTTTATATTGAACGTTGGTGTCAGTCCTAAACTTTTAAAAGGAACTTTTCAAGCTGTCAGTCTGAGAACGATCAAGACTTTGAGCATGCAGATAATCATAATCACCAGCCCAACATGAAATGTCAGGATACAGAACATCTCTTTATCTCTACATCATGTAAGTATACATGTTTAAAGGTGTCTCAGTGTTTATCGATTTTTCCAGACCTCTAGTTCAAGGACAAAGAACACCCTCAGTGTTTGTCCATATGTCTATAATTGCTACATACCTAGCTACAGGAATATCACACAAATGAACCTACTGCTGCTATGCACTAGTATAAAATCTATCATAAATATTCATGCAGGGATGTGGTGATGAATCTAGATGAATGCCTGGGACTCTATCCCTCACAGTATAAGCCTACTACCTTTTTCTCATTTTCATTTCAAGAAAAAACAAGAGTACTTTTAACCTAAAAACATGCTTCCTAAGATTGGGGGGGGGGGGGGGGGGGGAGGGGGTTGGTTTGTTTGTTTGTTTGGTTTGTTTGTTTTCCCAGGAAGGGAATAGTTTTATGTCTTTGTATTTATTGTGTTCAATAAATATGTCCACACATTGCAGTAAAATTAAGATGCAAGGAACCTCTTTACCTTATACTTAATTTTAGAATTAAGAATGCAGAAAATCACATGCTGAGTCCTAAGGTTATTAAAACACATTATCTGGAAGAATTTTATTACCTTTTGAAGTGACTTCTAAGTCACATGCTGAATTACAAATATTTCCATTATTGTTTGTTTCTGTACCAGAAAATAAGAATAGAAAAATCATGGGTATTTTGCTATTTTGAGAACCACATTTATCTTTTTATTATAATTTCTATATTAAGATCCATATTGCACAATTTTGTTCCTGAGTCCAGTATATCTATTGTAGCCGATAAAATGCTTAAACTTATTTCTAAGGGTTTGAAATACATTTCAATTGAAGTGCTTTTTCTATCACTAAAATCTTCTGTAATCAAAATGGCTGTATGTGTGTCTGTATGTGCATTAAGCAGTATGAAAAAGACTGAAGCCATGTAACTAAAAGCAGGCATTATCTGTTTTCTTGTATCTTCCTCTAGAAACATTACAAGATTTTGTGACAGTTATGGAGGCTAGCCAAGTTTCTGGGCAATGTCCAGTCCAGGTCTATGCTACTCCATGAGATAAGCTGACTTCTTAAAACTAAACTCCAAAATCCAGTATTGGTGTCACAAATTCAATATTCTTTAAAATTCCTCTTTTCCTAATAATCTTTCAGTCTTATTTTGTGTTTCCAAGCAATTATTCTTTTACAGCTGTATTTTAAAATACTTGAGAACCCATGTTCTTCTGCTAGAACTGAATTGACTGCAATTTACAGTGAAGCAACTTCCCCCAATTAAAGTGCAGTATTAACATATCTGACAGCTACAATCTGGAGTTATGGAGAAAGCAGAAGTGGACCACCAGAGTGTCTAATGAACCAAAGCTGCTACTACATCCATTGTTAGACAACAAATAGGATCTCTTAACATCATCACAAAAATGCCTGTGAAAAGCAATACAGTGTGTCAGTTTGATGCACACAACCCTAGAAAATGTTGAATCAGGATATCTAAAATGAAACATTTCCTTATTTAGAAAAATGAGAGCATTGCATGTGAAATCTAATCAAACATATATTACAGTTAAAGACAGCGTTTTTGCTGTTTTCAGAAAACCTAGACAGACTTCATAAGCAGAATCACAGAATCACAGCATGGCTTGGGTTGGAAAGACCTTAAAGATCACATAGTTCCAAACCCCATGCCATTGACAGGAATACCATCTACTAGAAACATGAAAATAGCCATTTGTATATGCACACAAATATATATACTTATATATGTATATATATATACCTATATATACGTATTTATGTATAAACATGTTTATACATATATACCTATATATACACACATACACATGTGGCAGTTGCCCACATACAAAAGGTGAGTAGATTGTAGGGAGAAAAAGAGGGAGAGGGAGACAGAGAACCACTGGATAACATAAATGAACATTCAGGTTATCACTGTTTTTTTTCTTGACTTTATTAACACTCATCTAAAGAGGGGATCGGGCTTCATGTTAATCTCAATCATTTCTATACAACTCAGAATCATGGAATCATTAAGGCTGGAAAAGACCTCTAAGATCGAGTCCCAACTTATAACCCAGAACCACTGTGTTCACAGCTAAACCATATGCCCAAGAGTCACATCCAAATGCCTTTTGAACATTTCCAGGGATTGTGATTCCACTATGGACAGCCTGTTAAAAGTTGATAACAGCTTTTAATCCAAAGATGGACGGTTCAAAACAACTTGTAATAGGAGCAGTAAGCTGGGCTGATGGCTTCCCTCTGTAACTACATTTACCTCCCTTTTCTGACACTATAAAGAGTCTGACAACCAAAAAAGGGTCCTGGGATGAATTTCTGCATTAAAGCATGAGCCTTTCCTATTGAGTCTGAGCTGGAGCTGAATTTAGGTTTATCCATACACAGTTTGGGGAAATTATTAAGGCATACCAAATAACTCCAGGACCGGCTGCAAATTTCAAATGAAAGTGGTAGTCGTAAATTGATAGCCTTCATATGTTCTGACCCATAAACCACTCATCACTCTCTCTTGTTTCTACTGTACAGGAAAATGAAGAAATCACAAGAGACGGCTTTCAGTTTCAATTTATTTGAAAGGTCAGGCTGATGACAGGAACATCTGGCAATTGAAAGTGGTAAACTTCTAATAACTACCTAGGAGATGAGGTGTGAGAAGCACTATTACTCAATTGAGACCAAAAAATTGACTAGACATGACAGAAGAGAAAATCACAGCTTTTAATTACATCCAGTTGTTACTTTGGAAATAAAATAACTAGCCTTAGTGATGGCTTGATTCTCATATTGGCATCCTGTCATCTCATAATCCATTTAGGACTAAAATTGTTGATAGCCTGGTATTTAGTGTTTATCTACTGTGTATTTTAAGGTTATTGAGTTACACTCAAAGGCCAAAGTCATCTGTAGTGTAAGTGACAAAACACAAACTACATTCTACTTAATCTCTGGACAGGTGTTGGAAAGAAGGCCAAATAGTGACATATTTATCAACACCTCTGCTTAGAATTCTTTGCCAGTGATGTATTTTCCACATTGGCCAAAGTTATTTACTCCTGTCACTCCTGTTAGAGTAGAATCATATTCAGTAACACTAAAATAGAAAGTGATATTTTTTTTAATCACCAAGGAAGATGAATTGTTGCAATGAAGGAGCAGGAAAAAAATGCCTTGTCATATTAGCCCATTACCAGCCAAAATAAGTGCATTTCATATTTTGCATGTTTTCTGATGTCTTGGTGCTCTATAATTACATTGTAAATGAAAGAAAAATATTGGTATATTAAATAGGATAACATCATTTCCTCAGTCAATAATGGAACTTCTCTCACCCTCTGACCAACAAACTAAATTTTAAGTTGCAGGAAAGCAGTCTTTGAAGTACCATTCACATCCGATAAAAACTTACTTATTTTTGACTTTGTAGTGGAGATCATATTTTCCAAGGCAGTAGCAGCCATCCCATAATCACACACACTGAAACAAAACTAAGCAAGAATTCTACCACACCAAACCAAACACATGAGCCTCAAAAAAATAAGTTGCCTCAGCCAAGCTGTAGTACTACCAATTCTACCTGGCATTCAAACATAATTAATTGAGTCCCCAAACTTCCACAAAAGCCCCCAACAACTTGAAACCTTTTATTTTTTTTTCCATGGTTTTGAAGCTCTGAATAGCATATGGGTCATGCTTTCATAGTTATGGATTTTGAACTCAGCTTCTGAAATGTTGGTATCTTTAAAGTACTCTCATCTTTAACTGTGTCCACAAAAGCATAAGTGAAAACTAAGACTTACTCGTCCAACCTTCAACTCCCTTGAGGTTTTGCATTTCCAGATTTAGCATGTACAGCTTGCTGGCTGTTGCCATTATCATCAAAAAGTTGCACAGTCTAAAGCACATAATTGTGCAACCATTTTCCTGTCAAATAGAGTTTATCAATATTGACACAACAGCATACATAAATATACAGACATATTTAATATATAGCACATGCATATATATAGTACAAGAATACTGAAAAGCATGTTCATCCAGCACAGAAATGTTGTCTCTGGACACATATATTTCACACAAAAATTGACATGGCCAGAATAAATCAAAGTTGCCAAAATATAAGTATTTAGTTTTTATTTTCCCTTCTGGAGTGTTTGATCTAGGACTGACCATGAGAGTTCTCCTGGGTGAGAGCTCAGTCACCATTACAGTGGAGAAAGAATATGAGATACATAGAAATGTCAAACACATGGACCCCTTTCTCTTCCATTTCAATACTCAAATTAAGGTTTCTCAATACTCTGGTTAAATACACAAACACCAGGCAATTACTGGCCAGTGTGAAGCCCAAGACCTCAACAAGATAATCAATCGACTCTTCCAAGATGGATAGTTGAAAGCATTCAAGATTAATTCTTTTCATGGGCATTTCTAGGAGAAATAATTCATATATATATATATATTTCCAAATATTCTTTGAACACAAGTAACTTCTCATGTTAATTACAGGAATGTCTGTACAAATAGGAAACCATTACTTTTATGACCTCTTGCTGCACTGTTTCCATTGTTAGGACTGCTCATAAACTAAGAATCCATGATTGCTTGATTGCAAGCCCTGTGCATTCTTTCTTGACATGGTCAATGCAGCTGTTTTAATTATTAAATTTAAAAGCCTTCTATTTTCATATAAATTAAATATTTCTATTTGAGGCTACTAGCAGTATGTCAGCTTTAACTTCTGTCAGGCCTTAAGCTGTACAGGTAAAACCAGGGGAAATCCGTAAGAAGAGCTGAGTTGGGAGAACTGGGTCCCGCTATTTCTGTGTAGACAAAGGCACTGTAAATGAAATTTGCCACTTAAGTTGCTACCTCTCCCAGACCAACCCTACCAGCATACTCAATATATGCAACTGTCAGGCTCACAGCTTGCTCCTCAAGGCAGAAAGTGCCCCCTGAGTCTGCACAGCCCTGGATCTGCATTTGTTCCCAAGCCCATGCCCCAACCCTTGAGATATTGCCTCCACTGCCCACAACCCCTCCTGCCTGGTCTGATTTTCTGCATTTCTGGTATATGATATGAGCCTCCCCAGCCCAAGGTATTTGCCCTTTCACCTTATGACTCAGGTCCACAATCAGTTTAAAACCCCTGGAAATACTTATGTTGAGTGGATGCGGACAAAGGGGCTTCCTCGTCCACCAGAGGCTGAAAGGAACTGCTAGGGAAGGGAATTCTGAAGAAACATCCTTCTTCTGCAGCACCTCAGGAGGAGGATGCAGTGGAGGATAATCTGTTTCATCTGGGCATGGGGAAAGGCAGACCAGCCACTGCTTGCTCTGAAAGAGAGGGCAGGAGGAACTGTTCCCATTCACCATCCAGGATGTATCTTCTCTCAAAGCATTTCACTTACTGCAGTTTCCAAACTTGAGTTATACATTGTGTCTGACAGCAGAAGAAAGATGACTAATATGAAGGGAAATGGTAAGATTTTTTTTAAAGTGATTTCCTTCAGCCTTAGTCTTATTCATTTTTTTGAGCACATAGCAGCATTTGTCTGTACAGCAACAGAAATAAGAAAATGTAAGACAGTTCCAGATATCAGCATTTTTGGTGCCCATGTCTCTTTTGCTTGCATGGGCACAAAAGTTCTCTATAAGACTAAGAAATTTTAGGCTAATTAAGACAAAAAGAGCTGTCATGGAGGAGATCACAATGGCTACATACATTTCCTTGTATCTTAGGAACAAGAAAGGAGAAATTTTTGTTTGGTAATCTTTATTCCTGCAGTAGAGATCTTGAGCAGACTTTATATACTCATTGCAGGAGAACCACAGATAATTTGACCTGACCCTTTATTCTATTTTAAAAGATGACTTCCACTTATTTTGCAGTGCTGTTATTTTACCCTTGGGATAAGAGATGAACTCAATTCAAAGGCTCTAATTCAGGGCTTATTGACTTCAGTGGCCTCTTTTCCTCAGACTTTACTGGAAGTCTCTGGCACACTGCAGCCATCACCCTGAATCGTTTACTGTACAGAAATAATTCTATCAGAGGCACCAAGTAATTTTCATGGGATAATTGAAACCTGCATAATTTTCTCATGTGAACAATTTTGAATTTGATATAATAGGAGTAACTGGAACAGCAGTGGTTATCAAAGTGGATTAATGGGCTTTGGGGAGTTTCTGTCAACTGTGATATCTGTAGTTCATGTTGACAACTTCCTACATGTAACAACATATCCCATGTCTGTGAATACAAACCAGAAAGTACCAAGATAAAAACAAAAAAAATACATTTCTTCTCTTTCACACACACACACACACACACACACACAAATCAATGTAAAAAGGTTGTCTTAATTTCAAAGCAAATATTAATTTTTTTAGAGCTTTGTTAGCAACAGTTTTGTAAAAGTTGTACTTTTCAAGTTGACAATGTCACCTCACATAATTCTGGCAAACAGCTCATTTGGCTTTTAGAATTAAACTGATTTCAGCTAAATAATTAAAATAATTTTTTTAATGTGCTTATACAGCTCCTTGGTAAAAGTCACTCCTTCCATTTATTTTCTGTTTGTTCTGTTATGTTGCTTACCCAAAATAAAAATTAAATTGGTCCCCTCAAATGATCACAAAGATCAGATCTTTTACTAAGGGTGTTCAAGACATGTAGAGCTTCTGAATTAAATAAAAATAGAAAAAAGCTCATGTTACCTACTTCCCAACCCATTTCATTCTATTTGATTTATGATGATTCTGAGAAGGTTTTGTGCATAACCTCATATCTGTGTGATTTACCACAAGGACTTGATCAGTCAAGAAGGATATTAGACAACTTTTTTATTACCAGCTAAGACTAATGCTATAAACTCAGGGATTAAACAATATGTACAGACTCATGTCTGGATATTTCAATTTTCAAGTCACATTGTCAGAGTTCATTTATAATATTCTCCTCCTTAGCCAGAAGTCTAGATTTACACACTGTCATTTTCATGGAGAAGTGGTCAAGCTGAAATATTTTCTCAAGTTTGTTGTATAATAAAGGCAGATTTCAGAAATATCCCCAACTTAGTCCTAAATTATCGAAGCAATAACTTATTAATGCTTTAAAACAGAGCAGGAAACGTGTTTCCTTTTAATAGTTACATACTTGGAATGTAAATCCATATTAAAACTGGAATTAAAATGCTTTCTCTTCACAAGAAGTTATTTCAAAAACATGTCTTTATATGACACTTTAGCACAAGTCAATGTTTTCCACTAAGAACATCCATAGTCCAAGGCAAAACCAAAATGTGCTAGTTTGTTTCGTTTCTTCCTCCTTTCATTCATTTGTTTTATTCATAAAGATTATTTAATTTGTTTTAGCTACCATTGGGTGTCATGGAAGGCAAAGGTGTTCAGGTGGGTGTCACTTAGTTTACCTATGTGCAGCACTATCCAAATGTGACCCAGCTCTCTGCTGCAAACCCAGAGGCTGCATTAATGGGCTGATATATCTAATCTAAAATTTCCAGCTGAAAAACTGGAAACAGAACAGCCAGATGCCACTGGGTGACGTCCTGTTCAGGACTGGGCCTTGTCAGGTTAGCAGAGAGGGCAAAAGCTCAGCCTTGCTCACCCCCATTCAGAAGGCAATAAAGAGAGTGGTCTGTTAATTCCTTTGGCCTACATCCTTCCGTCTTTTAATTTCCTTGGGTTTTTAGCCCTCTTGCCACATTTTAGGATACTTTGGAAGAAAGCTACAAATCAAGAAATTTTCTGCTATTAGACATCAAAGACACCCCTGTGGCACCCAGTCCTTGATTATGTAGCCCGTTATTGTTACTGGACAGTTAGTTTAAGATCACTTGAATATAAAGGACCCCAAGATTTCTCTGCATCCTGGTTCCACTACTGGACTTTCAGTCAATGCCAAGGATGATGATTTTTTTTTTTCACCGAGAATCAAGAATATTTTTGAGCATCCTTAGAAAAGTTCTATGCATGTGTATTTCACTTCATCTGTCAGAGAGTTTCTAGGGAAATTGTTTTCTTTCCAGTATCACCAGAATGTCACAAAGTCATTAATTTTTTGATATTAAAAGCAATGGAATATTTGCCACTGGTTTTAATGAGGACAGGATTAGGGCCAAAATCCTAACTGAAGGGCTGTTTTTCTAAGAAAGAAGAATTATTTCATACCAATGCTCCCTTGGTTGTTCTTTATCTGGTTAAGCTGCATACTCAGTGTTAAGTATTTGTTTTCAACTGGATAAAACCAAAATCCTTTTTGTTGACATTTAGTCTTAAATGATGAAACCCTTAAAAAAACCTTCATTAAAAAATTATGTTAAAACCTTAGGTTTAAGTACAGTCTAATATTATAATATTTTAAAATTAATCTTGCCTATTTTAAAACTATTTGATTGTAGCATTGGATAGAAATCGCATCTTCAAATAAAATAGCTAAAAATAAGGAACTATATTCTCAGTCCATATTAAATTAGTTTTAATTTTTTTTTAAGAAATGCTTTCATTTGTATAAAGTAGTTTGTGTGTACTATACTATCTTAGACAATTCTTCATGACCACAGCAACAAACTTTTTTAACTCTGCATATTGATCAATTCTAGAATTTATAAGGACTGCAACTGTGAAAATGTCAAAATATGCTTGAAAAACATATCATAGAAAATAGGATCCAAACAGATTTTTCCCCTACCAGATTATCAGTTAAAACAGAAACATATAAACACTGGAAAACAAATAAAAAAATATTTAATTATTTATTCACTTGAACACTATCCAATGTCGCCTGAAACATGTAAGGTTACAACAATGGAGATAAGAAAGAACATGCTATCTTCCTATGTAGCTTCAGTTTCCCTTTGGTATTTAACAGCTCATTACATATTATTTTTAGTAGTAGTAAGTCAGTTTATTCTTTTGATTTTATCATATAATGGTCAGTGGGAAAGAGTATTGAAACCACACAAAAAATTGCAGGACTTCAAACTGGGTATTTTTGTTTGTTTTTGTTTTAATGTGAGACATTTTTAATTAAGACACTTATCTAGTTTTTTGCCTCATAATGTTTCCCTCCTTTTAATTCATAGTAGTCACTGAATATACTTTTCGAATTACTATGAAAAGTCACTGGTATAACTACAGCAAAATTTATATTTTGCTTAGTGATCTTCACAGCTTCTTCCCCATCTGCATGTCACTCATGTTGTGAGACTGTGGAAGCCATATATATCTCTTAACAAAGAAATATTGAGTTCAGGATCTTAAGTTATTTTCTGTAAGTTATCTGCACTATATATTCTCTCTTACCTTAAAATATTTTTGAATATTTTATATAAAATATCAATATAACTATTATACCACAAAATATTACAGAGAATAGTATGACAGTCAAGGATGATATGGCAGTCAAGCTGAGTTTTCTTAAGCAAAATCATCAGATATTGCTTTCATTGTTCCTTGTAACACACACAATTGCATATACTTAAGGACTCAGGGCACTCAACTCTCAGTTAATCTTCAGCATCTACAAACCTAACCCGAACTAATTGAAAACATCATAAGATTTTCAGTTCTCTGCATGGAATTGTTTCCTATGAGCAGTGCAGCTTTCTTGAACTTATGATATAAAGCAGAACATTTTCATCAAAATAGTTCTGATGAGACACCACACCACAGTTTTCAAAGGAGGTGTAGCCCTGTTTTTTTCCATCTAAATTCAAGATGACTGACTGGCTTTGAGGGATCCTATGAAATTATGAGGGTATTATGTTTTTACATCTTATAGGCATTCTTAAAAATCTTAATTTCTGTAAGTAACTGTCTGAATGAGGAATGAAATTTGTCCTAGAGAAAAAAATCTGAATGTGAGTTGAACTGCTCTCACATACTTGAAATTCACTCGATAACATTTTATTCTAGTTATGAAGTCCAAAAAGGCTTAGTTGTCAAGGAAAAAAAGCTAATTTGGCAATTATCAACAATGATAAAAACAGCTTCGTAGGTTTGCTCCTAATAGAGTTAGGAGCAAAACAAGGGGAAATCATATTGCTTTTAATCTTTCAACCATAAACTATTACACTGTACTATTACAACAATACTATTCCATTTTATAAACTGTCATTAGTAATAAAACTGTAAAATGTTCTACATTTGCTGCAGATTTACAACATATCTCCCTGGGATAGTTCTGGAAAGCATTTGAGGTGACCTATTCCTTGATTTTGGTCATTATTTGAGGCAGGTTGAAAGCCAGACTTGGGTTTATTACTGTCACTTCATCTGAGGGAATGGCCCCTGGCTTTCAGAGGCTGTTTTTTTGCTTCTGCTACACTGAAGTGTTTCAAGAAAGCACTGAAAATCCTGTAGCAACTCAGCTCTGTGTTAAATTTCAGGCTGTATTTTGTTTTGTTCTAGTATATGAAAGGTCTGTTAGAAAGTGGACAAAATTATCTTATTAGTTTGATTTTCATGAGATAGCAAATATTTGAAATTTTAATAACACTTTCTCTTTTTCATCATTTAATTTTCCCATCTCCAGTCTTCTGATACTCATCAGGAAGTTTCAGACCTAACCAAGTCTTCCAAATGTTTCCTAGTATTTTGTGTCAATGATTTATACCTGAGGTAAAACCCTGGTTCTACTGAAAATAAAAACAGCACTTGATTTTGTATTACTAGTAAAACATAGCCAGAAAGCCAAAGTAGAAGGAGCACTCAATAAGAATGAAAATCTCATTTTGACATCAAGCCAACACACGTTTGCCTCAGAAGTATCAACAAAGTATCCTGTGCATTTTCCCTGGCTTAAATTTTACTATCAGCAAGATAGCTAAAAATCCTCTCCCCTATTCTTTAAAACAAAACCAGAAGGCAATACCCAGTGGATTCCCATGTTGACAACATTGACTTAGACCACTTAGACCACTGGCACATCTTAATTGGAATCTGTGACATGGAGCAGACACAGGTGGGCAAAGAGTTCATTTGGGTGATCAAGTTATTACTGCTGATGAAGTAGCTGATCCACTAAATGAGAACTCAGCGAAAGATCTGAGAGCCATAAAAGAAAGGTGACAACCTTCTGTCATTATATGAAAAAAAAAAAAAAAAAAAAAACAACCAAACCAAAATAAAACAAAACAAAACACAGAAAACTCGCACACATACACACCAAACAAACCAAAACAAAATAAAACAAAAAACCACCTTGTTTTCTTAAAGTTTTTGTTATCTTTCTGTAGTGTTATAAGAAACTTGTCTTGTTTTAGAAAAAAAAAAAAAAAGTTGTTCCTTGCAATAATTATATCTGCTTACTTAAGTTTCCATTATGTGATTCTGATTTAGCTTTGGAGAAAACCCACATCAGTCTTTGGGACCACAGAATTAAGCAGGGCTGCTGGAGTCTTAAGGCTCAGTACTGAGTCTGAAATGTCCTGAGTCTCAGCTGGAGGAAGAGGTAGGTGATCACCCACATACACCAGGATCTAAAGAAAATGCTCTAGGTACAACTCATGACAGCAGGAAACATGCAGGTCTATCCTGTAGTCAAATCTGGTAAGATAAGAAATAATTAATTGTTTTTTTGGGTTGGGGAGGGGTGAGACCACTATTTCTGACCTCTCCATGAAGACTGGCAAAAGAGCAAGATGGCACTAGTTTTAAGGGTGATCAAATTTTTGATTTTCATAAGGAAGCGGGCTAGTGGGCTCTCCAGCAAGAAAATGGGAAATGACGTTCCCAAGCCCACAGAAGCAGTATTAGCTCTGTTCAACTCGCAGAAGGAAATTTTACTTCCTTTCCCTTTTACTGTACCTTTTTTTTTTAGAGAGGTATCTGTGTTTTCTGATATTTCCTAATACAGAAAGGTCTGATTCAGTGCTTTTTTTTTCTTTTTTTTTTTCTTTTTTTCCCTGTAAGGGGTGCATACAACACACAAAAAATTAGGGAAAATTGGTTTAAAGCAGTAAGGAAAAATCTCAGTGGATTAGAATTCATTAGGAGACCAAACAGTTGTTTTGATAATTCACAATTGCAAAAGTCTATAGTTTGCTTAGAAGGTGCCCAGGATCTCGGAGTCACAGTCACAGAAAACTAAAATTAGAATTACACTTCATATCATCACCCTCATTTCCAGATAGGTGACTCACATTTTTTTAAATTAACTTTCAGCTGCATGAGACCTCTCCTATGCTGTCTGGTCTTTAATTCTGACTACAAGGAGATGCTCTTGCAGCCATTTCATTATTCAGCTTCTTGATAATCTCATGGGATGGAGATATTCAAAATTCCTACAGACATATGTAATCAGAAAAGATATTAAATTTGTATTAGTTGCAGTCAAAAAAGTACATTAACTCTCTTGGCTTTCCTGAGCAGCTGGGAGTGGTATCTAAATATTTTCTTTTGCAAAAGGTTTATGTCTGCAACATCTGAACCCCTCACTTGCCCCAGTACTTTTGACAAACTCCTTGACAAGAAAAATAAATCTCCTGTATTCTCCTTGTAGTTGTCACTGGGGCTACCTGTCTGGGTTCCAGAGGATGTTAACAAATCATATTACAAAGCTTAAGGTTGCAGCATTATTTTCACACTGATTTCACAATTACAGCTATGTAAACATGTTCTAGACATTTAGAGTCATAATTCTAATGGTTCATGATCTCATGTTCTCTCTGGTTTTTTGTAATATGATAAACGCATTGAAGTAAAAATGATACATTTACTTTAACTGATATAATCACTTACAGTATAAGGTTTTTCCCAAATTAATATATTAGTATGACTACTGTAAATAGTACTTGTTGTTTTACTGACTATTATTTTGGTATGTTCCTTATGGAAACAGATATTTATCTGTTAAGACTTTGTTTAAAACTCAGAATAACTGATTTTCACTGAGGAAACCTGAATATCCCAGGAGCCACTTAGGAGCAAGTGGATTAACGTACTTAGGTAGAGGGCTATAACATTCAGCAAAGGCTAAGAGGCATTCACTGATGAAGAGCTCAGCTTATGAGTTGCTTTGAACAATAAGCATTTTATATCTATCTGGAAACAAAGAGACCATTTATCTTACCTTTTTGCTAAAGGCATCTAAAAAGTATATGGTATCATCCTCTTTTGCTACTGTCAGCATTTCAGACTCTTGTTTTAATTTGCTAGCATTTATTTTGAACTAGTAAGTCAATACAAGTCAGAGTTGGAGAAGCACAGAGATAAAGATTGCATAAGACCTGCAATAGATCCAAACATCAGCTAGGGCTCGTCTTGACTCTGCTTTCCTGAGCACTAAATACACCCAGGTTCTGAAATGCAAGTGGTAATGTCTATTACAGACATTTAATTTCTTAGAATTTGAAAAGAACAGGTTATGTGACTAAATCCTCATCTGGATTTAATAATTGAATTAATCAACAAATTTACAGCAGCTGAAGATGTGCTGTCTCACTAAAATTAGATACTGACAAGGTTTTTCAGTGGAGAACTAGCTCATAGACAGTGAGACTATATTTGTATTTCTAATGAAAATGTTTTCTCATCCAGGCTTTCAGTCTTGGACTTGGCCTATGTTTTCTTCATATGCTCAGACATTTCTCACATTAGGCCAGGTCTACTGGTAACGTACATTATCGCAATGAGCTCATTTTCATGTATTTTTTATACTTCTCAGACTCTGGAGAATGAAGGAGCAATTAATTTGGCAAGGATAAAATTAAATAGACACATCCAGAAAAATTGGAACCTTACTTGTTGATGCTGGCTACAATGACTATCTATTTTTATTGTACTGTTTTTCTTTGCAATACACCATTACAAGTTCAAAAATACCCTAAAATTTAAAAACAAGCTCAGAATGCTGCAGTCCAAAGCGTTAGCATTACGCTCCACTAGAGCTATTGACAGCATCAATTAACTGTGTTAAATCACACAGGAAAAAAAAAAAAGAAAGAAAAAAATATTAAAAATTAGATGCAGCACATTTTGAGCCAAGCCCTACCTTGTGTTATAATTATGTTTCAAAAAAGTATAGTAAAATAGATTTGTGAACATACAGTATGGCAATTACACCTCCAGGTGACAAGAGGAATATCTTTAGAAAATGCCCTACCTTTTGTACAGCAGGCATTAGAAAAATCAAACTTCGATTGGAAAGAAAGAAAGAGATCCAAAGTAGGAGAGAAAGAAAATTCTCAGCTAGTTCACCATGTTTCTCTCAAATTTATGCCAGGGACAAGTATTAAAAGGAGATGTGTGGCATTGATTTAATAGTCTGTGTGCTAATGGCAGTATTGCACCTCTGTCAACAGGTTAGTTGCCGTAGATTTACAAATGCTAGCACATCAATTTTTATTTGTTGTTCCTATGAAGCTCTAATACTTCTTGGGGAGCATCATTCATGAAGGATTTTTCAGTATTTTTTGGTTTGATGGAGATTTTGTTTGAACTGAGAAATTTCTTCATCTTCTCTTATTTTCATGAGAAATAAGAGCTGCTTGTCGAAAGCCAAGTATGTTCATCAAACAACTTTAAACTTCTTGAAGACACTTCTACCACAGAGAATCTGGTAATTGTCTTGTTACTGCAATAGTTTACAAATGTACCTACAATTTCAAAGTATGGTTTCAGTAAATTGATGAAGCCACTCACAGATGTGGAAAGGTGAACAGAATGTCTTGTTTGCTATGATTAGATGACAGTTTGTTAAAACACCTAAAATTGAGAGCCAGAGGCAAAAGCTGTTTTTATACTATTGGCACAAAGTTGCAACTGTTTTATTTGGTAAAGCTACTATCGTCAATTGACATGAATGTAACAAAACATAAAATCTATTCTAGTGGTTTTCATTTATCATTTCATATGCAAATCCTCTTTAAATGGAAGCTTTTAAGGAAAATCTGAACTGTAATTGAGATAGAATTCCAGTGGTGGGAGAAAACCAAAACCAAAACAAAACTAAACCCAAGAAAAATGTGATTTCCACCTTCATCCATATAGCTTTCTAAGGAGGAGTTCATCTCACTGGCAAGGGATGAAGATCTCGTGTCAATCAGCAAGAGAGGTTCTCTTACATCCATTAAAAAGAGGTTGAAAACTCTTCTGCAGAAGGAGTAACTCCTAGACATATGTTGAATAAAGCAGTTATTTTATAACAAAGTTTCATATTATGCAATGTTTTTATCAAAGAAGACAATTAGTAGAGGTAGAATGAAAATAAAAACAAAACAAAAAACAAAACAACAAAAACCCCCAGAGCACTATTTTATGTTTAATGAGTTGATTTAAAATTCTGTCATCCTGAGCTCTGAGGAACTGAGCAGCACTATGAAAGCCAAATGAGCATATGGGCTTAAAAACCAGGTAAGCCAAGTTCCTAGTGTCAGACAATTATGTGCTGATTTTTAGGTGCAGGGAAATATCTCCAGAGGAACAATGCTGCTCTACCTAGAGTTTAACAAGTTGGAATTAACATCTCTACCACTCAGTGCATATCTCACCTGCCGTATATGATTCATTCACTAGTGGACTGTCTGTGACAACATTTGGTCAGTAGTTTTCAGTTTGACAACTTCATATATAAAATGCCTAATATTGTGAAATCTTAACCTGTTAACTGCTAGTTTCATTTGATCCTGTACTAGGAATGATGAACGAATTACTTCCAATCTCTTTTTCTCACACTTTTACAGGCTTCAGTTACAGCCCCTCAGTCATCTCTTTCAACTTGACAAATCATAGCCTATACAAGATGTTCCACAATTTCAGGCATCCTTCTCTGACCCTACTTCATTCTTATATCTTTTCTGACATAGGAGGACAAAGTCTGTGCAGAGCAGGCAGGACATATGCACCTCCTAGAGTATATGATGCGACACTGGTGCTCTGTTTATTGCCTGCTCAGCACATACCAGACTTCCCCCAAACACAGATAGTTCTCTTTGTCTCATATTACACCACTGTAGTTTGGAAACAGACCTTTTCACATGTAAAAGATTTCTTCTGCAAACTGTTTTTCCAAATAGTATGTTCTGCTTGCTGGCCTTTATATGATAGTAAGTCTCCAGATATAGATATGAAAGATAAATGTTGTTTAACTTGCAGATGAAATTAAGAGTCTTATTGCTTGCTCATAGCAAATGAGGAAAAAATCACATTTCACTTGAAGTAAAATAGAACAATGAAGTGAAGAAAGAACTTAATCCATCCTAGTAGTACAAACATGGTTTTCCTCTGGAGGAAAACATTATTGGTTATCTCTCCTGAAGTGAGTTAGATCTGGTAAAGAAAAGAAGCTTGGTCTGGTTCTTATAGAGATTTCAGTACCATGTAGAGATAGAGGAGAACTCATTTAGAAAACCAATAAAATTTGAAACAGTCTTAATCATGGATAGAATTTGAATAGTACCATATGTATAAATCTACAGAGACTAGCAGTATTCATGCAACTTGTGCTTCCATCCAGCCCCTAATATATAGAAAATGAGAAACATAACCCTTCTTTCATTCTCTTTTGCCCATTATGGATAAAATTACAAACCCCTCTTGGACAGCATAAGCTCCAAAGCAGGGATCAATAGTTGATTCAGCTGAAGGGAGTAAAAGATCTACAGATATCTACAAACAAATAAATGTGAACACAATGAAGGTAACATAAATGTAGGGTGACTTTTTTAAGAAGCTATGTATTAACAAAACAGTAGGAGTATTTGTTAGAATCAGATACACAGTTAAGAACACTTAAGATAAGTGTGAGAAATTAACTTGGTAGACAGCTATTCATGGGACAGACAAAACTGCTTCTAAGACCTCAATTTACCAAGAATTTTCATTGACTTGGTAACTGATTAAAGAGAAAAATCACTTTAAAAAAACCTGTGTAAGCTTGAACAACCTTCATTTATATTGAAAACTAATTTTCCCACAGAAAAAAAAGCCACCTAAAAGGATTAAATAGAAAATATTGTTTCTTTATTAAGATTTTTTACTGTATGTTATTTAAACCAGCTCCAACTGCGGCTAACTCTAAAACCCTGATACCTATACCTGGTGTTAAGGTATTCCTCTTTATTTTGACAGTGTTGTCACTGTCACAGTCATAGGTCAAGAGATAAGTATTTGGCACTAGACATGGTTTTCACTTGGTTTAGCCCATTTTTGTATGAAGTCCTCCAGATCCAGGAGTTTCCACTGGTTTGCTGATATAACCCTTTTGTAGTAAAAAATAAGATCTAGTAGAGTTGTTCCTCCTTTTGATGACTTCCAGTCAAAATAAGGAACTTTGAATTAAGGGAGAAGTACAAAGTTACCGTAATTTGAAAATAAAAGATAAAACCTAGGGGTGTTAGGTTTTGTTCTTGAATGCATTAGTTCTTCTGCACTACTAACTTCATCTGAGATACTGAGATCAGTGAGAGGTAGGAGATAATATGGTTGAGTTTAACTTATTCTGAGTTCTAGTTGTCTGCTTGCTATAATCTGCAAAAGTAGACAGAAAGGGAATCAGTGCAGAAATGTAGAGAAACATTCCTCTGGATGCCTGCAGATTTCTCTTCACAGAAATAGGCAGAAGAGAAGATAGAAAGGGATCAGGAGGGGATCAGGAGGGATTGTATTCCATTCCGTTAGAGACATAAATCTCCTTTCTGAAGCAGGAAACTCTTCTTAACCTGACTTAGGAAACTGCTGAAAATACCAAAAACATATTTAGTGGTCTATGTTAACAACTAAAATTGTGGGTAAGTATGATCTTTACTGAGACACTAAACAGATTTACATGTGACTCAGCCACACTAAGGCATATGAGCAAGAAAAGGAAAAGGTGTAATTCTTTATTGATAATGTACAAATGAATGACACTTTCTTCTAATTCATTAATTTAGTTGAAAAATAAGAAAGCATCAAAAAGATAACAAGTGGGGAGGTGAGAGAGAACTGTTACATTTAAACTATTTAATGGTATCTTTAGGTTCATTAGTTACTTTTAGATATTAGCCAGAATGTTTCATAAATCACTGCTGCTATCCATAACTGACTCATCAATCCATAGCCAAGATAAGCTTCTTCAACCCCTAATTGCACAACCTTAGTTCAGAGAACTCTGTGTCTATTCCCTCAGAATAATAATAAAAAAAAAAGGTACAAAAATAGATTATGGGATTAGAGAGATTTGAAGTGTTTCTACAAGCAGAGCAGAAAGAGAGCTTATATCCTTCCCTCTATGAAACATCCAACTAACACCTCTGTGCTTACTCTATCACAATAATGGTAATGAAATGACACCTACAGAAAATTCCCCTCCCTATTTCTTTTCCTCCTCCTTACACCATTTCTTTGTGCCTTGAGAGAGAGCTCATGTGGCTCTTTGGCACTCAGAAAGAGAGAGAGCTTCCTCTTGTCACTGCTACCACAACTGAACAATGACATGCAGCAGCAGCAGCATTACAGCCTGAAGAGATGTGGGAAAAAATTCAACACTGTATATATACAAAGGACTTTCAAAAAATAAACTTTATTGCACAGGTCAAATCTTGCCACTGTGTGTCTCCCTTCATTCCTTCTATATTCACTTTGGCACCACAAAAGAAAGTGAAAATAAAGTTCATAAGGTACGTTAGAAGTGCACTTTCTTGGTCACATTAGATTTGTTAGTCATAAAGAGTTGTAAATATTTTCTGCTATTAGCAAACATCTTGATTTTGAGCTTTACATAGAAAAGAACACCATTTAGCATAATTTAACTATTTTATAAATCTAAACTAAAATATCAACAGATGAACTGCCTTTGAACAGTGAAATGTTTTAACACCTAGTTCTTTAGTCTCGTCTAGTTGAATCTCTTCCCTGACACATGAAATACTAGTGGATCGTCATGTCCCTCCTAACTTTTCTTGTGCAATTGAAAAAGATGCATCTGGTATTGGGTTTGTTCTGTTTTAGCTAATCACACAATCCTTCTTTTAAGAAATGTCATCCCTCCTCTGTCAGGCAGTGGCCCAGTTTGCCCTACAGGGCAGGAAGTTGCTTGGCCAGAGTTTCCCTCTTCCTTCCCTGCCATACTAGGTGTTCCTTCCAAACCTATCCGTAAAGGACAACAGAGCTAGGTCTATAAATTTGGAATCAAGGTCACTTACAAAATGCCTTGTCACCCTTGACAGCTTAAGAAGAATGAACTTTTCCTGGCTGGGTCCTCTCAGGAGTTGTGGTAAGGATGACCCATTTGACGTGAGTTCGAATCCCAAGTGAAAGCAGCAGTGCAGAGACACCACATTTATTTTCTTAATCTTAGTTCTAAACAGTTTTCACATCTCCTCCCAGTCTTCCTGGAAAAGGCTCAAATTCAGTTTGGCTTAAGTATTGGGCAGAGGTTCAGTAAGACTGCATCCGAAACAGCAGTTTTCCTGAGAAGAGAGAATCATGTTCAAAAGAAAAATAAAGCAGAATCAACAGTTGAAGAAACCTAAAGCCTCTTCCTACTCCCATCTCTATGAAATATCAGCAAGTGATTAGATTATATTTCTCCTACTCATTTTCTTTAATATAAAGAAGGGACAGACATAGTATAACTCCCAGCAGTAATTCAGATTAGTTTGGAAAATACAGTTCTCTACTGAATTCCATTTGCATTTAAGCTATTAGATAAATGCTTAACCAAAGCCCACCTCTCACTTACATAAAGAAACCTACAAGTTATAGCACAGTTTGGTTGTTACAAGAGTAAGAATTTGTTCCCATCTCTTCTACACGACCTGCACTTTTGGTAAATTCCACACAAAGATTTGTCTTATCACCTTTGTGCCAAAATATTGTTGCCATAAGGAGAGGGGGAAAAAACTTTCCAAGACAACTTTATGTGGGTAAAGTAGAGAAGAGTTCTTTACTTATAG
>JAWWEE010000074.1:132798080-132834350 GCA_035221455.1 Xenops minutus | reverse complement strand
GAGAGGAGAGGAGAGGAGAGGAGAGGAGAGGAGAGGAGAGGAGAGGAGAGGAGAGGAGAGGAGAGGAGAGGAGATGATGCATATAATATAGTAAGTTAAAGAACTTTTCATCATGCCCATTTTCATCAAAAGACAAACAGACCACCAAAATATTTTCTATTTTAAGTATAAAGTTAACATCTCCTTTTGGAATATATTTGATTTGCTCTGCACTTTCTATGTGTTGGTATGAACTAACAGCAGTTTTATTTTTGTTATCTGATAAATCTATTAGCTTGAAATATCCTTCTGTAACACTCTTCTAACACATCTAAAATGAATATACTGTAAAGGAACTGTAGCCAAAAGCTATATAACCTCTCTTATACGTTAATTTTTAATCTGGATATGGAAACAAGCTCTCAAAATATGAAAATCCATTCTGACCTTTTGTATATAAGATATGCATTTGATTTACACATGATAGATGACTTTTTAAGCTGTACCTTTTTTTTTTTGGCAGGAAACTACTAATTACTGCATTCCCCATTCTTTTCACCTTCTCCTCTTGCACAATTTTTTTTAAAAGCTATACTTTTTTCATGAAATAACAATTTGTAACAATTTTATAAACTTTAAGTGTATCTTTCTAAATAATTCTTTTGATTTCTCAGTCTAATTACATTGTATTCTTAAACTGTTCTTAGTAAAGGAAGCATTTTACTGTTAATCCTTCATTCATATCAATGAAAAGTTTTTTAAATTTACACTAAAAAAGATTGTGATATTAAACACTTATTGTTACTAACTAGAATATAAAGCAAGAACTGCATGATATATGTCAAGCACTGATCAGAAATATGCTGAACAGGGGCATCATGCATAATTTATATAAAAAAAAGAAGCACTATTAATTCAAAATTTCATTTGAAAGATTTTTTTCTTACAAAACTTTAACCGCAGATAATCTCAGCTGAATTTTAACAAGTTGTTGTGACAAGACTTCTCCTGCAGTATCAACAGAGGGAACTACTGTGTGAATGAGGCTGGATGACCTTCAGTCACCTCAGAGCACCTCTGGAGCTTGTCCAGTCCAGTCTGGCCCCACTCTGAGCAGGCCAGCCAGACTTGGTTGCTTATGACCATGCCCAGTCAGGTTTTGGAAATCTTCAAGGACAGAGACTCCAAACCCTCTCTCAGCAACCTGTCGCAATAGTCAACCACCCTCTCAGCGCAGAAAGCTTTCTCTAACATTTAAATGTAGTTTATTGTACTTCAGTTTTTACCCATTGCCTCTTATCCTGTGATTGTGCACCACTGAGAAGATCCCACTGCTCTCTTCTTTACTCCTCCCATCAGGTATTTATTCACATGGATAAGGTTCCTCTGAGCCTTCTCATATCTGGGCTGAAGAGACTCTGCTCTCTCAGTCTCTCCTGGTATGACAGATGCTTCAATGACTGAAATCATTAGAAACCCTTTCAGAAGGCAGTGTGGGTATAATGTATCTTTGTTGTACAGGACTCAGAGCTGGATGTTTCAATATGTAAAAGCTCTGTGTGTCTTCTCTGCAAAGTTTGTTTCATTAATAACCTTAATCAAGTAGTGTGGTGGGAGAATCACAATTCATCTTTCCTTGTTTGACACACTATCCTATTTCCTCGTGTATATAGAACTTTGCAGAAATTCTTCTGAGCTTTGAATCATCTATCAAGCTTTTATACTGTACAGAAATATAGATTTATTTTGTATCTTCCACAAAATATGTCATGGTTACCACAAATGACAGTTCATAATTCCATTGGAACTGCCAGAGAGAAAACAGTGAACATTTTTATCTTTCACATTTCCTTTTAAACTTGATTCCCAGAACTTCTGTGTTCCAGTCCATTGTTACTGTAATGTGAAGGCTAACAAGTTTATTGACTTTACAGATAGTTTTCAATTAAGAGGAGAGTAAAATTCTTAGAAACAAATTACAGCTAAGATCTTCTGTCACCAGTGAGAACATCTCTCAATTGGAGAGTGATAACTATCTCCAAAAGAAATATGTTAAGAAATTAGTTCCAGAATTATTGTCTGCTCATATCAGATACCTTTTCAATTTGAGATGAACAGACACTTCCACTGTAGGAAAAGTGCAAAAACCTAAGACAAAAAAAAAGCTCTCAGCCAGAGCCACAAGGCACTGAAAAGTAAACAGCATAAAGCCCAGTATCACTGCACATGGACCCTTTATGGCACCAAGTTAGGAAGTGATAAGCATCTTCCCAAAGGAGCTGATGCACTCACCTAAAAGACAACAGCCATTTGGAGTTAAGAACAGAGGTAAACCAAAGTCATGGAATACATGAATATACTTAGTGTGTGTATATATATATCTGTCTGAAATGGATGGTATCATTTTCAGTTCATCAACTGCAATAAAATCACCTAATTTTGTATTTCTACCCAGTCCCCTTGTTAATTATCAAAATGTTACAACTGACTGATTTGAAAGAGTCTATTAAGATGAAAAAATAAAAACACATAATATCTTCATATATTCTCTAAATTATATTTTCTTTCCATATATTTTTGTAAGGTTTGATATAGAAAACTTGGTAAAATAAGGGCAATGGATTTTGGGAAAATAATGAGGAAGATTTTAGGCCAAAAAATAGCAAAATTATTTTAGTATAAAATTATGTTTACTCAAATTATGTTCTTAACTCTCCACTCACACCATTTCAAATGTTTTCTATGATGATAAATGTTTCATTTAAGAAATTTAAAAGTGTACCATACTGGAGAGATATCATTACTGTTGCTTTCCCTCAGTATTATACTGTTCTTATTTAAAATTGTATCTATTCTCCAAAGTTTGTCTTAAGGGCATTTTCTTCTACTTTTTCATTATTGAAGGTCTATTATTTTCCAAATTTATTATAAAATCTTGTCTTCTATTTGTAAGAGAACAGTAATACTGCTATTTTCAGTAATTTAAATGCATGTCCACATTAAAGATATTACCAAAATATAATGACATACCTTAGTACGTACCATAAACCTCTCTCATGCCAACTATAACTAGAAAACTTGGTATTGAAATATAAATTAATTTTGCTTCTATGTTTCATCAATATATATAATTATGCCATTAATTTCTCAATAATTATATTGTATTACTCATTCTTAAAGAAAAAGAAATATATTTCACTGGACAGATTACTGCTTAAAATATCCCACTTTCATTTCAATTTCCCTTTTGATTCCAAAAAGACTAAATAAAAGATAAGTACAATAACTTTTGTTCTTTCAAAATGTCTGGATTGTTTTTCTCAGACAGTAATGGATCTAGATGAAGATTAAAATGTTGATTAACTCATTTTCTCTCTAGTTATTCACATATTCATCTGCACATTCATATGCCATAAATATGTCAGTCACTACTAAGGAAATCTGAGAACAAGAACAAAATATGGTATATTATTTTTTTGTTCTTTTGCCATAAACAGCATTTCAGAGAGAAAACAGTTGTGCCAAATGCTAAAGCTGCTCTGTGTCAATGGTTTATGGAAGTTTACAATATAAAACACATTCTTCAGGTTTTTAGTTCAATTTTTTTCCCTGATGCCATATTAATACTTTCATAAATTTTGCTGATAAGATTCTGAGCAACTTTATTTCCAACTTAAACTTAACTTCTTTCTCCCACAGTATAATAATGATGTCATTTAGTCCACTTGAGTCAATGCGAATTATGTTATTAATATAGCAGACTGTTAAATGTTAATCTAAAGAGTTCTTTGAACCCTTTCCTTAAAGGTTTTCCACCCTGTAGTGGTTCCATGACAGCATATTTGAAGGGCAATGCAGAGGAAGGTCATCAGACTGAGAAAATGAAAACATAAGTTGAGCCCCCCAATATGCCTTTGTCTCCCAGGTACATCCTCCTCCCTCTTCCACTCAACTGTTATAACTGCTAACAAACTTCCACTTACCAAGGCATCATTACCATTCTCAGGGAGCAATTTGGTGAAGAAAACAAAATTCTCTTTTCTCCTATTCCACTTGGGAAAGCAGATAGTGGAAAGCAAAATGAGGGCTCACTTCCAACATCAGAGGTATGTGTCATTTGTGAGGGACCTGTTGGGAGAAGCTAATATGAAGGATACAACATTGCAGTGATGGTTGATTTTGGTACAGTTGTTTTAGTAGAAGTCTTTAATCTCATTCTTTAAACATTGTGCAATCAAATCACAAAATGTGGATTAATAAATTAACCAAAACCTATAAATATTTAACTCTGGAAATTTTGGCCAATTGTGGGGCTTCTGTAGTAGGAAAAGAAGAAAACAAATCAAGGAAACATCAAGAGCGAAACAAGCAAAACACTAGGTTTTTTTAATATATGCTAATATATGTTGCCTTAAGGAAGTTGATATAATAAGGATTATTTGTTTTGTGAAATAAGAGCTGCCAAGAACAAAAGCATCATTATATTGGATACTACAGGGTGTGCAACATGATCCATATCTCCAGCACTTGACAAAGCAAATATAAATTCTATCCTTAATGTAATTTGCAAGTGAAGTCTTCCCAGTGTCAATATTGCTAAAGTACAAGAAATTTACATTCAAAACTCCTTCCATAATTCTGTGTGATTTTAATTTTTATAGTGGCTAATATGGAAATATGGAAAGTCTCAGCAACTTCCACTTCTCCAGCTGTTCATAATTTCTTGATCAGCTGACCAGAAATAGGAGTATTATCCAGAGTACCTGACACTTAGAGGTTTAAGGTGAAAATCTACGTGGACAGCATAAAATTAAAGTTTAAGCAAAAGCTACAAAATCTATGTTACCATAAAATATTTCCCTGCTGACATAGTGTCAAGTAAACACTTCTTATAATTAAGGACAGAAGTACTTTCTCATTTTCATTTTCAAGATAAGCTTAATTAAAATAAATAATGAGACAAATCAGTCACACATAGAAAAAATAGTCTTCCAGTGAGTGAAACATAATCCCTAAGGGATAAGGTTACAGATTCAAAGAACATGTTAATGAAACCTTCATATTTTAAGGCCATGACAGTACTGGCACTATAAAGCACCCATATGGCACCAGCAGTAACAACAGTAGTATCATGTTAGCACCATATTGCTCTGATATTGTGTGTAGTTTTACACAGAAACCTTGACACTGGACTAATCTGATTAGTGTATTGTGTTTTCTGGTGGTTTGGCTTTATTTTGACAAGATCTAGTGGTAACAGAGCACCTTTTCTTGCAAAACCTGTGTAATTTTAAGGACCTGCTCTAGGTATAATAATATATTGAAATTGTTTATGAAATGAAGTAAAAGAAAGGCAAGGTTTGGAAACATTTTTAAGATTGCAACCCTGCACAGACTGTCATACTTTGCTTTAATCTCTTCTCACATTTGAGTTCCAGTCATAGATTAAGAATATCAAGGCATGGGAGATGATAACAGTGATGAAACAGTGCCCTTCTATTCATGGCCTGGTGCACTAGTAGGCAGCATCAGCTAGTACACTAAGAAAAATGAACTTCATTTACAGACTTTTAGGAAATCATGCTCAGAAAGAACCCCTTCACCATTTTTTGTACATGTAGTACTGGTTCCTGAAGCATTTCTTGGAAAGACATTTGAGGAAAAATTTCGAAGGCAGACAGTACTGTTGGGGGATGGAGGAGGAGTGGAATGCTTAGACAAAATTTCTTAAAACCCTCAAGCCTAAAGCCCTGCTGTTGAGTCATGAGGTGCAGAAAGGACTCTTGCTTTCAAAACCTCTTCTCAGAGAGGAGTCTTGGTGCAGCTAATCTAATCAGTCATGGATTATGTCAATGGTTTAAATTTAAGGAATTATAGAGGTGTGATTGAACCACTTTTGTTCTGCAGGTTTTAATGATTGGCAAAATGAGAATATTTATATGAAATTACTTAGTTATTTTTACAAATTATTAGACAATTTTCATAATAAGAACTATTTACTAGACAATATAAAAGCTACAACTACTAGTAGTATAGTATAAGATAGGATAGTGCACTATATTGAAGCAATCATTGAAGCAAATATAGTAAAACCAGCAAAAAGAAATTATTAAATAGAGATTTGATGTAGTTCACTGATACCAACATTCGTGGGGTGACGTCTTTTGGTCAACCTTCAGGAGTATCCACCCCCTCACAAGAGAGGAATCCCCACACATACACCCCAAGGGTTATGTTATAGGCCAGCAGGCTAGCTTATCTGTCAAATCCTGCTTCCAAAAGCAGGATGCATATTTGAAGTCTGGTGAACTAGGCTGGTTTTAGCACATATCAACACCAAGACAGCACCCTGGTGCCAGCAGTTGAACTTGCATGATGGTTTGCATTGTATGCATTCTCTGATTGGATTTTAGGTCTTATCATGGTAGGCCCTTGTGCCACAGGCAGCTTTTTACTGCATCAGTGTCATCCCTGGTTCTAATTAGATATGGAGGGTTTCTGAATACTGCTTGATTCTGCAGGAGTTAGTGAGCTTTGTCATTCAATCCAGGGAGCCCTTAGCTCTTGTTCTCCAGGGAAGTAGTTTCTCAGGCCACTTGTCTATGTCATATTTCCAGAAAGCAGGAAGTCAAGGACTGGAAGCATCATGACACTGAAGAGCCACATCTCCAGAGGGTGGAACCCTATTCAGGGATAGGAAGGGAAAAAAGACCAGGCACCTAGAAAATAAAATTTAGGAAAAAAAAAAAAAAGTAATTTTAGGTCTCCCAGAGGGAGCTTATCAGAATACTCTTTCTTCCAGTTTATTCTTTTCTTAATTTGAATAAAAGAAATCATGGAAGGAAACAAGAAAATAACCCTGGAAAAACTCAATTATACAGGCAGTTTCACTTATGCCTCCACTTGCTCCCAATGAGTGTGTGATGAGTTACATCAGTATATGGCACGCTATTTTTACAAGCCTTCTCCTTGAATATGACTGTATTCTGAGGGAAATTTTTCTGAAGGGTGTGGATGCTTTTTAAGAATTGGAAATCTCCCCTGGGGGAGTTTCAAACCATCTATAGAAATCTACAAGTGTTCTGTATTAGAGTTTCTATATAGGCTTATGTATGCATAACTGTGAGTACTACATTTACTTCTCTCACATGTTCTTTTTTCTTTGGATTTCATGCTCTAAAATATTTTTGTTAGCAGAATTTTGTGAATACTTCCAAGTTTGAATCTTTGTGATTATTGTTCTTCCCAAAAAAGATACTACCAGTGCCAATGCAGTTCATGGATGACTGGATGTTATTAGAGCTGGAATTTATCCTTTTTTTATTATTAGGGTATTGACTGCCCAATATTAAGAGTTTAAAAAATAATTTTTTAATTTCCTTATCTTTGTCTACCTGTTTGACAAGTTCAATTGCCTGTTTATTATCCTGGTAGTTGTTATTGCAAGCTTACAGTGAAAAGTAATTACATGAAGAGAGTATTTGCATTCACATTATACATTAGAGTAATGAACATGTCAGTTTTTGCTACCCTGTTTCCATTTTCCAGTGTGTCAGGTCTTTAATTTGAACCTGCGTGTTACAATTGTTGATTTAAATTTCCATAATGGAGATCTCCATATTGCAAAAAGCTTCATTCAAACCAGGATACTAACGTGACTTCTGTCAATTAACTGCAAACATCTCTGACAGCTTCTTGGTTCAATTCCAGCCAGATTGTTGTGGGAGATTCCTCCTTACAAGTCATGCCATTGCTTTGCACTTTTCTTTGCTAGTGCCAGCTTGTTCCATTGTCCCTGATGCCATGGAGGTAGCAAGACTGAGCATGTTGGTGTTGTACCCACTGTTCAGTTTTTCTTGCTTTACAATTTCTTATAATACTGTTCCATAAAGCAGTTTCTTTTGGTATTAAGACTCCTCAGTTTATCAACAGCAAAAAAACAAGGCAGCTCCCTCCTCACTAGGAGAAAAGAAAAAAAAAAAAAAAAGAGCTGGGAAAATCGTATTTGGCTAAGTTATAGTGCTGCTACTAACCTTAGCACTGAATAGATCACTTCAGACCTCCTGTCTTCAGTTCATTAGTCAAAACTCTTCTGACACAAGCATGGTTTTGGTATGTTTCTATCTCGAAGCTCTTGTTTCTGTCAGTTTTTATGTTGTTGCTATGTATAAAATCAAACTAAGTCTTGTTTTACAATCCCAGTGTTGCCTGTGGAATCTGAGCAGTGTAAGAGCTCCATAAGCAATGTTATTCTTCTCTATGGTCACTGTCACACTCAATTTAATTCCAGTTTTATTTTTTGCCATAAAGCAGCATTCCTGGCCACAGTAATTCTATTACTGCAGTGATCTAAGAGCCGGTAAGGGACAGTAAGGAATTAACAAAGAAGTATGTAGCTTAGTTAAAGTCCCCAGAGGATGCTTCACCTGAGGTGGGATGACTGAAGGCTGTATCAGTAAGCGTCCAGCCTTGGGCCTAACCACATCTCAGTGGGCTGTCTGAGATTGGTCTGCTTTGGGCATCAACTCTCAGACCCTCAGCGAGTCCTGAAGTGAAAGAAGGACAGAAAAGACTGTTTGTTCAGAGGGCTCTGGGAAGAAATTGAACACTGGACTATGCTGGTAAGGAGAGCTCTGTCAAGAAGAGGAGCTTTAGAATAAAGCAGTTCCCCAATTCCCAGTAAAATACACTTTCCAAATGTCATAAAACACATGGATTGAAAACACAAGCTCATGGCCATCTGTTTGTCCCCCTAGTGAGAAATCACCACTGTTCTGCATGAGAGTCCAACATTTTGATATGCCTCTGTGAGAAGATTACCATCTTACTGGCAGCCAAGGGGAATGTATCCTGTCTGCTTAGTTGTCTGGGGGTGCCTCCCAGCTCTGGGGTCCTCTGTCATTTTGAATCCCCTGTTCCTTGCAGCACAAAGGGAAGAGTAAGAATGGCTTGGCATTTGACCAAGGCTCCGCCTGAAATTATTGATGTCTTAATGATGGTACAAAGATATGACAGAAAGGTATTGCAAAAGTCTCAGTTTATGAATGACTTCTGTGAACTGTTACTATGTTGCTGGGCCTAGGAATGAGACCCACATACAGTACTTAGTTATTTGGTCTTCCTATGGAATCAGTAATGACTGAGGCACAGATTAAAGACTAAAGCTCTTACTTTCCTCTTTTCATATATATCTAAACCACTAACAATGTCAAAGCAACTATGAAACAATGCATTAGAGAATAAATATCAATGAGTTAAACTCCCAAAGTCCTATTGTGTTGTTCTACTGTACAAGTAGAAGACAAGAAATCAATTCCTGCTTCAAAAGTGCAAGGTAGGCAGTCACTACAGCACACCTCCAGCCTACTTGTTCTTGTGGCTTCCATAAGAAGGAATTATAGGAGAAGGGATGAAAATACTTTATATGTCTAGTAAGTTAAAAGTAACATTTTATACGTTCTTCCTGATGCTTTCCATGTTAGGCCCACAAGCTTTATAAAGGTGGCACTATTATATTTTGCTCTACCACAATCTCCTGACTTCTATTGCAACATTCTGCCCTCCATTTGAAATATTGTAAATGTGATCATTTAGCAGTTACTATCTCCAATATTCTTCTCTTCCAGAGATTATGGACCAGAAGAACTGGGAATAAGGCCACATACTAAGTGCCTGGCACATGGAACATGATAGTAGAGTGCTGGCTTCTCCAGATGTGAGAAGATAGAGTTGGCAGTTGTGTGTTGAACTGACAAAGAGAAGCCCTAGAAAAACAACTGAAAAGGCTGCAGTGATGAATTCAAAAGCCTGAATTTTCAAACTGAGAGTTAACTCCAACCCTTGCTCTAGACATCCTTTGGTGTTTTGGTTAATTCACTGCTCGGTCCCTCTGTTCCTCAGATGTAAAGTCATCCACTGACATTATTTTGGTCTTAAGAGTCTTCAAGGGGAAAAGTTATATTATGTAGCTAACATTCAAGATGGAAGATGTTTCAGGCAACAGAGAGGTACTATTTCCTCCTTTCCATTCCCCAAGCACAAATTTAAAAAAAAAAAAAAGTCAAAATCCAAAATTTACATTTTTCAGAAACTAGAAATCGTAGAATTAATATTCCTGTATGTATATACTTTATGTACTAGTTGTATTCATATAATCTCTCTTTCATAGCTCTTCACTATCATTAAATGCAATGGAAGTTAGTGTCAGAAAATAAAGTTCTATTGAGGATTTCTATGTGACCTCAGCAGTTATAAAAGTGGAAAACTACATAAAGATTTGGAGAAACTAAGCACTTCCTTTTATGTCAGAGCACACAGAAACAACAAGAAATGGTCTAAAGTTGGATGGTGGCAGCATGTAAACAGATAGATGGAGACATACTTCAAACTGATTCATCTCTTCCAGTTTAAACACAAACATTCAGGTGAATTGTTCAGTGAATGTGTTTGTGCCTTAGTACTGACTACAGAAGAAACCCTGAGGACTAGATTTTGATTAGAGACTTAGCTTTGAAATGGTACAAGTTGTTCAAGATAAATCTCTTCCTAAATGACAAAGTGACCTTAGATAGTAGAATGTGAACATTGATTTTACAGAAACTGTTTTATAGAGAAGACCATTCTTCAAGTCCTATGCTTCCTAGACCAGGAATTCTCTTTAATTTAATCTGTGGAGCTCTTAGCACCTTGTGAATTGGTGAGTGAATAATAAAAAAACAATTGTTCTTTTTTCTGTGAGTCATTATTAGCATGAAGTAACAATATTTCATGGTAAGGAAACCATTCTTTCTGCCATACAATCAACCAGTGCAGAAACTTGACAAGAAGATGAGAAGATGCATGTTTTAAAACTTCATTCAAAACTAAGCTATAACTGAGAAGAGTTTTGGTTTTTAAAGATTTTTTTTTTCTGTTGTTGTTCAGCAAAATATGAATAAAACTACTCAATGGAACAATTCTTAACAGATGGTTGCTATTTCAGCCTCAAATGGCAGAAAGCCCCAGAACCAAGCAATTACAGAGTTCTTTGATGCAGAACCAGCTGAACAGATTTTAATAATTTCTTCCAAATTGGAGACACCTGGCCCCCCAGAAAGTGCTGCAAGCTGAATGATGGAGGTGTGTGATAAAAATATATTCCTGATGTCACCAGCAAGCTTTTGGTGACAAAATCATGAAGATCAATAGGAAATAACCTAAAAATTACCATTTTGTTTTCTAATATTTATGAAAATATCCTAGTAAAATAATTTTAAAAATACTCTGAGGCAAGACTCTATTATTTTGATTTTCCATTACTGCAGACATTTACCTCCCTTTAAAAAATGCTGTACAGGATATGGATACTCAACAACACCAGCTTTTATTGCTCACCTTTATAAAGCTCAAGGGCCTAAGCCAGAAAAGATCAGCAAGCACTTGTAAAATGTTACTTTGTCTTGCTTACTCTTATTCTATTTTCTGGATATAACTCCTGCCTTTGGAAGATCTAAAAATATTCCCTTAGATGAAATATGTGTTTAAGAGAAGCCATTAGGCCAAACCCAGTGGTATGAAACTTTTGTGGCACTTCTACTGTGTAGAGAGAAATGGAAAGGGGCAGCCTACCTTACTGCTAAGATTTAGCTCCTGTGTCACTGCCAAATTATTGTGTTCTCATTCATTCAGCTCTGTCTCTGCTATAATAAGGTCATGATCAGCAAAGCCCAGTAACAATTCTGTCTGTGTCTCTAGTACAAGTGAGCTAAAGACAGCTAATTGCATGGCCTTTGCATGGGATATTACTGCTATGTGTGGTACAAGTGCGCTGCAGGGGATCTGGGAAATCAGTTTGCTCTGGCAGCTGACAGCTCTAGTCTAATGAGCCACTTGTGTTTGACAAAGCAGAAAAAATTATAAAGTAATTTTACAGTGTTGTTGCTGGACTTCATAATCAAGGAGTTTCCTTCCAATCCTGTGATTCACTTTTCCTTAAAACCTCTCTTTCTTATTTCTTGGTATAATCAATCACATAAGGTAATCGTGCCTGTGTTTGTAGAATATCAGATATTCTCTGGAATTTGAAGTGGGAGTATTGGAGCATAGGATGGACTATAAAAATTATAAATATTACAAATTAATCTGAGGGATTGAGTTGTCTGAGTTCATAAATTTAATTGTGACCACTGAACCTATCTTTGGTAAATTTACTAAATCTCTATGTGCTAAAGAAACCACAGTTTTACAAATAATGTACATTCCTCCACCCCAGCACCAGAATAGCCTTTCTGAAGAACTCATGATTTCTAAAAAAGAACAAAAGACACAAATAAAATAATGTCAATTTTCTCAGTTGACAGTATTTTTGAACTGTAGTGAAATGGGGTGAGTAAAAGTGCGGAGGGAGAAGTGTCACAATTTTCTTTATGAAGTGACATTTCTTAATCCAAAGAGAGCATTTAAATGGTTAAAGCTTACATCCCAAGGTTTTACATGTACAGTGTGGCCAAGACAACACATTTTTTAACTTGGCTACTTTTATATGTTTAGAATCACATTTCAGTTTCATGAAAATCAAAATCAGAAAAGCTCCCTGTGCGTAAGATACACAAATTCAGTACAGACATCACACATCCTTCTGGTTTTCTTTGTCCAAATTGCATTTGACTGATTTATGTTATGCTATCATATACAATAGCCTTTTACAATGTATATCTGGCAAAGTTATCCATAAAATTGAATACAATAAACATTATAATGCAATCATTCAGTTTTGCTTTGAGATTTGGGAATTAGTTCCATTTAAGTGAACTGCTTTTCACAATTTGATTCATGCAATTGCGTGCTTTCTCTATTCATTGGAATAACCTCAGTAACAGAGTAGACTTGTACTCAGTGCATTGATACCTAATTTGATCTCTTTGTTTCTTACAAAAAGAAATCAGTAGAATCAAATGCATTAGTGACCATTTCTACAGTCAGAAAGTGAGGCTGAAGGGAAAGCAAGTACATAATTTCACTCCCGTGTCTTGTAGGATAGTTTCACTTAACAGGTAAAATGTATAAAAGCATTTAAGGACTTACACTGCAGTCTATTTTCAAACCTTTTTTCATCTTCACTGTAAACAGGCAAAACAGCTGGAAAACTGACTGGAGGAACAATTTGTCTCTAGTCTTCCTAAATCTTTAAAAGTCTTCCTCAGTGTTTTCTACATTATTTTTAAATGCTTTTCTTCCACCCTTGCAATTTCTGTAAAGCCAGAATGTTTTGTTTCTGTTCCCAGGGCTGGGCATTTCAAGATTGCAGGATGGTAAGACCTGGTGATAATGTTAGCCATGTTATGATGATTAAGTAGCAGGATGCTGCTAAAGTCAGGAATTAAAGGTGAATGCCTGAGTTTCCTGATGCAGAAGATAGTGCTGTTGAAAGAAAAATGTTTGTAAATGCCCATTAAGAAAGAAAGGATTATGAAGCAATTGGTGATACGTTCTGTGAACGAGCTGCAGTTAATGGTGCATATAAGTGGAAAGAATGCTCAGCCTTTAACTTTCTGCTTGAAGCATAACTTCACTAAAAAAAAAGGGTGAAGGAAGGAGGGGTTGAAAAAAGAAACTTCTTTGTACCTTTGCAGCACCTCATATTGGTAAAGATAATTGGGAAATGGTGGTCCTAAACAGGTGCCAGGCATGGACGGTTGGAGGAAGATTTATTCCTTAATTCAGAAATACAGTTGCAGTCACCATTGTCTAGTTATTATGGAAAGTAGAGCAGCTACTTCTTGTGAAACCTGATAATGTTATGCCTTCAACCTAGAGCAAAGAAATACATAGAAAACATCTGAAGTTACAGATGCTTGCATTTTTTTGTTACAGTACATTGTAACAGACGCTATGACTGGCAGACATAATGAATTCTGATTCCATTTGAAAGAACTAAAATAATTGCTAAAAAACCCTCTGTTAGATCACATTATAACTTGGACAAATCAATGGTATATTTACTTCTAGGGCAGCATTTATGTAAGATCAGAGTATGAGCTATCAGACTGCAGATTTATTGACTTGTTTCGTTTCACCCATTATCTTATTCTACATCAGCGATGTCATACTTTTCATGAGAATTTTCACACTTCTCTAAAACAATTTGATATGTATTCTTGCCTTGTAATTGGTGAAATTTGACTGAAGTGACTCAATTAGTAGATTATTACCTAGGACTCTCTTGAGGACAGGGAATATACCCTCCATCCTTTCACATTTTGTAGATCACATTTTCAAGGTGGATGTAGCCATGGTGTGCTTCCTCATTCTGCACAGCTGGCTTGTGATCGATGTGTGGTTGTCAAGGAAAGATCACAGTATGATTCCAGTTCAGCCACATTCCAGAGCTCACTAGGTTGGGACTTTGGTAGTAATCATTAGTACCAGTAAAGTGGGATATAATCTTTGACTGTGCTTGATACAAGTGAAATTGAAATATATGGTTACTGGTGTCCTCTAGGAGCTTAGTAGGAAGTACATATTCATCCATGCAGCCAGCATGAAATGCAATATCACTGGTCAAGAAATGTGGGGTTTTTTTTCAGTATGGTGCTTTTGTCATTATAGCTGTGATGATTCACAAATTATTTTCTTAGTCTCTATTCATCTTCTGCTTCTCACAGAAAACCATCCTGAAATGGCCAGTTTAGTCTTTTGCTTTCCTAGTCAACTTTTCCAGGTTACAGTACTGTCAGTTGTCACCATTACTTATCAAAAAGGAAGTCAATCTTCTGTGGCAGAATGGATAGTTTCATTAGAGTGTCTCATAAGATCTTACAGATCCTTATCCAGACTTCAAGAATGACTGATTATAGACTGAGGTGAAGGTCAAATTCCATCTTACTTTTAGCTGCTCTTCATTCTTTGGGGCATTAATGTTTGTATGTGTAGGTCTCCTGCCTTCTGTGTGGTTATGATGTGTGATTGAGAAATACTTTCCTGCTGTGTGATTTAGGTTCTGTTTGTTTACTATGTTCTTTGTTGGAACTTGTCCTCTTTTTTCATTATTTTCCATGATTCCTAGTTGCCAAGCACCACTTGATCTCTCTGTTTTCACCATGTTTTTTTTCTCAGAGTCAGAGAAAGGAGAGGCTTATGTGCCAAGACCAGACAGCCCATTGACTTCATCTCCATCAATTCTGTCTCCTTTACTAAGGCCAAAATCAGATGTCTGGGGAGGAATTTCAAAACTGAGAAAACAGATAGGATATATTCAGTCAGTGATCTGGTTATTCCAAAGTATTCTTCCAGCCTCCAATATTTTGTGACTCAGGAATTTCTGAACCTGTAGCTGTGTGTCTGAGTAAAATGATCATCATCAGAAGAGGCAAAATTCAATGTTACTAGTTTTTGCCTGGTAAATTTACAATAAACTGCACTACGAAAATGAAATGCATGCATTTTACACTTGCTTATACCAAGGGCTTAAGCAGATGAATCTAGCCATGACTTTAAAGCTGGTGGCAGGCTAATTCTGTGAACCCTCTTCTTCTGCTGTAAGTTTCTGATACCATAGCATAGACAGCATCACAGAAGATATTCAACACAACTCTGGTACTCTGCTAAGCACCTTTCCTGAAGTTGTCTTTTGAAGTTTTCTGTAACTGTGAGCTGTGATGGCTGACAAGAGAGCAAACTGAGTTTTCAGAACATACCTATCTCCTACCATCTGTGATGATTTTCAACACAGGATCAGTTAGGACAGCTGAGGGTGATGTTTGCTTAACACTGCTGTCTAACCTAAGGAAGCCCTAACTTCCAAAGTAGGAGACTCAAAAGCACTCTTGATGTGAGCTCCTGCATACAATGAAGCTAGGATGAATGAAAGAAAAAACATCTGGATTCTTGCTTATATGAGATGAGGTTTGTTGGACACCTCTAGTCACCTTATGAAATTTTCAGCAGACCAAACAGAAGTGATAAACCAGTAAAAACATATCTGTTAATTATTGACATTTAAAACAGCTACGGAGCATTGTTTGGCAGTTAGTCTACTGTGTTTCAATACTAAATATGTTTTAGTAAATAACACATGCTAGTAAAACATCTGTATATTACACAAATTTAAAGGCTACAGTAGTTGTTAAAAATAAGCATGGACTTAATAAAAAACATTTTATGTCCAAATCCCTAATTAAACTGCTGTAGCCAATTTAGCATAACTTCAAACTTTTCCTGCCCTGCCTTCTTTTACAACTGTATCACATTCCCCCATAAAAGGAAAATCTCTGTTGATAATGTTTGATATTCTTTAGCCTACTGGAGCCAAGCATAACTAGATCTTATTATCATTATATTTCACATTATGCTTACTAATATTTGTACTATGTGACTAAGTTTCATTAGAAAAACATTCAATTTACCCAGCAACAGAAGAATGGAAAAGAGTAAATTAAAAACGTGTTTCAATAGTGTAATTTATAGACTTAAACAATGTAAATCTTAGCCTGCCATGCTCTTCCTGATTTCTCAGAAGAGCACCTATGAAAATGATAATATTTGTGTAGGTTTCTTCAACTCTGGCCTTAGTTATAAATATTTCAATACATTTTCATTTTAAATAGATTTATCGCTTTTGTGTCTTGTTTCCATGACCTTTCCAATTCAGTCACACTTTTGTCTCCTCTATACATAAATGCCTTGGGTCATTTGCTTATTTTAATCTGCATGGAATAATTTTATCTCAGGATACTCACATAGAGCCAAACTTCCTAAGAAGAGTGATCTATAAATATCATATAGAACCATCAGGGAGGTGTCAGTACCAAAAATATTTCTGCCTACTTCTCTTACCACAAGGTGCTTTGAAACCCCAATTCTGTTTATATATTTATTCCTCTAACTTTTTAAAGAAAAGTGAGAGTATTTAGGCCTCTGACATGGACATTTCAGTTGGACAGGCTAAATATAAAACATGCCTGGCAGGGATTCAGTTGGATTATAACCTGGACGAGCATTTGTTGGGACAGGCAAAAGATATATTGGTTCTTGTTCTGACAGCACCACTGAGTTCCTGTCTTGCTCCGAAAGGCTTATGTGATCCCTTCATTGGTTCCTTTTCTAATAATTTTATGTTTGGGTTTTTTTCTTAATTATTTTTCTTTTTAAACCTCATCAGTGTTGGCACTGTCACACTCTAGTAGATTGTGAAGTACCTCATATAACCCTGTCCCAGCTCCTATACAGGACCACCACTGTTCCTGCAGTACCATATGTAAACATCTGGGAATTCTCAAAATTAAAGTTCAGAGATCCAAAAGTATTAAAAATTGTTGTTCAAGTCAGTCATTCTGATCTAGTTTTCTCTTGGGAATTTTCAAAATACATTTATTAGATTAGAGCACAGTATCCACTCATAAACTGTGAATCAATAAAATAAAAAGTCTCTTCTTCATGACAGAATACTCAACAGAGTTTGAGGCTTCTGTTGGCTAAGGGAAAGAAGCAACAAAAAAAACCACACACATAAACACAGTGCTCAATTATGGACATGGGAAAAATTCATCATACTAAGCAAGTTATACTTGCTTACAGATTTTCCAGGGTCACAATTTTAGGGAGAGACAGTACCTCATCTGGAAAACAACTGTGGCATTCTGATATCCAAACTCATGATTCAAGTGCTAATTGAGGTAAAATACACATTTGTTAATCTTCTTTGTCAAGGAGATCATGCCATTCCAAGCATCATACTGAATAGGCAACACATGAACCGAAGACAGGAAAGATCTTGAGATTTTCCTGGGTTTAAGGGCATTTTCAGAGGACTCTAAAAAAAAAAAAAAAAGTTCTTATGATATAAAAATGAGCTACCAACCGAACATGACTTTTAAGCTGCATATAAAGTAACAGAGTGTGTCTGTCAGTAGATTTAGTGAAGTGCTACTACATGTTATCATTGGAATGAAAAAATCAGTTACCTTTTTAAAAATTTAGTGCACCTCAGAAGTAATGATTAGTTTAAATTCAGATTTATTTTCTTCTGTGAACTTCCCTAAAGAATTCCCTTAAATTTTCCAGAAGACAAGCAAGGTGGTTCTGACACCAAATCTGTCAATTTCATCAAAATTCCCAAATCCCAGAATAGGTTGAGTTGAAAGGGACCCAGAAGGACCACCAAGTCCAACTCCGGGCCCTGCACAGGACCATCCTCAACACTTACACCATGTGCCTGAGAGTATTGTCCAAACACTTCTTGAACTCTGTCAGGCTTGGTGCTGTGACCACTTCCTTGTTCCAGTGCCCAACCATCCTCCGGATGAAGAAACTTTTTCTAATATCCAACCTAAACCGCTCCTGGCAGGTTCTGTCACTGGTCACCACAGAGAAGAGATTAATGCCTGCACCTCCTGCTCCCTTCATGAGAAAGTTGTAATTGCCATGAGGTGTCCCCTCAGCCTCCTCTTCTCCAGGCTGAACAGACCAAGTGCCCTCGGCCACTTCTCTTACAGCTTCCCCTCAAGGCCCTTCACCATCTTCATTTCCCTCCTTTGGACATTCTCTAATAGATAAATATCTTATATCGTGGTGCCCAAAACTGCCACAATATCCAAGGTGGGGTCACCCCAGTGCAGAGCAGAGTGGGACAACTCCTGCCTTCACCTGGATGGTGATGCTTTGCCTGATGCTCCCCAGGACATGATTGGCCCTCCTGGCTGCCAGGGTACTGCTGACTCATATTCAACTTGCCATCAAACCAGGTCCCTTTCCATGGTCATCATAGACAGAGCAATGAAAAACCACTTTATTGATCCTACCAGCAATTTCATTAACCAATCAATCTCCTGAAGACAAGACACTCAGCTAAATTCAGTGGAACAGAATGGCTTATGCCAAGAGAAAGAAATAAACTATAGAGCCATTTTCATGCTCCTACTTAACTCAAAGTCATTGTTTTATTCTAAAACAGTAATTTCAGATGGCAGGGCCCTGAGATGTTCATTGTGAAACATGATGGACAATGTAGCCTCTCATTTTGCAAGATGGTTTCAAACCTGGGTATCCTGCTTGTTGTTATAAAGGCCCAGCTCACTGGAACTGCTGGGCAGCACAGCCCTAGGTAGATATTTGGATTTCAAAAAACGGTGTTGGAAGCAAGTTGGGCATGTAGGAAACACAGGTGCTTCCCAGCACATGAACAACAGAGGCACATGACTTTTGCATGATTTAAGTCTTGGGTTTATATGCCTCACCTTAGCCCCAGTGCTTCTATGCTCTACTACAGGAAATGATTAAGCAGCAGAGACTGGGACAAGTTTGACATCTGTCCAGAATTCCCTGTGCTAATAATCCTTTATTACATTTTAGAGAACTTGAAGGAAGGTTCCTGCTACATAACTGCTCAGGACAGGTGGACACCAGACTGTAATAATGCACTACTATAATATTTTATTTTTCTTTTAATAAATTGGATCCTATATGATGGCTATTACATTTTAATTACTGTGATTATTTTACAGGGATTTCAAACATACATTGTGTTATGGCAATTGTGTTACTTACAGTTTAATTGAAATAAAAATACTTTACATACTTTTCTACCTTGGAGGAAAGTCCTCCACCATGGTCCCTAAAATTTGCACAACACTTATACAGAATTTACTACTCATAGTAGAATTGTAGCTTAAAGGATTGGCCAGCTTGTTATGACTGAACTCCTGTCTCTGTAAAAGCAAAACCAGTCAGTAACTCAAATGCAAGTACATTGATACTATAGACTAGATTAGAAAATTCACTTTCATCTTTCATTTTCCACCATACAAGGAAAAAAAAATACATATTATAAAGGATTATGATGTTCAGATAAAATAAAATTGATTTTTCCAAACACACAGTTATGGGTAAAATGTAATAATTTGTTCCCTAATATGCCATAGTTAGTATTACCACAACTCATTATCAGTTGCAGGGAAGACTTATATGTAAAAAGTCTATACTAACTAACACAGCTCTGATTAGATGCCTATGTGGTCTACTGATTTATTTTTTTTTTAAATAAATGCTTCTCATAAGTCATAACCTGTTTTGGTGACCACAGTTCACTAGATAAGAAGGACAAAAGTTAGGTACAACAGATTCAGCATCTAAGGGAGATATTATTAAAGGCAAAAGTTATTTTATGGAATTTCATATTAAAATACACTATATGAGTGGCTTTTATGCATGTTTGGAAGAGATTGTGGTCTGGGTTTCTAAGTATTACAGCAGATCTGCCTGGTGTGGTCTTTAAGACAGAGGATTTGCACTGTAAAGAAATGCTTGAGTCTGAATGCTGTTCTTTGGCATCTTTTTATGTGTATTACAAATACAAACACAGTGATTATTCATATAATCTATAGTGTTTCTTTGTGGTGCTTACTTGCAGAACTGTATTCTTACAGGGTAGAATGGAAAACATAGAAATTTTAAAAAGGATTAAAACATTTATCCAGTGTTCTACTGACGGGTAAAACTCCAGATATTTACTTCCAGTTACACTGCTTGTAAAAACATTGTTCTCACATCCTTGAGGTTTTCAAGCTACTGTCATATGCTACTGCAAGTCTGTAGAAATAAAGCCTTTCACAGCTCTTTCCCTTCAAAATGAATTTAGGAAACTCAGGTGTATTATTAAAGATTCATTCTTCTTGTGTTGGGTTTTCATGTTACTTTATTTATTTCCATGTTCTTGGTTTAGGATTTTTTTTTTTTAAATTTGATAAGCAGATAGTTACATAACTAAGTTTAGACTCCAAATGCTTTTACGAGAAACATTCTATTATGTTGCATCTGAGACCTAATGCTACCATTATTCACGTCAAAAAATATTTCTGAACTTTTTTACTTCCTATCTTCTTTATTAAATGAACCTAATTCTTAGAAAGGCTTCCTAAATGGAGATCTGACTAGTGGTTTGGGCTGCTACATACAAAAGCCTTTATTTTTGTTAGCTATTGAAAGACTGTCTAGTGATCAAGACTGAGATGTGTCTCCCTTTCTTTTGTTAATTTAATAAATTATTATAGTTTTATACTCACAGATCACAAGGGTGTTCTTTGCATACTGGTTATCTTACAGGAAAAACAGAGTGGCGAATCTTAAAATGTCAGTGAAGTGTTCTTTATGTCAAACATAGTCAAGCAAATTTCTGTTCATGAGTATGTGCATTTATGATTTAATAGCAGGTTAATTTTTAACCCTAAGGAGAAATTAAAATTCCTTTTGCACTAGTTACTTTATGACAATAGTTCTGAAAATGTGTAAAGCATGGACCAGCTACAATTTACTCCTCTGTTAGTGATACCACCTGAAAGGTGAAGCAACAATCATAGCCCTGTGTACACTAACCTTTCTCCCTGCTTGCAACATGTAAACCACTCTGGACTTAAAATACAGAAGATTTTGTCATTGAGATACAATCTCCCTTGTTTGCCTCCAGAAGACCCAGGATACCAGAAGCAGCTGCTGTCAGAACTTCACCATATCTTCTCGCCTTTAGCGCCAGCTCCACCCTGAAATATGACCTGGGACTTGGCAGAATTTAGTTGATCATATTTACATTTACACATGCACATAAATTTATTAACATAAGTAGGATAATGCTGACTGTGTGGACAAATAACTCTTCATTGGTCTCCCAAGTGTATCTTTCCTCAAGTACAATGGTTTAAATTTTTTCCAAGTAAAGCATTTTTTGCACTTTGTTACACACCATATTAGTTATTATGGGGTCAGAAGCACCTTGTGGGGGGTGCATGTGTGTGCGTGTAAGGAGAAGGGATGGGTCAAACCTCACAGAGGTGGGGTGGCATTTTATCCCTCATGGGAGAGCTTGGAGCCAATGTGGGAAGCCCCAGAACAGCTGTCAGACACAAACAGCCCTGGAAAACTATAACACCCCACAGCTCCTGGAGCCCCTGAGCCAGGCTTGGATTGGCATGGACAGTGAGAACACTGCCCCTCACCCTGGCCTGGAAGCCCAGAGGGGCCAGTGGGTCAGAGGCCCCTCCTGGGGGGGTTTGGCCATAGAGACCAAAACAGATAAAACCAAAGGCTTCTGTTTGGCACATGTCATGGCCCTGCCATCTGGAGGTGTGAGAGCTGGTCTGACGCAAAGTTTCAGTGGTAGCTCTCTCTCCCTCTTTCTCCGTCTTTTTTTTTTTTTTTTTTTAATTCCTTTTCTACAAGCTTTAGCTGGCTTGGAGCTGGAGGGATTGGATTTGACTTGAGTGTGTTGAATTGCTTGAATATTGCCTTGGGTGTTGTTAATATGTGTTGAGTTGGTATTGTGGTGGAACACTTTGTTTAGCTTGTTTAGTGTCCTTTTTGAACCTTTGCCAAGTTCCCTTATTTTCTTCCCTAAGTTAATAAAGAAACTTCTTGGGAAAAAGTCCATGGCTCATTCTCTGGATGTTTTCTTAAGGTATTAAAGAACCTTATATATATATATATATATATATTAAAGTAATACTCTTAGCAGAGCCTGTGGGCCCACAGCTCTGGTGTTGGAGTGTTACACACTCATATATTTACACACTCATATATAGATGAATATACTTGAAAAACAGAACCCAACTATGACAATGGAACTTGTAATGCTCTTTCAAGAAGAGGAAGCACCTAAATGAAAATTAATACTATGTTAAATTTGAACAAATAGATGCATATGTGTCAGGAGATTCTAAAAGCTGACTATCAAATCTGGTTTTTACAATTGATGTGTTCTAATTAATAGATAGGTTTGATTGTGTTTTAAGTTATTTGAACACAGTTTTGCTTTTCTTAGTTATATTATTTCTGCTACTAATCTGGGGAGAGGTTGAACCTGTGACGCACTACACAGGAATGAAGGCATGGTAATCTGACAAGCAGAGCCTTTCTTAATTAAAAACTGCCTACATCAGTTTTCTGCAACTGTGACAAAAGAATAAAAATGAGAGACAAAAAATGGTGCTTTTAAAGAAAACTAGGAGTAGAAGAAGATGAAAATTATATCGAAACATCTCTTCAAGGCAAATTCTGAACTACCAGATGTTGACCCTCAAGTTCAACAATTGAGCAATATTAGGTTCAACAACATGTAGAGTGATACAATGTAATAGGGGCCTGACCCTATTGAAATCAATAGAAAGAATTTCAAAGAATTTTGAGAGGTTTGGATGTCATCCAAAAAAAGTAAACTGATACTCCCGGAGGACAGATTTTGCATATCTCTTTTGGATCGTGATTTACACTGTTATTGAAAATGTCATTTACCTTAATATTAATGTATAGAATTAGTAGGAATTGTTTAGCAAGCAAAAATTATATTTCATTCTAACAATTATCATAGAAATACTGTACTTTTCATAGGACTCTAGGTGTTTCTTCCCTATAAATGTATAATAACATCTAATCTTGCAACATTTAGTAGAATAAATGGCTTTTGTCAAGTGCATCTAGAAAGTAACTATAGCTTTTTTCCTACAGAAGTATTTGTGTTTAAAATGACTTTTTAATTGTTTGTTGTTTTAGGCTTAAAGTCTGCAAATAGAAGAGAGTATAATTTGAGCTTTTGGTCTTTCATCTGTACTGATAGAGATCATACTGAGGACTGTTTTATTACTGGACTTGTATTCTTGTTTCGTAAAGACTGTAATGTTACACTCAGGTCACTAAGGGAAGAGCTTCACTGAACAAAGGTCTCAGATTTGTTTTCTTCAAACAAAGAATGTTTTTGAAAACATTTTTATGTTATCATTATGCTCACAATAAATCACCAGCCTGCAGTTTTTAAGTTTAAAAGCTGACAAGTTGGGACTTTGAAGCTGCCACCAAACAATTTCTCCACTGAGCTCTTACTAGAGTTCAGAGTGCTAGTCCAGGAGTAGTCAAGCTTTCTGTGTGGATGACAATTACATTACTCCATGAAAACTGAAGTACTGCCCTGCTGTACTTCCCTACTGTTATGCTCATGGGCTCACCAGACTGACTTTCTCCAGAGAGTCTTGAATCCTTCCCACAAGATCATCCTAATAGATTCCATAGGGTGAAAGAAGGGAAATTCCCTTCCATATACCTGGAAATGAAGCAGAGAGGGAACAGAGAAATCAAGACCCAACAGGAAATACTTGTTCCTCTGATATCTCCAGAAGCTCTGGATACCAATCAACATGGGAACTATATCTGGAGGACTTACAGAAACATTGACCAACTGGGGTTTTGGTGTCCCTATTTCTTCCCTGTCATACCAGGACATATTCAATAAGTTTGGTTTCAGAGCTGCATTATAAAGAACAAGCAATCTATATTCAGAGTGTATCTTTTCTTCATTAAACACTCCCCCTCAAGGACAGAGAAGCTGACAATCTTGTCTTGTGACTGACACTGTATCAGTGGTTTCTTTAGAGAGCTAGACAGAAAACGTAGCTACCAAAGTTAGCTCTTTAACATGAATTTTGGTTTGATGTTTCAGTAAGCTTTGAAAACAGATACTACATGAAGACACCCTTCACTTTCTGAACTACTAGGAGAGATCAGTGTCACTGGCTACTGTTCAAAGGAGTCATTTGGAATAGAAAGGCATAAATAAGTGATTATTGTTTCCATGGAAAACAACAAAATATACTTGCATTTTCTTTTCACTTACAATTAAGACTGGCAACTATTATTTATTTATAGCTTTAATTTGTGTCCTGTATTTAACAAGTCTGTTTCACACATTAAAAACCCAAAATAGTTGCAGAATATTAAATCTTTAACTTTCTTGTTTTCTTTTCTAGTTTAGCTTTTTTAATGATAAGAGATGGCTTTTTATGCTTAAATGAAATGTTTTGATGTAGGGCTTGTGTTTTGTATGTCTTGGAACAGAACTGTGAATATTGAAATGATTACTGAAATGTCATGAAAACATAATTTGGTTTTGGTTGGTTTTAGTATATTTTAGTACACAATGACTAAAGTGCTGGGGATACCTTGCAGAAGCCTTGCAGTACCTAAAGGGGTCTTATAAGAAGGCTAGAGGGAGACTTTTCACAAGAGCATGCAGTGATAGGACAAGGGGGAATTGCCTTAAGCTGGAAGAGGGAAGGTTTAGATTAGATATTAGGAAGAAATTCTTTACTATAAGGACAGTGAGGCACTGGAATGGCTTGCCCAGAGATGTTGTGGACTACCCAGGAGATGTTCAAGTCCAGGCTGCAAGGGGCTCTGAATAACTTGGTCTAGTGGAACGTGTGCCTGCCCACAGCAGGGATTTTGGAACTCCCAACCCAAATAAACCTGTATTTCTATGATTCAGGGTTTTTTGTATTTACAAAATATTTATCAAACTTAAGGGACAAAAAAAAAGAAAAATACATTTTTGGTTTTAATTATATAAAATAAAAAATCAAAAGAAAAGTCAAAAGAAAAAATCCAAATCTGTTAAAAGTGTGATTTTCATGGCTCTAAAAATAACTGCAAACTCAAAAGCCTGTCTTCTTGCCTGTTAATAGGTAAAACTTATCAGCAGGAATGCAAACTTTTACTGGTGGCTTTTCCAGGTTATCCTGAATTTCCTCCTCCCTCTTGTCTGTATATTTATCAATATATCTGAGCATGGGAGTCCCACCATGTAGATGGTTAAAGAAGATTGATATTCAGGTGTGATGTTACCTGAATTCATGTTCTGATGGGTTTTTTTGTTGTTCAAATATATTAAATAACAGAAGAATTGTTACAGACAAATGGGTGAGAGATTTTAAAGCAGATGATGCTATTCAACTCTTTAATCACTAGACATTGGCATAACCTTGAAAGAAAAACTTGCCTGAAATAAGTCTCAGCTGATGGATAAAAGAGGAGGCTTTCAGGAAGCTATGGAAATATTTAACATGGAGGACAGTCACAGAAATTATTTTAAAATTAAGTGCATGAAGTGCTATTCTGAGCAGAGAAACATTTTTTCCTGGATGGTGCTGCACTGATGTCAGTCACGAGACTGACAGAGCAACTGCTTCCCTATGATTAACCAGCATTGAACAGACACTTGACACATCCAAGATTTGTATCTGCTCAGGGCAGGATGGGGGTAATGTGAGCCTTATGTTCTCATTCTGACTGTGGCCAGCTATTGGCAAGCGCTGATCCTTACAGGATCTCAAGCTGACATGCTCCAATACTATTAATCTGATTCGTCTGTGTTTGCCTTTCGTGTACACTCAAATGTATCCTGAGGAAGAAGTACATGTTTCTTAGAAAAGCAGAATATACTAGCCTGAGGGATGATCTATTTTGATAGAGATCCCTTTATTTGCCATACCAAAAAAGAAAATTATTTACTGTATCAGGCCAAAAATATTTTGCATTTCTAGCCTTTCCCAGTAAAATATTATGTTTAATGCTCTCACTACTTTTGAAGGCATGGTCAATAGAGCTGCTTCTTGACAGGTTCTTGACTCTTAAAGTTGTTTTTCTTTGGCCAGGGTCTGAAAAATAAGATAATAAATGTGTTAACAATAGAGTCCTGATGTATAGTTCTTGAAATAAATGCATATATTTCAAGGGATTTGAAGTGAATCAATTAACACTTATTTGCAATAGTGATTTGGGCACCTGAATATCAAATTCCACTCGTTTCTTATTGAAATCCAGGTACAGGAACCAGTTCCTTCTGATTTCTAAGTCACTCAATTCCTGCTAGGCACAGAGCAGTGCAAAATCTGAGGTACCTGAAGGAGTGGATCCCAAAAGGATAGGGGGAAGGAGTTGAAGATGTCCCTGAGGAAGTGATCTTCAAAAACAGTTAGGTGGGAAATTGTTGGGATAGGGAGAGGAATCTACCTTGTGCTGCAGCCATGAAAAACTGTGAGCACATTCTGTTTTCCAGTTATGTGGTTTAATCATCACATTAAAAGCTGTTCTGGATTAGTATGCTACCAGTCTTTCTTCACAGAGTTATTCTACTTGGTGTAATTAACTACATGTTTACCAGGCCAGAGATACTGCAACTTGTGACTCTTCTCTGAAATGCAAAGTTCCTGAATAAATCTGTGTTTCACTGTCATAAGGCCAAAAATCTGCCAAAAATATCTGCCTTTGCAGATTATTTTTTATTGTGATCTATTATAATTAGCTGAACAGTCCTGTTCAAATCAATTACTAAAGTTAAACAAGAGTGTCAACTTCTGTAGGGCTGAAGCTTGAAAGACTGAGAACAGTGTCCATGGAAATAGATACTTCTCCTGTCACAAATCTCAAGTGTGCGTAGTCTAGCCAGAGCCAGCAAAGTTTTGCTCAGACTTCCTTGAAAATGTTGCTTAGAGGTCTGCTTTGCAAAATTTGGAGTAATACAACAGGATGTTTCAACTCTAGGTTCAAGCTCTCAGTGTCTAAGTGCTATGACTATGTGCCTAATCATATTCTTGTGTAATAACAAAATCTGTATACAGAAAATCTCCTCCTCTCCCTCCAGGCATCAGTGAGATAAGAGACAAATTTTGCTCAAAATTAGGGTCCAGATTTGACAGTAGGGCCTCTTGGTCCTAATGGCAGCATGGCCTGTCCCTAGCAGAGCCACCTAGCTCCCAGCTAGTGGATGGGCAGTGACTGTGTTGGACAATTTTCTACAGCACTGTTTCCTTTCTTTTAAAATGCGATCAGTGAGATATAATAACCAGGTAGGTACTTTATCATAAATGGGAGATATTATTGAATTAATTTTTCCCTTAAAAAAATAAATCTAAAAATGACCAAAAAATCATTTTAATTTCCTTGCTACTTCACTCAGACATACTGAGTACTAATGAGTTGCCTAACCTTTTCAAAATATGAAGATTGTATTTAGTTCAGTTTTAAAACGTGCTTCTTTCTGGCAAAAAAAGCCCCAAGCTTTTCATTTGGAGCTGCCTTACTTTCCCTATTCTTGTTAACTCATCCTGGTCTCCGCCAGAGATGGAGCCGATCCCAAAGGAGATGCCCTTAACTCTTTCACAGATGAGCCTTTTCTTCACCCAGATCCTCTCCCTTAGACCACAGACCATCTGACAAGAGGAAGTAATAGAAAACATTCATTTTCTGGGTAACTTATGCTAAAATTCATTTTAACACAATTTAAAGCAGTAGAATGTCAGACTTAGTAATTAACTTCAAACAGAATGTTAAAGAAGACAATATAAAATACTGTCTCCTTTGAAAAGAAATATGGAAGGCTATTCTTTTTTTCAACCTGAATTCCACATCATCATTGCTTTGGAAGAGGCTTCCCAGGGAAATGATGGAGTCACCATCCATGGAGGTATTTAAAAGACAAGTGGATGTGGCACTTAAGGATTTAGTGGTGGACTTGGCAGGGTTAGGTTTGAGGACCTTAAGGATCTTGAGGATCTCAAGTCTTTTCCAATCTAAATGATTCTATAATTGTTTCTTTTTCTTCCATGACTACTGATTAATTTTTTATATTTCAGTCACTATAGGAATAACTTTCTGTAGTACATGACAGATGTATAGACATGTAGACATGAAGTAGAGGTATAATTTCCATCATTAGCAGTGAGAATACAGTGTCACCATGAAAGTATTCATTGCCCAAAGGATCATAGAAGTTGTGATTGCATCAAAAAACACTTATCAGTCTTATCACTTATCACTTATCACTGAGTTCTCTAGATTGTTTGGCAGCACTGTCGCAAAAATAGGTTTCTCATGACCAAATTATTTTGATTCATTCTAAGCAATGAGTACACGTTTCAGTGGCAAATTGAATGAGTCCTCGTCTTAATAAAATTAATTACACAATATTTTCTCTGCCCCCTGACTTCTGTTAGTGCAGCTGAACTTGTCTTTCAGCTAGTTGGCATCTTTTTGCCTCATTGTTTACTCCTGCTGTCAGAATAACAACAAAGCTCAAATGAATGCTGAAACAGTTCAAGAACTAAAGTCATGTGATCTCAGCTCAGCCTAGAGCATGGGAAATGAAGCATTGCTCAAAGCCAGCATCCTGGTAAGTGACAGTATATGGCTGTGTCATGAAAAGCTGATAATTATTTGGACTGCATGGTAATCTACTTAGTCCTTTCACCAGGAATGCTGCCAGTCACCTCAGAATAGTGTATGCTGTATTCATCAAAAGGACACTTGTTCAGCCTCCCTTTCTAGAAATCATGGCCAGCTAAAGTAATCATGATTTATTTGTCTTCCCAAACCCTTCTACCAGCTTAGCTTCAGCATGAGGTTCAGAACCCAGAACTGTTTTTTAGTGTCTTGGTCTGATGCAGTGTAAGACGACCCTGGTGATCATACTGCAGCTCCCATTAAGTAAGAGCTTCACTTTTTCTATTTGAAGAGCCTCTGCCAAGATGCCCACACGCAGGCCACAGCCAAGGGGTCCCTTAGTGCAGTATCCACAGGTGTCTTGTTGCTATTTCATTCCTTAGGTATGCCATCACTTCCCTTCTTGGAGAAGGAGCTGTATGAAGCAACACACAGGGTCAATTTTGCCTCACTGAATGCTGGAATTATAGACAGCAGAAAACACAGTTGTGTCCAACATGGACTAAGTCAGAAGAGATCCATGAAGTGCACCCGTCATGTATACAGAAAAAGAGCACAACGATCTGTGCTCTTACGTCTGTGAAAACTGGAAAGGCTGTGGGAGAAAATATTAAGCAGTCAATTCTGCTTTCTAAGCAATTTTTTATTCTTCAGGATAGTAACAAGAGATAAGCCTATTCCTTCATATAAAGCTATTAATCCTGATCTCAGTCACTTGATGATTGAGTGGTCTCAATAATTTAGTGAAACACTACATACGTAAGAAGGTATTCATAGAAGATTGAAGAAAGGTAAAAAACAAATATACTAAAGAGATAGTAAAGACAAGGCATAATTTTCTCAACTATGATAATCTTAGCTTTTCTAAAACGATCTATTACTGTAGATTTTAGAAAGAAATGCAATGGAGAAATCAACTTAGTTTTTGTTTTGAGACAGAAATTCTATGTAACCAAGAGAATTATGCATTCCACTCACTTTAAATATTTTTAGCATATGTTTTTAGCTTAAGTTTTGAAAATTTTCATAAAATATTCTGTTTTCTCGCTATGACTATAATATTTTTTACACACAGACTATTAGTCTTTGAGTGTTCATGGGTCATTTCTAGGGGACTCACTAGAGACAGTGAAAACATGTATAAACCTCTTCTGTTTAAATATGGATACACAGGGATCCAGATATTTGAAGCATCTATACATTGGTAAACTTGCTGTAGTCTATGTACCACTGTTGTAAGTAAAAGCAGACTGGCATGAGATGTAAAATGCAAGAATTCAAGTGGCATTGAACTGCAAATAGGAGAGAATACTCCAGTTTGATCTGCAACAACTATGGTATAATAATGAGTTTGTGGTCTTAAAGTAAGTCCATTTTCTTGTGTTCAAATTCAGCTTCCTTTCCACAGGTTCATCCCAGCCAGCTTTAGACACTTAGATAGGAAATATTCAGCAGCATCTAATCTGTGTACCCAGAGATATCAGTTTTCTCCATGGATTACTGAGCATGAGACTTCAAGATGGCCAAAAACAGTATGACATCAATCCTATTGCTTGCTTATTAATTATAGACAGTTGAAAGAAGGAGAAAGATGTTTCTTTTTTTCTGTGTCAGCCACTGTAACTCATGAGAGATGGGGTCTGTTTCCTGCTTGCTCCTTAAGCTTTTGCATTGCATCACTCTATCATTCTGACTTTTCAAGCTTTATGAGATTAACTTATTTTATGAGTGCTGCTTAATGTAACAAACATGGTGAGTGTTTATCAGTGAACTGTTTTTTCAGAAGTCCTGTCTGCATGTTTCCAGGTATGTTTTTATCAGGATCTTTCCACTTGAGATTAACTGTAATTAAGGTCTTTCTTGATTGATCCCTTTTCCTTTGCAGAAAAAAATGCTTTCACATTTTGGAGAGAGAAAGCAATATTGGTTGTTTACAGCAAAATGTTTTCATGTGAGTAAAGGCATGTGAATTACAGAATAATATTTTACATTTCTTTGAAATTTTTGTTGCTTTATTGATACACGTTCCCTGAGTTTATTTCCACATGTTTCAGCTTCATTTGACTTGTTTCTTTTTTGCAGCATGCAGAGTTGTGATGATCATATAGCCTCAGAAAGCTCTTTGATATGTTTCCCTGGTAGCTTAAATAAACTATTTATGACTGCAATGTTTCTATTATTGTTGAAAATTCTATTGACATTATTTTCTATATACTTGTTAGGGTAGGCTGAGATATGTTGCATTATGCAAAGTTGAAACTGTAGTCCAGTCTTGTAGTTCTCACTATTTGTAAACCTGAATACCAATATTGTAGAAGCACAGAATGAACCAAACAAGAGGAATCATCTGGAAACCAACTAGACCAACCTGCTGCTCCAGATCACAGAATCACAGGAGATATGGTTGGAAGGGATAACAGTGGGTCATCTGGTCCAAACTTTCTGCTCAAGCAGGGTCACCCCAGAGCACAGTGGTACATCCAGACAGATCTTGTGTATCTCCAGTGAGGAAAACTCCACAACCTCTCTGGGCAATCTGTTCCAGTGCACAGTCACACTCACAGTAAAGAAGTTCTTCCTCATATTCAGGTGGAACTTCCTGTGCATCAGTTTCTGCCCATTGCCCCTTGTCTTATTGGTGGGCACCACTGAGAAGAGCCTGGCTCCATCCTCTTGAGACCCTTCCTTTATATACTTGAATACAGTGATAAGGACCTCTTTCAGTTGCTCCTTCTCAAGGCTGAACAGACTTAACTGTCTCCTCTCTATCCTCATGAGAGAGATGGTCCAGTCCAGGACTCCTGGGTCCTTCCTCATAATGCTGCTTTCCATCAGGCCAGCCCTCAGCCTGTACTGGTGGATGGAGTCATTCCTCCCCAGGTGCAGGCCCCTGCACTTTCCTTTGTTGAATTTCAGGCAGTTCTTTTCTGTCCATCTCTCCAACCTGCTGAGGTCCCTCTGAAGGGCTGCACAGCACTCTGGGGTGTCGGCCACTCCTCCCAGCTTTGTGTCATCAGTGAACTTGCTGAGGAGGCATCTGCCCCTTCATGCGAGTCATGGGTGAATAAGTTAAACAATACCTGGCCAAGTATTGAACTCTGGGAGACACTACTAGTGATAGGCCTCCAACTAGACCCTGTGCCACTGGGATCTGCTGTTCAGCCAGTGCTCAATCCATCTCACTGACCACTCATTGAGTCCACAAACTTGCTGATTTTGCCCTTTTTTGAAGACCAAGGTAACATTTGCTTTCTTCCAGTCCTCAGGCACCTCTCCTGATTGCCACAACCTTCCAAAGATGATCGTGAATGGCCTTGCTAGGATGTTCACCAGCTCTGTCAATATTCATGGCCCCCATTGAGCTAAGATTCAGCTTCAAAGTTAAATCAGTTGAAGCTTATATTTAAAAGCATTGCTTTTTTTCATTCCTGTGGTTTTCCTAACTTTTCTGCATTCTGTAGTGGCATGGTTTTTACCACTCACATTGGAAACTCCTGACTGAGTAACTGACAGAGTGTGACAAGAATGACCTTGGCAGTGTTCTAACTTTTCCACCTCAATGCTTGATTTTTGATTCTTCCATCTTAGGTATCTTCAAGATTTGATTCATTTCATCTGAAGAAAAAGTGAGCCTAAGATATGTGATATTAGTTTTCTCTGCATTTAAAAAACTCACATTGGCAAAATAACTTCAAGCAAATTTCAGCTCAGAGACAGATTTAGATAAAATGTGATCCATGTCTGTTGTCTGCAGGCTTTACACTCAGAGGTAGACAAGAAGAGCAAGCTACACCCAAGGAATTGGTTTTGCAGTAGGAAGGAGATGCAGTTCCTTCTGCCTGTGTATAGCTGTGTTTAGATTAAAAAGATCACACTGAGATAAAGCATGGATTCCCATCAGTGCAAATGGAAGAAAAATCAGCCTCTTGGTAATTGCTTTTCATGCCGGAGTATGTTATTTATTTCATATTCATCCTCTCTTCTGTGAAAAAAGTGGCTTGGTGACAGCCAAAAAGGCTTAGGACAGATTAGATCCAGACTCGTGACACAAAACATTTATTTTCAACTGGAGATTCAAAATGTTCTATTCAGCAGACATTAAAATAACTCAAAATGTTGTCTCTGTCTTTGATGTATGAAGCCTGAAGAAATGACTGCCAACTTTATCTGATTACTGAATCTTTATGGTCTGATACATTCTAGGATGCAGAGTTCAAAAACTGTTTGCATTAGAGTATATAGGTAACCTAGGAATTGTCAGACTTTAGCAGACCAGTTACCAATTATTCTGTCCCCAAGTAAAGTATTAGCTGCTTAAGAGAAAGGTTCCAAAGGTCATCAGTAGGGAAGAATTTACACAATGTATGTAACTCATCCTGCAATCTTGTTGTATGCATTTCTCCAACAAAGTCAATTAGTCACTGAAGATTTACATTGTATATGAAAAAGTTGTTCCTAAATTTTGTTATTTACTTGTGTAAGTGCCTATAATATTTTTTTTAATATCTGAATGAGTCATTAGAGAGGAAAAAAGGTTTCATTTTCTAAGTGCGGAAGACTGCCTTTTCATTTTATCATGTTTCATTCTTATCCTTAAACTAATGAGAAGCAGCTGCAGCTTAAGGATACCGAGCTTAAAGAGCACTTGGATGACATAAATGCAACTTTTCATGAACTAAGTAGGTTATTTGGTTGCTTCTTTACTTTCTTATTCAAGTCCAGTGAATCAAAGCGATGTGACAGAAGGGAAGAAAGTCTGGACTTGAAGAGTCAAAGCAATTTCTATTTCTTCTTTCTGCCTACTGTATTCCTTCTCTTTCTCTTCTATATAAAAGATTTTGTACAGTATTTCTCAGGATTCAGATAGTTAGATTTGATGTGATAAAATGTGCTCTAAACATGCCCACATTCAAAATTGTCTTTTCATTCATTCTCTTTTCCTCACTTACTTTTCCAAAAAGTTAAAATTATCTAAAATATTTTCAAAGGTGTTTCACATATCAGAGAGATAAATCAATGTCACTGAACTTTTTTCATTACTTTAGACTTTTTCCCCCCTTATCATGCTTTCTATTACTTGAATGTTTCTTCCTCCCCAATGTATTTGTTGTCAATCTTGAATATTTCTCTTTTTTCATTATTTCCAGGTCCCATTCCCTCCTTTCACCTGAGATCACTTAGATCACAACAAAATCATCGTATTCTATATTAAAACTATATTAGTATTTGATTGTAGAATTAATAAAAATTACAAATTGACTTTTACATCATGTTTCTGATTGACCAGAAAACATCTTATTTTTTACTAAACCTACTATCATATGAAACTGTGCCTTGCCTGAGCTCAGCAGTCTCTTTCCCCATAGCTTTCATGCTCAGTTTTAGGAGGGAGGGAAAAAAGGGTTTGTAGCTCTCTTATAAAAGAAGTAGGTTTACGTTTCTTGGCTACACTGGGAATCTGAATGTCTGAGAAAATTGTCCACCTTTTCCCATCACAGGAACATTCTCTCTCCTAGAAGTGTCAATTTCCAATATATGTGACACGTTCTATTTTGGTTTGGTGATAGACAGCCAAAGCCAGGCAGAAGATGAGCCATGTCTAAAGAATAGGTAAGATAATTTTTTTCAGAAGCTAGTAGAAGACAGGCTTGTTTAGCAGCAAATATCTTGCTTTTGTTATCCTCAACCCCAGCAAAATCATTACAAGAAAAGTTTTGTATAATTATAGATAACAAGCTTACAAATGTGGACTTTGATTCTCTAAGAAGTTTTGAATGTCACATCATATTTTATAATACACTTACAACGTTTACTTCCTTGGTCTTCTTCAGAAATCTTCAGAGGAAGTGTCATTAAGTGTTCTGCAAAGGATTAGAAATGGGGTTACTGCTGAGTGGTCAAGGTCCTAGACAATATTATAGCACAAACAAAACAATGCCACACAATTTTTTTCTGGAATGATTTACCATAATATAAACCTTCCTGAAGAGAAGGTAATTATTTTCTTTCACTGTCCAAGGCTATTTCAAGCATGGTAGTCCAGTTGTGGGATTTTTCTGTTTTTATTATTGATCCTTTATCCTTCAGCCTTTCATCCTTCTGAACAATGTTTTTTGTTTTTTGTTTTTTTTTTTAAAGACACATATGTATTAAATTAAAAGAAATTTTTATTATAAATTAGATCTAAAAAAGAAGGTACCCTGATGTCCCATAGAGAGAATCTGGTTTAGCCTTGAATGTCAATGCCTTTTCCCAGTCATGAAAATTGTGATGGAGGCTGTTGATTCAGTGACAGGTTTAACTGGACCAGAAATGAGACACTGATACCATTAAAAAATATGATAATTACTTTTGGATTAAGGGAATGTTTTCTTTTAATTCTGACCTTGGAAATTCACTAGACAATAGCTTTTGAAACTGTTGCATTCATGAAGAAAAGAAATCTATTTTGGATAATCTTACTTATTTTTTTTTTTTTGGTGCTTTCTTCAGCTCAGAATATCTTTAATGAACAAGATCTGATTTTAAACAGAGAAGTAGAAACTACACCAGTTACACATAATGCATCCTACATTTATGCAAATGGTAGCTTTATCCCAAACATAAACAAAACGTGATCAAATACCTACTAAAATCTTTGGAACTTAAACATTCCCACTACAATTCTGGGTTCAGCAGCAGCAGCAAACATATTTCACTGACACTGCTTGGGAGATGCCAAGCGTGGATACAATACATAGGAGCTAAAAATGCTTCCCAGGCAACAATCATTGAGTATTTCAAAATCAGGTTAGAACTTCACAACAATGGCAAAAGGACTTGGGGGTCCCTTGTATTCCCTCTCCTCTCCACATAATCTAAAGATCCTATCTCACTGAATTTGATTTGACACTTTTTTAACACCTGTTCTCAAGGATATTTTTCTCATGGGAAAGCAAGTTACCATCTCCCTCCTCCGCAGCCTTACTTCTCAGGAAAAGTTGAACTGCATTGTTTCAGAACTCTTTGGAATATTTCAGTTTGAATCGACTATCCTGATTATTCCAAAGGAAAGTGACTGAAAGAAGGAACTTAAGACAAGAAGTTGTACTGAATTCTTCAATTCTTCAACACTGAAAATGCAGCCTAAAATGTCACTTAAACTAGCCTGTCTTACTCAATTGTACTTTAAACGAGGTCCATATGCAATTTTTCCTTTCTTTCTTTCTCTTTCTTTCTTTCTTTCTCTTTCTTTCTTTCTTTCTTTCTTTCTTTCTTTCTTTCTTTCTTTCTTTCTTTCTTTCT
>JAWWEE010000074.1:132786119-132797980 GCA_035221455.1 Xenops minutus | reverse complement strand
CTTTCTTTCTTTCTTTCTTTCTTTCTTTCTTTCTTTCTTTCTTTCTTTCTCTCTCTCTCTCTCTCTCTCTCTCTCTCCCTCTTTGGTTTTGCTTTGGTTTTGTTTTTTAATAAGTTACTTAAATCTATCTCATATCTATTTAAAGAACTTCTGCTTTTAAGGTATAGAAAGCTGAATCTGATTTTGGCCAAAACCTATGAATATTTTATATCTAACTTTAGTTGTTGAGCATCTGGGGTTGATCACACTGAACCTATGTTAAAAAGAACACATTCGATGAATCCCAGATGTTTTAATATGGCACTCCCTCCCAAACTAACTGGATCAGAATGGGAAAAAAATGAAAGGTAAATGCTTCAAAATTAAAGACCTAAGCAGGCTTAAATGTAGGTGACTTGAAGGTAATGGAGATGGTGGTGTTGTGTCTGTCTAAGGGTGGGGACTCTATATCTTCTCCAATTGGTTGTTTTGAGAGCTGACATCTCATGTGCACAGAGCTAGAGAAACATGCTTAACCTTGACAGTGAAGATGGTGTTTGGATTCAGTTTCTCTTGTTGGTACCTGAACTTCAGCCTTGTTTCTTTCTACAGATGAGCATGTTAAATGTTTTCTTGCAAACTTTGAAGGCAGACTAATACACAGGGTAACTCCAAGGGTAAAGAAAGCAAAGCACTCAGATAATAGGCTGGTAAGCTTTTACCAGTTCCGTGTAGCTTAATAAGAGATAGAACAGCTCATTGATAAAAAGGCACACACTAAGTTTTTTCTAAGTCTTTCCTACAACTGACACACGCAAGCATAGTAACAGCTTTGACTGTATCACTTTTCTCTTTTGAGCTATTTTCTCATCTTTGAGTGTGGCTAAATCAGGCATAAATTATACTGTGCTTTGTAAAATAATCTGGCAATTAATTTTTCCTTCTTTCCTCCTTCCAACCCATTCGAAGTGTGAGAGAAATGTTTATACAGTAAGAAGTTTGATATTACTGCAGCTTGAAGAATTGTCCATGGCTTTTGCTAGATCACAACGCATGGAGAGGGGAAGGGTCTTTTGTTTCATTGTGGTGGCAGATCAGCAAAAGTATAACTCTTACACTTCCCAAATCGCTTTGCAGACATAAACAGCCAATATTCATACCTTGAGGCCTGTGATTAGGCCAAGCAGAATAAAATAAATAAATTAATAAAATAATAGTATTGTCTAAACGTTGCAATTCAGACCAAATGGGAAAGGAGCATGAGATCTATTGAAATAAAAGAAAATTTCCTACTGTTTGTGCTCAAAAAGGACAATTTTGACTGGAATGTGAAGTAAAATTTATCATCCAGAGTGGATTCCTCAGTAGAGCTAGCACAGTTTTTCTGTTGCTTTTCACTAATGGTAGGATGGCTTAAGATACGGTGTGGAAATCTCTCTGTCAAATCTCTCCTCAGAGTAATCTTATGGTGGGTTGACCTTGGCAGGATTCCACCTGCCTACTGAGCCACTCTATCGCTGCCCTTCTAAGCAGGACAGGAGGGGGGAAAAATAAGATTGAGAGATCTCATGGGTCAAGATTATGGCAGTTTAATAAAACAAAAGTACAGGTCATGCATGTGGAAGCAAAGGAAAACAAAATATTTTATTCTCTACTTCCCCTTGGTAAGCCATGTCCAACCACTTCCCCTGAAGCAGGGCTTCAGTAGGCAAAAATGTTGCTCTGCATGATAAACCTCATGAATAATGAATGCCAACTTCCAGCTCTTTTCTCCTAGCTTACATCGCTGAGCAGATTGGGTCAGCTGTCCTGGCTATGTCCTCCCTGGTGATCTTGCCCATGTCCAGCCTGCTGGTGAAAGGGTAATGTTGGAGGGATGGATGGCCTTGGTGCTGTGCCGGCACTGCTCAGCAGTAGCCAAACACTTTTCTAGCAACCAGTACAAAGCCCAGCACTGTGAGGCTTGCTGTGGAGAAAAATCACTCCATCTCAGCCAGACCCAATACAAACCTATAGCTGATTTTTTTTCTCCCCATTCTTATGTGGGAAATGGTCTCTGTTGTTCCAGTTCGTTCTGGGCATTAACGTCTCAATTGTTCATATCACTTTAATTTTCTTTATTTTCTCTTGTGCTTGGTTGAATCTTTTTTGTTAGTTTTATTTGTAGCCAGAAGTAATGTATATGCTGTCCTTTAAGTGAGTGCATGTGTGCACACATTTGCTACCATGTGGAGCAGTACGGAGCAGAGACTGTTGACATCAGGAGTAAGTTTCACCATCAAAGTATGTGCTGCATTATGGAGAAATAAAGTGTTTCATTTTCTTGACTGGGAATATACCAGAAGCCTGTACCTACAGAAATGAAAGCAAATGCCTTTTCAGGACACATAGTTTTATTTTGAGACAAGGTAAATAATTTTGTAAGTTGTGATTAAAAAAAACACAAACAAAAACCAACCAACCAACCAAAAAACCAACCAAACAAGAAACCAAACAAAACAAAAAAAAAAACCAAACAAAAAAAACCCACAACATTTAAGATGTCTAAAGTATTGAGTTGTACTTTTTCCACCTAAAATACAGAAGTATATCTAGTCAAGACAACTTCTAAAGTAAATGTTATGATTTCATGATGGATAAAATTATTAAATTATTTAAATTGGATTGAAAAACACAGAAAGGACACATTTCAAACAACATTAAAGACTTGATCAACATTCCAGGAAATTTAAAAGTAATATATTAAAAGCACATAAATCAATAGTGACAACACAAATACAACATGAAGACAGACTTTATGTGATATAATATTACAAATACTTCTACTTTAGAGAAAACATTAATGATTTAATCAGAACTGATAAAAGGTAAGTAAGTCATAGATAAGGCTCCTACTTTGAACTAATCTTGACCTTTTTTTAGGTGTCTTGCAAAAATGAATGATCTATTACTGTTTAGAATGGGATGTCTTGGGTGTAATAAAGTCTAAGAACTTGTTTTTTAGAAAAAAGATCTGTTTCTTAGGGAAAAAAAAAACCCAAAGCTTTGCTTGAGCTCTTATAAGCCTGACTGTGGTGGGTCAGGTTCTTCTAGTCCAAGATTCTTTCTCCGACACTGACAGTAGCAGTTGTTTCAGAAAGAGGAATAAAAACTGAGCAAGTATAAAATTATAGTCCCTATGGCATATCCTCTCAGATGCTGGCAAACTGTGATTTAGGGAAATCCTTAGGCAGAGGTTACAACTTTTCATCCACATTTCATAACACTCCATGAACTTACAGATGACTGTACCTAATACCTCTTGGACCATTTATATTTCTGGCACTCTGCACACCTCAGGGCAATGAACTCCACAGATAAAGTAGAAAGATGTCAGCAACTGTGTCTTCAGTCTGTTCTTAAACTTGATTCTTGATTACATTTCTTCTTTATTCTTCTAATATGAGAGTTAGTAAGCACTCACTATTATCTCATTACTTGTGCTTTTATGTTATCTCTAGTCATAGATCTTCTCAGTTGTCCTTTTTTTTTTTACTGAGTTTTTGAGATTTTTAAATAAACTCTCCTTCCTAAAAGGCTATTCTTGATCTGTTTCTTAAAAATGTGTTAATCTCACCTTCCAGAATTGACCTGAATTGTCTAAGTTAGGGTCTTGTTCACTTATGATTCCCAAAGCAAGTGGTGCACGCATGTACCAAGAGAGAACATACCTCTTTATCTGCCAAGATTAAAAGAAAACTCCAAATAGAGGCATAATATTTATCTTTGAAAGAGTTTGTTAGTTCTAGAGGCCAACTACAGGCTCAAACCCACTGAAGACAAGTTGATATAAGGGCAAATTTTGGCCCTAAAATTGCACTACATCAAGTAAGTGCTATAGGGAGCAATTAACCGTTCATCATTTGCCAGTAAATACACAGATATTTTCTGTTGGAAGAATAGGGAGTGAGTGATACATTACGTATCACTTTCCAGTGACAACCACTGTACCAATGTGAAAGTTTTAAAGCACTCAAGAGGTTTTTCAGAAATGCACTTTGTGTCGTCAGACCAAATATATGACACACAAAGGAAAAACTAGGGCACATCAGGAACTGTGTAGAGCAAATATCCTCAGACCACAGTCACTGGGCAAGGTTACATAAACATGAAGAAAACAGGTTGCATAATATACAATATCAATTTCAAGAAATGTTATTTATACACTGTTTATAATTAGAATTATAATGTTGTCAAATATTGGACGTTTTCACCTTAAAAAAGTTGCAGTTGAAGTTCAACTCCTAAAGAATTAAAATGTGTTTTAACAGGAATCCTAGCAGGCATTTTAGAATTGTGTGTTACCACTGAGGAGCCCTGTAGCTTTATTAGTGAGCATTAGCAACATTAGCTCTGTCATAAAATTGTAACTGGTTTTCTGATTTGGTCAGCTTGACCCAGGCCTTACTTTTACAAAGTCATAGATGCAAACATAGACTACTATGATTGTGAACAATGACCTACTACACAACCTTGGCCATATGACTTTGTGAAAGCTTATTGCAACTGAAACTTGCTGATGAAGTATGATTTTAAAATGTCCAGAGATAGAGGGCTTTTTATAAGCTTTGAGAATTTCCCTTTATTCTTCAGCTTTTATCTTACTATTTTCATATTGCTAGAATACTACTTGTGTATGTAACACTATGCTATCATATTGTTCTTTTACACAACTATTCAATTTTTCATATTACTTACTAGTAAATATTGACATTTTATCTTAAAGTGAATGTCCTTACAATAACCAAAGGACTTCCATCCTTTCCATTTTATAATATATTTTTCTCTTACACTACAGCCATTCACTTGTGAAATAGCATCTTCTTAGAGAATACTTAGACACAGTGTTCAATCACTGTGTAATTTTCTCCTTGATAAACAGTCTATTTATCACTCCCTCACTATAAAGTATAACTTTTTCAAAGAATTAATCGCTCTCTGAATTATTTTTGGAACCTCAAGCAATATTTCAATAGCTTAAACTGCATATACTAAATCTGAACATCTATGAGGAGTGCAGAGGCATGAAATACTAAACTGTACATCATGTACCTGCTCCTTCTTAATATTTAGCTTCTGATATATAATATAAAGATTACATTAGCAGCTTCAGAGAAAAGCTTCAAAAATTGGCCGTGCTTGTCCACCAAGATCAAGTCCCTTTAGTTTTTGCTCTTCCAAAAAAGTCATTGATATTGTAACAGTGACCGACTTTTTGAGTCCCTGTGAGTGTGCATTTCTCCTTTTGCCACAAAATAGGTTTGCATACTATACATTGACTCTCATCTTCTACAGGTTGGCTCTCATCTACAAGGAGATCGACATTACTGCAGTGAGCTACTTTATCTCTCATCTAAGGATGGAACTGTATGTAACTAAAATCAGTGATGACTTTATGTTTCTTGCAAGTCATTTATGATAACTTTTTTAAGCCTGAGGCCAAGAAACATTTTAAAAAAAAAAAAAAAAAGAAAAGGCATTTTAACACTAGTTACCTTTTTATGCCAGTAATAAATCCCAATTTACATTCAGTTACAGTCAGGGTTTAACGCATTTAAAATATATAATTTATAACACTCTGATTTCCTAAATAAAACCACAATGGTATAATAATTCAAGTATTTAATAGCACATTCAATATACTATGTCATTAATATTCTCTTTATTCACCAAAGGGATTAAGCAATGTTAATACAACTAGATCTACAAGCCCATACTGACTATTGTTAATTTTACTGACTCCCTCCTAATTCTTTACTAATTGATTACCATACTATCATTTATCAAACTTATGATGACAGGTCTATGAATTATTCAGATTTTTTCATATCCCAATTTTGGCTTGACATTAGCTTAGTCTGGATTTTTCTCAGTGTTCCCTGGTTTGCTGAAAAAAAAAAAAAAAAAGAGAAACCTCCCAAGCCATTTTTTAAAAATCCCTTGGACACAGTTTATTGCAACCAGTAATTTGAAACTACCTAAATTTAATAATTACATTATGACGTTTGACTAAGAGTCCAATGGAAAAGAAATCCCGTGTACCATTATGTAAGGTAATCTCAAATTTTTATCCTAAAGATAAAAAATAATTGAATTATCACTCATTTTTTCTGCATTATTATTCAATCCAATATTACTATTCTAATTTTCCTTGTTTCTAATACTGTATGAAAATTCCTTTGAGTTCTAAGTTCCTTTGCTGTGCTAATACTTTTCCTTTCATTTTTTCATTTCAATAGAACTCTTTATTTTTCCAATCCAGGCATGTGTTTCACAAAGAATCATTGTCTCCAGTTCCTATCTCTTCATTTATAACCATTGATAATAAAATTAAACTTACATTATCCTATTTTTTTCTACACCAAGTTGTTATGTTAATGAGTTGGATTTTTTGATCAGTCCAGACTTTTTTCCCCCGGTTTTGGTTTCTGAGGAATTCAGTAAGGTTTTCTTCTGCATTTTCAGGTATGAATCATAATTTTATGTTTAAATTTTCTTTTGGATTATTTGACTCGTAACCAATTTCAGCTTTGAAATTTAGAAGTCTTATGGCATTACATATTTCTTTATATGAAGTTATTTTTCTTCATTCATTTACAATCTTTAAAATCTAAATAGCAAAGAAATTTTGATTTCACAATTTATTCTTTCATATGTGACAACATGGGAAGTAACAGAACTTCAGATACTTACTGTAATTCATTTATTTATTCAAATTCATCTATTATTTAAAAAAAATATAAACAAGACAATACAAGTGGCTACTCAGATTGAATTCCTCCATAATAATGTATGTTTTACCTTCCATCTGTAGTCCTGTTTTAAACTGATTGGTTAATACTAGCTACCAGCTAAATGACTATATTCTGCGGTATATATTGAAAGATACGAGAGTAGGCAACATAGCAACATACCTTTCTGTCTTTCCTAACAGATTAGAGCTTGTGAGTTTAATGTTTCAGCCATGTAAAGCTTCTGAAGAAATCTAATTAATACTACAAGACTAATTTCACCCTTCCACATTGCTCTTACTGTGAAACTTTTCTGCTTTATGCATAGGTTTCTTCTGTCTGGAAAGGGGGATTCTGTTTCTGCTCAGCTGTGAATAGATTTAGATCACATAATTTTCATCAAAGCTCAAACCAAGAGTGAATTCAGGCACACAAGTCTCAGGAGTCAGATCACCTGTTCTCATGCACTTAAAATTGTTCAGTAACACTTTTTGGGACCATAACATGAAGTTTCTTAAACAGGACCATGAAGTGCTTTGCATTGGGACCGTGTCTAAGCCCTGGTGAAAGACACTTGCGTTAAATCTAAATTCCCACAAGAAAAAAGTCCAAAAGTTACGCTTAAACTCCTAACTCATTTGGACAGAACTGAGTCTAATGCAAAGCTCACCCTCTTTGATTGCAAAGCTTGCTCAGATGAACACAAAGAGAAGTGTTTGCCTAGGAACAATGACGTACTCATGAAAGCACATCTGCATGAGATTGGAAAACAGGATTTTAGGTTTTCTTGAGCTTTAGGTGGTTTGAACTCACTTTGGTTAGCAGCAAGGTGACAACTGCCAGATTAGAATTTTCCAACTTCAATTTTGAGGCTAACATAGTACATCAGAAATGTGATAACTGAGAAGCCAAAGAACAGCTGTGTTGATCAAAGATCAATGCTAATTTTTCCCTCAAACCTTGGAGTCAATGGCCTCAGCTTATCTGCAAAAAAAAGAGCAAGGAAATATATTATGAAAATGGGGTTATGCTGTTACAGTTGTCTAATGTCACACCTCTCCATGGTTGGTTGCTAATTCAACAAATACACAATGAATCACGCTAAAACTCTTTCTTCTTTCTCCTGTAGCCATTCCCATTGCTACATTACCCGTTGTTTTACTCTGAAGCCTCTGCCCCATCAGACAAAACCAGAGGGATAATGTGTGGAAGCCCCATGCACATGGGCCTGCTGAGTGGCTCAGCTGCTGTATCGTGCTTCTGCCCACCCAGCTGTAGCTCACAGCCCTGGGCTTGGGAGGGTTTAGACAGGAGGGTCTGAGACAGAGGCCAGATAACTGTCCCTTGAATGAGTTCGTTTGAAGATCCTAGAAGCAGGCAGAGGTACATGGATGGGCTGAAATGCAACATCCCAAATTTGCCACCATGTAAGGCAGTGGGACTCTGCCAGAGCATGACCACACACAAAAACAAGGCACTGTAAGACAAGCCAGAACCATGGAGACATTTCTCTAGCCAGGGACTCCCACCAAGAATCCCTATGTATATTTGTCAGAGACGTGCGCTATGACCACAAACAGGATGGTGATACACATCTTACCCTGCTCCCTGTAAGACACGGAAGAATGACATAACGGGGTGTTAAAACCCCCAAAACAGCTGGGAAAGCATTCTTTCAGGGCAGGGAAGACAACATCACACATACTCCAAGAATTAAGTCCAAAGCCTTGGAAAAATTCAAGCATGTGTTATGTTTTCCTGGACCCTGAGTGACTCCTAAACTCAAGCATTTTAAGAAATGACAGCACAAACACCTCTGGGGCAAACAAACACTCATGTAAAGACATACTTACAATTTCCTATTCCCCAAATACACTTCTGCACGGAATCTGTGATAAAAATTTCCAAAGGAGAAGAATGTCAAAGAAAAGTCACTATCTTTATTCAAATGAGCACTGAAATATTTTTTCTTTGGTATTCGAAAGCTGAGGTTTTGACTTTAAAATAAGCTGATCCTGGAAATTAAACCATTGGTGAAAGTCTGTGTTTCTAAAGGAATGGCCTACATGCAATGATAGAAGAAAAAAATGCAAATAAATAAGATGCATATTGGAAATAATAGCCTGGCCACAGTATAATGGGGCTATGTATATATTAACAAAGAGGGAACACTACTTGGTAATAAAACAGTAAGACTAACATTTATCTTAAAAGAAAGCTTTGAGAATGAGAGAAAGCCACATCACAGAGACTCTGTAAGATTCGTTGCTATGTTTCGTAAACTTTCCAAATGGAAGATAAGGAGTGAGACTGATTAGAGCTATATGGCACTTTTATTTATAACTTTTAACACAATGTATACTGTGTTAAAATATTTGTACCCATTAAATGTGGGCTCACAATTTACCATCTAAAGCTATTCTCACTGAGTTCAGCTTACTGAGAAATGCAAACACTGGCACATACATGGTAATTAGGTACAGATGTGATTATTTGACAAATAATCATAACAAATAATTGTCACTTCCTTGTTTATAAACCACTAATTTAAAACATGTGTGTACTGACCTAACCTCACTAGTGCACCCTTTTCTAATATGAGGAGGGAAGAGGGAGAGAGGTTCAAGCTGTTATCATTTCTATAAGAAAACTAACCTTTTGTTCTAACTTTCTGCTTCACAGTTACTTTGCTCAGAAACATGTTTCCCACTGGCTTCTGTTTTGCAACACTTGTCATAAAAAGTGAATTTAAGGGAGAAGACTGAGAGGAGACAGTCACAAGACACAATATGTGGTTGATACCATTTCTTCCAGACACAGCAGTGACAGTCATCAGAGTGGTGCACAATTCCAGACATGAAGAATACAACGGTTTCTTTTCATTCAGAAGAACCTTAGCATAGATTGAGGTACCATCTAAACTGAAAGACATTTCATGGGTAAGAGCATGAAGCATTTGAGAGAGAGAGAGAGGGGGCACACCCCAAAAAACCTTCTTACTTCATACATAAGTGAAGTTTTCACTTTTTTCGTGGATCAGACATGAAGCTGGTAATGGCATTTAATAACACCTCCTAGGTTCATAAGAGCCACAGGAAATTTTGTTGTTTACGTATTGGAAAGCAAAAACTTTAATTTGACCATTTACATCTGTAAAATCAAAGGTGATTTCACTTCAATTGATAATGTTGTACCAAGAATAAACAAGCAATGTCAGCAAGTAATTATTAAAATGGTGTATTCTTAAGGTTGCACATGTCATATAACAGTGTTTGCTTTGAAGTATGTTGTTTACATGTAGTGAAAAATGTTAAACCCAGCCTTCAGACAATTTAATTTAGGTTTGCAATCAAGTGCTCGTATGGAAACATTAGGAAAAAAGAACAGGACTCTTACTGTTTATGTAAAAAAGTACTGTTTACATTTCAGCTTCCTCTCAGGATCTATAGTGTAATGTTTATAGAAATCAGCCAGTGAAGTTGTATAATTCTATTATAATGAAGAATACCATTTTAATTAATTATTATAACTTTCTTATCACCATTGTGAAAAATGGAGATAAAAGGGGTTTTGTATAATCACAGATTGTACAAGCTTGTGCTTTCTCTCTTTGTGTAGATTCTTCCAATAGCACAATAGAAACCCCAGTTCTGAGAAGTCATTAAGTTTGAAATCAGCATATATATAGTAGCTAAAATCACATTTAGCCATTCAGTTGAAGCAAGGCTGCTTTTCAGGCCTTCTCAGCCTTATGCTTACTAGAAAAGATGCCTTGGGACATAATATAGTCCTTTAGGAAGAACTCTGCTTTCTGGGCAAAAGAACGGTGTCCAAGAAGGACACGGCATTCCCTGGGCTGCAGTAATGGTCAGCATACTCTGAGGGCATACAGGACTCCATTCCTCCAGTGAAGATATCCTAGGCTTTACCACACTGCTTCATGCTCTCCACAGAGTACTGATACCCCTGAAGACACTGCCAAGATCTACTCTTCCTGGAGATACCAGTTCTGGTCTCCATGCAGAGACCCTGCCTGTGGCATTGATGCAGGATTAGGTGCAGCCCACATTCCTCGCCCTCTGAATACTCTCTCTGGGAAGATACCAGAGCACACCAGATCCCTCCCTGTCCACAACCCCAAGTTGGTTTTGAGAGGAAACTAATGTATATAGGAAGACAACAATCACACAGGTTTTGACTTGGAGCTGAGTGAGAATGAAGCAGATTCTGGTAGCAAAACAATCAGAAATAGGAAGTGAAATGTGAACCACATACTCCTGCTCTGCATAGACTCAACCTTTTCTTTGGGTGTAGCTGAGTTCTTTGTACATCTGCATCTGTCTAGAGCAGTGGACCATGCAGACAAAACACTCTCCAATGCTAATTAATATTTCAGACTACTATTCTCAACCAAGATTTAGAAAAATAGTTATTCAACACATTCCTCAGGGTGGATTTTAAGAACTCACTTAAGATAAGGGAAAAGTACTCTTCTAAGAAAAGTCCTAAGTCCTGCTTCTGAACTTATGTGTTGATCAAAATTTTCCATACTCCACTGTCGATGTTAATGTCATATTTAAGTCTTCCACATAGTATGTACAGCTAATCTATCCCTGGGAATGGGAGACAGCAAACCCAGGCACATGACCACATATAGGACCATAGCACCACAGAAATATCCACTTGAGGAGGGACTGGAGATTATTCTTCTCTCCTACAACATGCCACTATCTTCCTTCCACCCCCCTTTTACACCACCCTACACCACACCACGACCCCTGGCTCAGACTTCTTCTCTCCCTCATTGTTTGTTTTTTTTCACCCATGATTCTGCACTCTATGAAACCCCAGAAACCCATTCCAGGAGAGACAGTGGGAGCCCAGCTGGACATGCCAGGTTGCAATCTCAACTGTGCAACTGAGGCAGACCCACAAATCTAGCAGATGAGCAACTCTTACCATCCACCACAAGCAAAGAGTGGCTTTGGCTCCCAAGACCAGGAGTAAACCCCAGTTATCTCACCTGCTACTACCTAACCTCTCCTCTCCTCTCCTCTCCTCTCCTCTCCTCTCCTCTCCTCTCCTCTCCTCTCCTCTCCTCTCCTCTCCTCT
>JAWWEE010000074.1:132766399-132781670 GCA_035221455.1 Xenops minutus | reverse complement strand
AAAAAAAAAAAAAAAAAAAAAAAAAAAAAAAAAAAAAAAAGGAATATATTTCTTTTCAGCCTATGAAGATGTCATTGAGACAGTAAGAATCAAATCTTCAAAGAAATGGAAACATTCATTTCCTAGTGAACCCAGGAATGCTGAGAAGTAAAGCAGGCCTAATCAGCCTATAAGATGTATACTGAAATGTATCCAGTTTATCATATTCAGTGTTATCATGAAAAGATTTGTGAGACATGGAGTTATGTGAAAAGTTCTGTGGCTGTCATCTATCACTCATGGCAGAAATCACCTGTCCACCAGCATAACCTGGCTCATTATAACATAACTTCACTGAAAAGAGGGTATGGCTGTCATTGCAAAGTGTTTAGCTTAAGTGTTCTCCAGTTCCCAGATTGTTTGGTTACATTTCACTTCTCAGAGCTCCCTCAGCTGGGATGGGGGACAAAGCAATTTCTTAAATCAAGATCCTCAGTGATTTCTTCCAAGCAGTTGAGCATCTGATGAGCCTCAGATCCACTTAAAATAGGAGTAAATGAACCAACATCCACTTCCACAATAACTGTATTTGATCTGTGGCTCCTGATTTTGCCTGCTTAACTCTAATTTACACTTAATGGACAAGAACATGTTTATAGAGGTAAAGGTTGTCTCAGAATGAAATTTCTACTAAAAGCCTAGTTTTTGGGGGTTTTGGTGGTACAGAAGGAATCCAAAGCTGAAGACCTGTAATCTGGAAGCAAAGTTGCATTCATAGCACCAAACAGTTTGATCCTATTCTCTCCTCTGCTATTTCATACCCAGATTTCTGCAGCAGCCCAGCTGTAGGAGTGCCAACCAGCACAATGTTTGTGTGCTTTCAACAGATATTCATGACTATGCTCCTAGTGCTTATGCAGCTGAGCTATTGGCCGCATCTCATCACACATTTTCCAGCATAGATAATGTTTTCCAGAGAACAGTTTTCTTTTTCTTTACATGCGCCAATGCTCCACACAGGTAAAAGAGTTTCTCACATGAGGCTGAAAGACTGAAGGATATGGAGTTTAGGCTGGGAGCCCTTTGTGGGATACAGACATCTGCTTCCTGTGACTGTATTTCTTTAAACCGCTGACTCATGCCAAGGTCTTTTCCCTTTATCCTATCTCTACAATGACTGAACTCTGATGAAAGGTGACCAAAGGGACACAGCTGATAACTAGTGGAGGAGAGGAAGCACTGGGGAGAAGACCTCAGTAGACTCAGGTAGTCTATTAAGACTTCTGAAACAGAGGGTTTGTGAAACACAAATAGTATGATATCCCCATTTGGACCTATCCTAGACCTGGAAGAAAAATACAAAGAAGTATAAACTAGTTTTCAATTGGGAGTTACAGACTACAGTCAACTAGGTTAAGGTGCATTTTGCAGTTTTCCCAGAAACACTGCAGAACAATTTTTTTAAATGGCAAAGTGGTAGTATTATTTGATATGAAGCTCATCATAAAGGTTTCCAAAGTTATTTATTCACTTTCTTCTTTTATATGTTCACTTTCCTTTCTGGAATAATTGAGAGTTCAATTTGCTTTCCTAACTGTTGAAATACAATCCATCTATGTGAAAGACAAAAACATTGAAAACATTTTCCTCGTGTCTGGAGTGAAAGGTGAGTTCAGTGGTGTGTTGGTGATTCTTAGCTACTCTGAAAATGTATTTCACAGCCCGAGACCAAACTTTAGAAAGTTGTTTTAGTAATGAAATTTAATCCATACATCTAAATGTATTCTTTTCTAACAGCAACCTGGGCTAGACAAATTACAATACCATCATTAAAGTGTGGATCAGATTTTAATATAACAATACTTTCTATGTTAAAAATATTTAGCTGTACCATATGCTCACATTCCAGACACATTTATAATAAAGCTATTCTTCCCTCTCAAGGTTTTCAGTCAGAATACAATTCTTTTCAAGCCACTAAAAAATAGCTAACTTGCAGATGTAAAGATCTCAGTTGCTAAATGAAGCCATACTCGTTATTTATTTCACTGGGAATCTAGAAAGTGGCAGCTCTCTGCAAAGTCATATAATAATATAAGAGGAGCAAAGCAGGAAGTGAGCCAATATAAGAACTGTGATGCCATTTCTGAGCAGCTGAATTCCCTGGCAATTAGTGACAGTGTCAGAAAGACCATTTACAAGCTCATAGATGTTCTATTTTTATATTCAAAAATTATACTTATTTTAAATGTAGATTCCTTTCTCTAAATCTTCTGATATGAGATTAAGGAAAGAATTTGTCTTTTATATCCCATAAATAATTTACTACCTTGAGGAAATTATAAAACATGATACAATCTGCTGTGGTTCAGAAATTCAGAACAGGGAATTACTATATATTATGCTTCAATATTAACATTTCAGTAGCTATTAATCACAGTATTAATATATTAATTATATTTATATATTATATATATTATTTATTTATATATTATAATTAGTTTAATAGCAAACACACTGCAGTTCTTGAAGGATCACTTGTCTTCTGATCACCACAATGTTAAACTTCATGGGAGACCAGACTACCAAAATGGTCTGGCAAATAAAAATAGGCATCTATGGAAAGGGCAAGTGAAAAATAATCCTTGTTAGATAGACAGACACCATAGCAGAGTCAGTCTAGTGTTAGTCAAAGCCAGCTCTGCTTCTGTTAGTTTTGTGTCTCACAGGGAAAGTATTTAATAGGCCATCAAGCAACATCCCTTGGCATAGCTTTTTCTACTCCTGTAACAGATATGGAAATCCAGCACAGTACTATGGAAACAAAGACATAACAATAGTCATGGGCCCAGATATCTTGTACTTCTTCACAAAATACTCATTAAAATAGTTACTGTCAAATGCAAAGTTATAAATCAACATCTTCAATCTTCATACTAAGGTGTCAGCATGGTATGGTATGCCTTTATAAATTGACTCCCTGTGGAAGTTCTCTTCACAGGGGTGAAAGCTATCAGCTTTCAGGGTTTTTTCCAAGAGAAACATTTGCCTTTGTCAGGCCAAGGCATGGTTTTAGGAGTGTCTCTTGTCCCTCATCTGCTTCTTTCAGCAAATACTAGAAAGGTTGAACGTCCATCAGATGCTTTACCTTTTGGAGAAGAGGTAATGTTTTCAGGCGTGGCAGACCTACTTTTCAAAAGGTCTTTTTTTTGTCAGCTTCTTTATTTTAGTGTGGCATCTTCCACAGTGCCATTCTGTGCAAACTGATAACACAGCCTGCTTCTTCTACCCAGAAGCCAAGGTTGTACTGCTGCATCAACACTGGCCAACAGCACCCTGGTAATCTAGCAGCTCTGTATGTTACCTCCAATACTGCACAGACTGCTTTCCTTGCCATCATTGGCAGTGGGTGTTATGAATCAGTGTCTAACCACTAGTCTTGCTATTACCCTACCACCTCCTACATGCCTTCATCAGATGAAGACCTCCCTCCAGACCTTCATCCCACAAAACCTTTCTCCACCTCTTACTGTGTCCTCTTCACTCGACTTACAAAGACAATCCCTGTGTCCCAAAAACTGTGCTCTTCTACTTCACCTGTCTTGTCTTTGCCCCAGCACCCTGGGGGGAAATGCAGACTACAGGACTAGAGGTATTCTCAAAGTAGGCACTATGAACAGAACAAATTAAAGATCACAGTAGCAAATTATCATAGGTCAAGTGGCCAACACTCAATAACACCATGTACAAAACCAGTTTTCATTAATCTCTTTGTAGCACAGGGCAGCTGAGCCTTAGAGCAAAGTGGAGACAGAAAGCATAGAGCAGAATATGTAAAAAACTGCTAGAGAAAGTTCTACTTCACAAGTAGAAAGCCTCAAGCAAATAGTGCTGCTGCTTTGCCAGGATAACAAGACGACTTCATGTCCAGAGATCAGGTATAAAGGAAGTCTACAAGGAGCTACAGAGAGAGGCTGCATCTACATAGTGAGGACTAAATTTATCAGATCAAACTCAGTTGCAAGAAGGTATGTATCATGCACAGGGACTCAGTTCCTTTTTCTATTAAATTATTAAAATGGTCTCTGGACATGTTTTGGTGACGAGACCCTTCGAGGGTAAGAAGGAGAGGCACACTCCAGGTAGGGGTATGATGGAATAGCACATTTATTAAAATGGCACTGGCTTATATAAGGGTGGCATGGAATTTTCTGGAACTTAGGAGAAGCATGCAAATCCTCCTACGTGAAAGAAAAGAAAGAGGAGGATCACAACCATAATGGGTAAATGAGGGTGGAGATAACCACATATAGGAAAACTCCAGTGTGGCAAAATCTAGCTAATCAGGGAACACGGATAACATGAGGGAGAAAACCAAATTGCATTTTGTATAGCATGCAATAATGATATTTAACTTTACAACTGTGAATTCATAAACTGGAAAACCCGTTACAACCTGATACATGGCAATAAACTTTCTCTTGTGCAGGATAACTTGTTCTTGTATCATTCCTTGATTCCTCAGTCTCGTCAAGTCACTTCCTGGTCTCTCTTCCATTTAGTGTAATTCTGTACTCCTACATCTTGGCTTCCAAAAAAAATCTGCTTTTCTCTCTCCTGTGCATGTTTTTGAAGTCCAAATGGGCCATGTGTCACTCCCAACAGGCAGCTTTCCACTTTGATGTGAAGAGTGGCAGACTACAATAATGAGAACAAGGGCTAATCCACTTGAGGCCCTTTCAGTGCCAGAGAATGGACATAGACACATTAAGCCACAGTGGCTGAGAAACCCATGGACTGTAGCTACAGCACTAGCTGGAAGAAGCAAGCCAGGAAAGCTGAGACAGGCAGAAAGCCCAGCTGAAAAACAGAAGACAGGCACACATCCTGCCTCATCCAGCACTAAGCTGGTCTCATTGTCCTTCAAGGCTGAACGATCTCAATCAATTACAGACCTCCCTCCCTTTGCTGGAGGGCTCAACAAGCCTATTCCAAATGATTTCCTGAAAACAGTATTTCCTGTGCACTGAAGGTTTGCCCCAAAATGCTGTAACTCTATGCAGCACTGCTACATTCACTTTTAAGGGATTTATGCATCAGCAGTGCAGCACAGCGTGAGAACTCCACTTCATATATAATTAATCCTGTCTGAGGATAGGAAAATGGAGTAGATGACCCTCTGAGATCTTTCCTATCTATTTCTTTTATCGTAAATATGGATTCAGGATACAAACTTTCCTTTCTTTTTTTTTTTTTATTTTTTTTTTTTAAGCCATTCCCCATTTTCTATACTTCAAAGAGAAAGAAAACTTTTAAGGAGATAATCCAAGCCATGCTCACTTAATGCCTGAGAAAACAGATAGGTCTGCCAAGCTCTGTCAGGCTCTGAGACCAATCAAGGAAGCCAACTTTAAATTCTGTGGTCCTCCCATGAGAATGTTCTGTTAATATTTATATCTCTGCTCTGATTTGGGTGATTGCCCAACCTCCTCAGCTGAACTCATCTACTAACCCAGTGTCAATAGAAAAGAGACAGTTGTTTCTCCTTTGTGAAAGCTGCAACACAGGGCATCCAGTCCAATTCCAAGTCACAAGCAGTAGCCACCAAGTCTAAAAGATGTGTAAGTCTAGCTGCTCTTTTGGGTCAGGGAACTTGGGGTTTTGTTTTTGGGCTTGCTAAATGAGACTTTCAGTGATGTTCAGAGTAGCAAAACAAATTATTTGTGCTTTCATATCTACATTCTGAGACATGTTCACTGAATATATAGAAACATGAGTACTTTCCCTTGAGGATTAGAGATTCCTCCTGGGTAGCAAGATCAGAGTCTATTTTCTCAAACACTACATGGAGCATGCATGACAGTTGCTTCTAATGCTACTGTTCCAGCTGTCTGTCAAGACATTGCCATTATCAGCATATGGGAGACAAATCACAATACATGAAGATGCTGGCAGAAAATTTCTCTCTAGGTTCTTACGTTTCAACCATTGTTTATTTGTCAGCTTTGCAAAGATAAACTCCAGATCAAAAAGTGCATAAAAACTTTTGAACTTTTGAATTTTTATGAAAAATTTTCATAAAAATTTTTTAAATGTTTGGAATAACATTTCCAAACACCTGAAAGCCAAAAAACTGCAATTCTCTACATAGTTATTTATCAAAGCCAAATCAAAGAGGAGAAGAAACATGTTCTTTATATGAGAGCATTATTTCAGACCTCCTATAACTATCTCTATAAGGAAGCCCTTTTGGAAAGCAGAACTGAGTAAGTTTGCTCTTGCTCAGCTTGAAGCAATAGACTTGATTTTCCAAATTCCCTCAGCTTGTCCAGATAGCTTTATTTTTACCTTACCAAGCTGCTTAAAAGCAAGTACTCCTTTTCAATCACATTGTAACACAATGAAAAGAATAGTTGAAGGTCCACCATGAAATACGAAAGAATGTGTATCATAAATCAAAGGCTCTGCAGGTAAATGAAAGGAAGTCACATCTCTGTGTTCACTCAACAAAAAACTACAATTGCAGAAACATGGTTTTCATGCCCTAATTACTGATTATTTAAACTTCAGAATAACCACAAACTTACTTGCTCTAAAATACTGTATTACAAATGAAATAAATTCCAGGCAAAAGAGTTCTTGCACATTGAAACTGGTGAATAACTTCCAAAAAATGCCTGAATTTTTCACAACATGGACACAACAACCTTAAACCACAGCATAACTGAAGTTATAAATATGCATTGCAAGCACAATTCATATCCACCATGGATTACTAATCAGAAAATACAATATTTCAGAATTCACTAATAAGTGATTGATAGACTTTCCATCTTTTACTTGAGAGGGAAGTCCATTCATTTCTAGTAATTTGTTCTTTTCCAGACCCAGGTCACTAGAATTTCATCCACATCTGACAGCCACTCCTGACAGCCTCACTCTATTAAGGCTTATTGAATTCTGTTGCAAACCTCCCACCAAAAACTTTGTCACAAATTTGAAGTGGAACAGAGGAAAATCAATCTGTTTTTTTCATTACATTTAAGGAAAACAAATCCTATTACTCTGCAAACCATTCTGAATTTGCAGATATCTTTTGTAGAAGAATGGAGAAGATTTTAATTTAAAAGCTTGATATGGACTTCAGTTCTGCAGAATCTTAGATCTCAGTTCTTCAGATCTTAGAGGTACTGCATTTATCTCTTTAATTGCTTCCCCTCAAGGAATAAGTGGTTCCTAGAAAAGAAGTCTTGCTTATTTATGGCCACACAGACATTACACAAGACATTCTTAAGTAGCTCAACTTAAATCAGAAGGCTGATTCGTACCTAAATCATACAGAGGCAATGGCAGAGAAGCATTATGTCTAAGCACATAACATTTTCTAGTGTGTCATGCATGGATATTTGCCAGAAGATGAGTCTGTCAGAAGGTTTGGGAGTCAGATATCCCCTTTTGCTGATTCTTTCTGCTCACAGTGTGAAGATCTGTCTCTGCTAGACCAGCTACCTTCCTTCTGCATCATCCTCTGTTAAGCACTCTTACCAAAAAGATTTCTGTATTTCAGGTGCGAAACAAAGTCTTATTTCTCAAACTGCAGCCACACAAGATGTTGTGTTTGCTACAGATTTAATCATTCCAGTTCTCCAGATTTCCTTTAATGGACATTCCTGCTATTCCACTTCCATGATGCCAGCACAATATAACATTTGTTTGACCACTTTATGATCCAAATTGATAATGAACTGGGTTTTATAGCAGGCATAAGTAATGGAGCAGGAAGTTCAGGCAGATACAGGACTAACAGCTGGGGCTGAACCAAGGATGAAAATAACATAACTAAGTTCGTTAACTAGTTAGCTTGTGCAAACAGCCTGTGAGTGCCTTTGGCAAGTGGAAAAGCTGACCAGAAAACTGGAGACATCCTGGTATAGAGGTCAAATTTGCATCTTGTCCAACAACAATTTTAGCAGCACAGATGAGAGTAGAGGGAGCTGGTGCAAGGAATGGGAGTTGTGACCTAGGATGTGATCAAGGAGGCAGGAGGAAAGGATTTCCTATAGCAGAGCCTCTGCCAAGGCTGATCCTCACTCATCCTTTGCAGTGATTCCTGCCTTGGTTTACCACCCCTCAAATACTCAGGAAAAACACGGGGCTCTGTATCTGGGTTCACAGCACATGGTCACACAAAACCTCAGCAGCAGGAAGCCTGCTTGCAGCCTTCCCTGGGGAGCACAGCCCCATCAGCCTGCTGCCCACAGAGCACCCACTGCTTCCCCTTGGAGGAGATGGCAGGCCACTTTCCCAGCCAGGGCTGTCACCTGACAAATATCCATGCAGGCTCTTCAGAGACTAACAGACAATTCAGAACCCAATCCCCAACAGAGTTAATAATTTCATACAGACATATCACCTTCTGTCACATATTAGCTATCTTCTCACTTTATAGATGTCTATCTCTGCCCTGTCAGATCAGTTCCTGTGTCTATACAGCTCTCCTACCCATGATGTGAAGCACTGTGTTGTATCAGAGCTTTCTGTCCCTGCAAAGCTGGGGTCTGACTGCCCCCCTGCCAGTGTTTGCACAGCAGCCTGCCAGGAGGGAAGACAACCTGATGCTGCAAGTATACCCCAACTGCCAGAATAGCTTGATCCCAAGAAAAGACGTTATTCCTCCAGGATGGTAGTCTTCAAAAGATGTTGAAAGCTATTTGAAAGTTCATAGAAGGCAAGGGTATCTCACAGCATAGAAAACAGTGTGTTGAAAGCTAGAGTAAAGGAGCATAGAAGGCTGAAGGAAGCAAATCTGTTCATATCTGTGTTCCTTTGCATTGGCAGGAGCTCCAGACTAACCTTGATTCCTATTGCCACTACTCCCTGCTTCTAATCTACATTACTTCATATGGTAAATGATATGAGTAGATAAGAACCCCAGAGAAGGGATGTTTCTAGCTGCAAGTGCTGGATCTGCCTGACAGGCAGAAAAATCAGTTTTCTCTTCCTCACAGGTAGTTAGAATGTGCCCTGGGAGAGCCATAAAGGGGCACCGGTGGTCATAGACTTGTTAGGAAATGTAAGCCTATTGAAATCCATCTTAATCCACAAAACCGAGATAGCGCTACAAAGCAGTCTGCCTAAGAGGGAACTGGCCTTTCTACTTCTTTAATCCACATAAGGCAGTGGTTTATAAGCTTTTAGGCATTAGTGCCAATGATCATTATTTCAAAAAGTCAAGCATGCTATTTAAAGTCTTAGTCCCTTTACGACCCCACCTCCCTGGTGTTTCTTTTGCTTGCATTCTTGAGAAATTGAATGAGAATCTAAAATCACTTTCAGTTCACCTCCCCCTATGACAGATCTCAGCTTCCCCAGAGCAATGTGCCAGTGTGCTGTGATCTGTCTGTTAGGCTACATAGACCTAGGCTACATTAATTTAGTAGTAGGAGTTGGGGGAAATGCAATTAGGAATTGCGGAAAAGATACACCCAGATAGCAAGTTTATAGGAAAAAACAAAACAAAACGAACCAAACCAAACCAAACCAAAAAAAAAAAAAAAAAAAAAAAAAGAAATGCATTTACTATTGTTACTTTATGTTTTCTGAATATTATTAAACTAGTTCATATGGCTCAGCTAAGACCTGAAAATAGGTCTTTTTTTAGCTGTAATAGTGCAGAATAAGCTACAGAAGTGACTGTGTAATAAACTGCCCATGGAAGGGAAACACTTCAAATCAGGTAGGCACTTGTACTCATTTATAATTCTAGACTTAAAAAACCCCATCTTTGTCAATTTATGGTGTAAGAGTAAACTGCACCTTTTTTAAAGTGACTCCTCATTCCTCTAAACCAAAATATGCTTCAACAGGAAAATATTAGCATGAGTAATTTGACTGATCTTCTGGATAAACAGAGTTCAAACACAAAAATACCATAGCCTTCACCCTAGTGTAAGAGTAGGAGAACCATGGGCTTCCAGCATTGGAAGCAAAGGCAGAAGCACTATCCCCTGAGGGAGGGATGCATTTGGATGAGGCAGATAGGCATGCTTATGGCACCAAATCCTAGCTTGAAAGGTCTTCACTTCCTTCTTGTGGATTTAAAGAAAGAAGTAAGGAAGAATTTCTTCTCAAATCCTGATTTTAATGCACCCTTCCTTCAAAATAAGTTTATCAATCTATGTAAACAATCCCTATGGCCTCAAGCCCTAAGAAATGTAAGTTTCCTGTTCCAGAAGCTCCCATAGCTGCCATCCCCCAAGCAGGCCAGAGAAACTTGGCCAACTCCAGGCCTCTGGCAATGCCAGAAAAGTCCATTGGCGTGACAAGACTTGACCTGTTTCTTTCTTTCCACTTTTAATACGTGTCTTAAATGCTGTCCCTCTTGAAAGGTCAGCACTTGGCTCACAGGTTGAGCACAGAGGGTAACAGTGAACAGGGTGACATCAGGCTGGCCACCCGCAACTCATGGGGTTCCACAGGGCTCCATCATGGGCTCTGTGCTCTGCAACATCTTCATAAATTACTTGGGTGCAGGACTGGAAGGGATACTAAGCAAGTTTGCAGATGATACAAAACTGGGAGGAGCTGTTGCCTCCCTTGAAAGCAAGAGGAGTCTGCAGAGAGGCTTGTATGAATTAGAGGACTGGGCAATCACCAATCATATGAAGTTCAACAAGAGAAGGCGGTGAATTCCACACCTGGGATGGGGTAACCCCTGGATGTTCATAGACTGGTGTATGAGTTGCTGGAAAGCAGTGCCAGTGAAAGAGACCTGGGGGGTGGCAAGATGAGTATGAGTCAACAGTGCCCTGGCAGCCAGGAGGACCAACCATGTCCAGGACAGGGGCATCAGGCAAAGCATCACCAACCAGGAGAGTGGGATTGTCCTGCTCTGCTCTGCATGGGGGCGGCCTCACCTGTAATATTGTGTGCAGTTTTGGGACCCCAGCATAAGAAAGATATTTAACTATTGAAAAGTGTCCAAGGGAGGTCAGTGAAGATGGTGAAGGGCCTTGAAGGGAAGCTGTATGAGCAGCAGCTGAGGATACTTGGTCTGTTCAGCCTGGAGGAGACTGAGGGGAGACCTCATTGCAGTTACAACTTTGCCATGAGGGGAAGAGAAGAGGCAGACCCTGATCTCTTCTCTGTGGTGACCAGTGACAGAAGCCAAGGAAGTGGCCGCAAGGTGTCAGAGGAGGTTTAGGTTGGACATTAGAAAAAGGTTCCTCTCCCAGATGGTGGTTGAGCACTGGAACAGCTCCCCAGGGCAGTGGTCACAGCACTAAGCCACACAGAGTTCAAGAAGCATTTGGACAATACTCTCAGGCATGTGATGTGGTTCTTGGGGGTGGTCCTGTTCAGGGCCAGGAGTTGGACTCAATGCACCTTGTGCGTCTCTTTCAACTTGGCAGATTCTGTGATTCTGTGATTCAATGTGTACAGAGCTATGGTGGCAGTGCTGGTTAGACTTATGAGTCTAGAGTGAGTAGATTTGATGCCAAGATAGAAGCAGTAAGTTACAACAAAGAAACACAAAGAATCATTTTTGCAGCCAGCAGGGCTGGCAGTAATAACACCGTGTGTGATAATTAATGAAAGATTTTTCTGCAGCTATTTAAAAGGGCACTATAGTTTCAGTCTTGAAAGAACTGATGGATGGCAATTTGAATATGTAAAGAAGAAATTATTTGTTTAATCACTCGACAATAAATTAGGGTTACATGTTATTTTAAATTCCATGGGAAACATGGTCCACTGCATTTGTATTTTCAAAACTATGCTTAAAAAGAGCCAGCTCTGTAGCCTAAGAGCAGAGCATTCTGTTGCCAAACAAGGAAATACATTCAACTTCCAGGCTTGGTAGGACTTAGATAATATGTTCTCGGGTAGGAATGAATAATCTTGACTTATGCCACAGAAATATTATGAACTCACAAAGGTAGCATTGATTGTTTTGGTGGAAGTGCAGCAAGCTTTTCCAGAGATCCCCATGCAACATCAGTCTACACTGTGTGTATAAAAACATAATTAAAACAAATAGAAATACGAAGAGGTTTCATCTTTCCATTTTATTGTATCAGCATTTTAGTGATTCAACATGACTGCCTCTAGCCCAGTAGATGCTCATGCTTCCCTGTTGGAAGGAAACAGCAATTTGCTTCATTGTAGTAAAGCATAACAGGGACTAAATGGAAAGAGTACTTGGAAGTACTGAGCCTCTACCAACTGAGCTGGTTAAGCATATCTTAAATGTTCATGTCCTCTGAAAATAAAGTCAACATGATTTAGTGCCCTTGATACATACTGAAGAACTCACAGATCCCTTCTTAAACATGTACTTGAAAGCAGAATTTCAAAATCACCAAAAGGAAATTTTGTCTTATGATTGCTATTATAAGGCTTATTCTAAATAAAGTTCTTACCAAATTGCCTAAGAAATATCTCAGCATACTGCAAGATACAGCATAGTGTTACTATATTTGTCTGCTTGTGCAGAACCCAGAATCCCAAGATGAGAGTTAAACTGTATTAAGAAAGATTCCTCTTCCCAACAAGGTAACTCCTAAGTAAGTCACTATTTGATATGGATACACATATTTATCTTTGAGAAGTGAACACCATTAGCTGTCATTCCACTGTGATCAGGAACTTGAGTGACTTTTAACAGTGGTAAAATTGTACTGCTGAGATGCCTGCTCCTTTTCCTAATTACAAGTTTTAGAAATCAAGTACTTTTTAAAGCACATTCAGAGTCTAGTTCTAGGAAAAAAATACAAAATTGCAAGGGAATGATGGAAATTGCAAGGTTATCATCACTCTGAAAGACTGGTCAAAAAATTACCAGTCCAGATACCAGTCCAAATTACCACTGTCCTAGCAATCTGATTGATATTGTTAGATCCTTCTACCTTCTCTCACTCTTTAATATTTGCTACTTTAACTATCATATAGTAACTTTTATTCCATAGTGCTTTGCTAAGATTTTCTGCTTATGTGTATTTCTGTATAGTGGTTTCTGAAGTACAGCAGACTTTGGTGGGTCTTTTAATCATATCTCCTTCTTTTCCAAGTAGCATGTAATATGAAAACAAAGTCACTGAAAACTTGTCACAGATTACAGCAAGTAAAAAAAGTTCAAGATAGAGTTTAAAACTGTAAGTTGTTCCTACCATCTAAACTCTCATCCATAGAGGGAACTTCACAAAAAGACACAAATATTTAGGTGAGTCAAAGTAAATTTCCTTTTTACTCTTTGAGTCATGCCAGTGAAGTTATCTTGACTGGTTAATGGCCTTCCATAAATTAAGACAGCCGGGCTACATAGGCTTCTAGAACTGAATTTAAATAGCTGGAACTTGATTACACATACTTTACATTTAAATGCATGGATGTTTCTGATATGTGGTTAGGATTGCAATTAGAGTGCTCCTTGATTCATGCATATAAGCATTAGCATTCTGGCAAATGAGATAATGCACAGATGCAGTTCAGGTTTGTGTTTGCCTGTGTGCTGTTTCACTGTGGTTTCAAGAACAGGTCAGGCTGAGAAAGTAATGAAAATTTCCTAATGACACAGTCAATACTACTGTTAGTTCCAGCCTGAAATGTTTCTTTAATGACCACACTCAGGGTAATATAGTTTTAGTGTTCAAACTAGAAAACTGAGACATGAGCATCAGTCATATAACACCAAGGGAATGGGAACGTGGAATCACATTCTAGCATGGATCCTTAATATAGTTTTCAAATTGTGACAAAGAAGAGCAGGACTATTATGCATGTTTAAAAAGGGGAAAACAGATCTCATTTCCCTCCCCCCACATTTGTGTCTGAATGTGTTCACTTACAAAAACAAAAAAAAAAATTCATAAGCTGCATATTAAAAGAAATAGAGGTGCCAGTTAGAGGGGTTAATGTGTATCAGTCCAGTAAGGACAGACTATGCCAAATTGAGCTGGTGTCTGTCTCTGCTGATTTTCTTGGCTATCTGAACTTAAGTGAATGTGATAGATTATTGCATGATATATTAATAGATAAACAATGAAAAATTGAAGCACTAAAAGCATTACAAAAGGCTGAAAACAGCTGTGGATAGTGTTGAAGGGTGAAGTATTAGGCTGCGAGAAGAAAAGGAGCTACAATGCAGACCTTCAAGCGTGGTTTGGGGAGGAGTTTCATTAAAGATTTTTTCACAAAAAGTAGCATGCTTGTAAGACTTGTTGATGCCACGAAGCTGGAAAGCAACACCAGAGGGAGATCAAAATAACATATAAAATGAACCAGTGATCACTGGCAGTAGATGGACATAGAGAACTGTAATGGGAATAGGAGGAAACTACAGATGTATGTATATGTCCAAAACCACTAGCAAGAATTTCAGGTATAAATTGGAATAGTCTCACAGTGTAATATGAGAGGCAGTAAGACACTGTTAGGCAATCAAAAAATGGCTGCATGCTCATAAATATTATAACCTAAATAGGACCTACAATGCAGACAGGCAATTATCTCCAGCAGAAGCTGTGTCAATACCATTTCCTCAGGTACAGATGGGATGTGAAGAGACATCTTGAGGCAGGTGTGTCTGAAGTAAGGTTTGAATGCCTGAAAGCTCTGATTAGAAAGAATGAATAGATTTTATCCAAGCTTGTGAAGTACCTTTGTAAGGCACAGAGCCTGAGTCCTTTTCCAATGAACTGTTGTCTACCAAGTAAAATAGAGTTTCCTTGTAACAACTAGTCATAGCTGAACATGTTTTACAAGGTAGAGGTAGATGATATGTACCGTTCTTATTAATACACACAGGGTTTACCAGAGATAGTTATCTGCTTGTAGTGAAACAGTGCTGGATTTCAGGAGCATTCCAGGAAAAGGCAGGGCTAAGAAATTAGAGCTGGTAAGATCTGCTTATCAGTTACTAGAAAGGAAGGACAAAAAAGCCAAACTGTCACTGATGGAAGTAAGACCAGACAAACTGTGTCAGTGGCTCCTCTCTGATCTTTCTTAGTGATCTTTGAAGAAACACTCGAACAATTCATTGTGAGATGACTAAGTAAATTCTAGTACATCTCCAGCTATTTGGTGTAAGGCCTGCAAAAGAAGGCCTTAACAAGAGTGAAGCAAGTTTGGTACTGAGACATCTTAAACTTCTAACTCAGCTGGGTTTCCTTCTCAATACCACTCTAACAGCTGATGCCAGAAAAACGGCCAATTAGTAACTGTTTAGAGACAGAGTTTTAGTCCATAAACAGCAAGGTATTTATTGGCAACGTTGGGGAACTCTCCGATTAGC
>JAWWEE010000074.1:132732278-132766299 GCA_035221455.1 Xenops minutus | reverse complement strand
TTTCTTTCTTTCTTTCTTTTTCTTTCTTTCTTTCTCTCTCTTTATGTCTTTATTTCTTTTTCTTTCTGTGATTTCTTTCTTTCTGTGGTTTCTTTCTTGTAGATGTGTAAATACTTTTATTATCTCTCACATTACATCCAGGTGTCTGATTTCAAGTTCTGCTATTCTGGAATGGCTCCCATTCATCTCGTATTGCAAAGTTATGAGAAGACCTTAAATTCCTGGTATCCAGTGTTCTGCTCAGGTTTCAATAGCATCAATAATGTCATATTCTCAAAGCCATAAGACTATTTCTAGGCAAACTGTAAACTAAGATACATCAGCAAGTTGGAACCACAAAATTAAATTGTTCATAATATTAAAAAAATTTCTTATCTGAAAAAGATAACCATTCACTTACAAATAGATACAATCAATACAAACTTGAATAGCAACATATTTGTGGGTCTCTTTTAAAGGCTTTCTTTTTTAATGATCTTCAGAAATTCCTTCCTAATGCAAGTAGAACTAAATATCTAATGCAAATGATTTTGTGCAAATGTTTACTTACACTTTTAAACTAAATTGCTTCATCACTGCTCGTTACTTGTTTCTGTTCACTTCCTACAGATATTCAGATATAATATGTATTTAGCCTTGGAGGTAAAATGGACTAAAAGCCTCTGGTCTTGCCTCTGCTTTCATTTCCTGTGTAAGTTTGGATACACTGCATGTATTTCTTGCAGGCAGCTGACTCCTGAGAAGATCTGTGGGCATTATGTGCAAAAGTAGGAAGAGAGTGACAAAGTGCTTTAAGGCTCTACAGCCTAGTCTCAGTTTTCATCATCTGAAAAGTGAAGACAACTTTAGAGGAGTAAGATATTCAAGACAGTAAGGAGTTTTGTCACTTCAGTAACAGGGCTTGTATAGGAACTTGAAGCTACATAAGAGGCATTTCTGCATCCTGAGTTGGGTTTCTCTCAGCTCTAACAGCCAGGTCACTCTACCAGACTGCAGTGAAAAATTATGCTGAATTCTGATCCTTAGCCAGTTCAGAATCTACAGGACCTTTTGCTATTACTTGGGTGGCTTGAAGTCAAATTCAGCTCACCTGGCGTGAGAGCAGCTCTGGGGTTCTGCTCTACAAATCATTAGCTACAGCTGCTGCTACTGGATAGTGGGTCACTACCCTTCCACAGCTAAGAGTGTTTCAACCCTGATTCTGATCAGGGTTTTCTTGATAGTTTGTTGGGTTTGTTTTCTTCACAAAGCAGTGTTGTCATGGTCGGCCATGGATAAACCTTGATCTCTCATATAGTGTCACATATCAAATGCAGACTCAAGATTCCATGCTAATTACACAGGGATAGTTTCTCAGTACAACAGAATTTCAGTAAAACAATAACAACAACAACAAGAACAAAGTAAAAATGCTATGGCTAGATATAGGCTTCAAGCACAAGAAACTGCACCAGTGAATGCACAGACTGCTTTCTGTTAACAGCTGGACAGGACCTAAAGGCTAAAGGCTCAGGAGCAGTCCATTTCTCAGAGCTCAGACACCTGGATTGTACAGGGAACTGTGTGCTGAATGAGACAGTTGTTCACTGCTGTTGTTAGAAGAAATATGTTTGATGTGAACTCTAAAAATAAGGAAATCCCGAATTCTAACCCTTTTCCCAGGTTTCCTGCGATAACTGGCAACATAGAATGCTCTTACACAATGTATTTCAACCATGTCACGTTGAAAAGAAAATTCAGTATTGAGATTCCTGATAGTGGCAGCTGGTAATACTTAACAAAGAAATACAGCTTGTTCTCATTATATACCACTAACTCTGAGGGGGAAGACAGCATCTTTCATACACTTAGAGTTGGCTCAAAATTAAATTCCTTGCCATAAAAACATTGAATAACTTATATCAATGTCTGACAAGGTAAAGTAATGTATGAAGGATGCAGTCCTACTTTTAAAATTAATCACCCTTAAACAATACAAATAAAAAATCAAAATATGGAAAACTGGTCTTCCAGAGACTGTTAATGTTCTACAGTGAAGAGAAAATAAAAGGATTTTTAAATATACATCCTCCATCCAGGAGGAAAAAAGAAACCAAACCACCACACAGCAAAAACATCCCAGCTTATGACACAGACATTGGTAACCCTTCAGCTGGGCCTTCACAACTTTGGATTCAGAAAGTCAGAGGTATTATGTGAAATGTAGCAATCCAAAAGTAGAAACAAGGTCCTATGAACATGTGCAGATTTATCTCAAGGTGTCAAAGAGATTAAATCCCAGAACATCAGGCAGCCAGGGTCAAGGACAAGGGAGTTTGCAACCTCAGCATAAGTGTCAAGCTTACTCATCTATTACTTTATCCACTTTCTCCTTTCACCTTTTCTCCTATATACCTTCTGCAAGAAATGGCCCCTCAACTCTGACCTCAAGCATAGTCTTTGAATTTGTGAAAGCCCATAACAGTCACCCTCACCAAGCCTTGCTGTTCATTGGAATAATACCTTGTGACCTTGTGATGTATGGAAGACACACAGAAAATGTCGTTCAGCTCCAGTCTGCCTAAAACTTACCTGTGCACTAGGGGCTGGCTCTTGGCTGTTGGAAGTGCCAGTAGGGAGACTATATATGGAAATGTAGGTGTGGTCTTGGCTGATTATTTCACTAAGAATAAAAATTTAAACCCATGAAGAAATAAATTCTACTCTTACTGCAGTAAAACTTTTGTAAAATAAGCAACCCTTAAAGTATGAATCTTACTGGATGATTCAGACATTATTTATACTTATAATTAACTTCTTGCTGGCAACATCATCATATAAAATGAGACACTATTCAAAATGTTCAAGGCAACATCATTGTAAACTCTAAAATTAAGCACCATAAATTTAATTTTCAGAATAATTGGATCGAAATTTCACTGGCACTTTGGACAAGTCTATGATTTTATAATCCTTCATCTTAGTATAGTGACCAATTTAAACCAAACATTTATTTAACATAATGTAATGCAACATGGACTTAATAATAATTTAGATTTGTAGTCTTGGTGTTTTTCAGTAGTGTGCAACTTTTCATTGTCATTTATCTAAACCATGTAGGTATTAAGTCTCTGGGACTACAACCAGTATACCAAAGTCAAGTCCACTAGAAAAAAGTCTCTTTATTAACAAGTTCCTTGAAAAGTGCTGCAATTTCCAAACATTTCTCAGGAATTACCAATTACATTAAACCAATCTTAATTCTATTTTACAGCAAAGTAGCAGGCTTTGGAAGACCAGAGAATCAAAGAATGGCTGAGGCTGAAAGGGACTTCCAGAGTTCATCTGGTCCAACCCTCAAAGACAGGCCAATGCAGCAGTTGCTACACATCTTGATATTGGTCAGGTGTATTATTTTCATCTTATATATAAAACTGATTGGAATACTACAAAATTAAATGGAAAACCACACAATATAAATAGCAATAATTATCAAACTGAATGTGCTTATTAACTGGATCTACTTATGTACTATTTTCATTTGTGATTCTGAAAGTGGAATAGAGAGGACATTAATCAAATATGAATCATATTGCAAGAACATTGGAAGAGGGATTAAAAACAAACTGGTCATGACAAATTAAAAATTTACCTGAAAAAAATAGAACACAATAACAATGGTTACATATGAAGGAACAGTGAAGTCTGTGAATACAGTTAGCCATTGAGCGGGAAAGCCTTTGGAAACTTGGGTATTACTAGAAGATTATGAATCACGAGCAGAACATTCAAGACATTTGTTCCCTTTCTGCATTATGGGCAAACTCAACCCAGAATAACATCCCCATTTTGGGTATCACACTTGAACAAAGACATGGACCTAATGCAGGGAACCCAGAAAGTGGCAAAAGCGTGACTGTGGATCCCAGAAACACAAGAAAAGTTGGGAAGAAGTGGGGTTATTTAGACGATTGAGGAATACAAGAGTTCTCAGAAAGAAAGGCTGCCTCAGAAAGGGATTGATTTGTGTGTTCTCAGGATTGATAGAAGCTTAAAGTGGTGTGTCAGAGAAGGAGGTTAGACCTCAGAAAAGGTTTTCTTCATGCTAGCTAACCAGTGGGATACAGTGCCTGACAGTGGGGAGTGTCTGCTGCTGGCACTCTTTAAGAACAGGTGAAACAGGAACCAGAATACATGAAGGTCAGCCCGTCCTGTCTTACAAGAAGGTTCTCTGTTGACTTTACACTCCAAGATTGCCCTTCCACGGTCATGTGGTTCACTGCAGTCCTTCCCTGGCCTTACCCCTTACATCTGTATTTAGCTTTCAGCTTATTTCTAAAGCCCCAGCCACCCTTATAGTCAAGAAATCACATGGAATGATATAACGAGCTGGTGTAATACTCCTTTTCTTCATGTGCATTATTCTCTTCTTTCACTTTATTCTTCCTTGTATTTTAGGGAACATACACCACCCTGTGGGCATGCAGGCATGGCATATGTGTACTTTTTAAGCACAAGAAGACCCAATTCCTGATTAGCTTTAAAATGTCCCCAAAATAAATACTTGGTAAGACACACTTCTTAATCAAGTTGTACCAGTATACCTCACAGTGCCATCTCACAGTAATGATGCCGTTGGCAATAGCTGAGACTGTAGAGGATACAGAGGTGACACATTTCTTTCTAAAATAAAAGTATGAGTAAATATCTAATAGCAACACTAACTTACATTATGTCATCAGTTTTGAAGAGGAAATTACTCCACAGATTAATGAGGAATTCTGCATAGAAGTCAAAGGTATGATGTAGTCTTATACCATTAATCAAGAGCTAAATACGATCTGACCTACTTCAAACAGCCCAGCCTTTAACAGAGAGAAGATAAAAAGGCAGAGTACCAGGAGCCCATATTTATCTCTGATGTAGCACCAACAAAGCCAACAGAATTCCGTGAAGTTCAGTATGTCTCAGAGCACCACATGGCAGGTGCAGCAGATCATCTGTAATCTGCAAGGTATGATGCATTGAAAAAGCAATGCCATTTTCCGTTCCTATTTAGGAAACATTATACTAAGAAATAAAATACCACAGGACCACATCTCAGAAAAAATGTCTGTTTATTGTCATGAAAACATTGATGTACCAATTCACTAAAAAATTTTCCAAATTCAAATATGAATATACTCTAGAAGAAGTCTTCTGGAATAGAGAAATCACAAGGTTTCCCAGGAAAACCGATTTTTTGTATACTGTACGTAGCAAATATAATTATGATGTAAATAATATATAATTAAAAATGAAGATTTATATGCAACTTTCTTGAAAAGCAGTGAGAAATTAAATAGGTTATACTTCATCTTTTCAAAATAGTAGGAGACCATTCATTCATCAGATCAAGTCAGACATTATATTGATCCCCAAAGACAGTGACTCCCTCTTCCTTAGTGCTGACACTAAACATGATAGTGTTCCTGGACCCCCCGGAAGGTCATTCTAAAGAGACAGACATTAATAGATAATGATTGAGAACAGAACACATAAACACCTCTTAAAAAATTAACAAACCCGGATTTCCTTGGACACATGAGAAATAAGAAGAAATCACCCAGCATCTTTTTAGAAAATGCACCTACAAATTTCTCATTCATAACCTGCTTCTGGCTTCACACTCCATGACAAGAGCCACTACTTACTTGTGATAATGAGAAGTCTCCACTCTGGATAAAGTTGTTAGTGACTGACAGCACTTCACATTTAGTGGTTTCAGTCACTCTGATCAGGATCTCTAACCCAAGTTCTGCACTTCCAGAAGAACATGACCTTTGCCAACAAACAAGGGAATTCAGCAGTCCCAGGGAAGGGGGGACTAAAGGAGACATTAATTTCCCAGTGTGTCCAGTGCAGGTCTGTGTCACCCTGTTTACATCATGCATCATTCATCTGCTGTGATGAAATGCAACCCTGTGTTTTAAAAAAAGACCTCTGCAGCAGTGAGGATACTATATCTTTGTGAGAAGTGTTTCACATATTTTCCATGCTCCTGCTTCTATTTAAATCTGGGTGGCCCTCTTCAGAGGGTATAATTCACTTCAGAAAGTCCATTCAGAAGGTGCTGAGCATAAGAAGGGGAAAAGCCAGCATGGCAGCAGACAGCAACATGGCTCCTGAAGAAAAGCCGAGCGCTGCTCCTGTGAAAAGGGCCGTCCACAAGATCCGAATGGCCAGTCAAGTCTTCAGCTTGGCACGAGGTTGGCAGCAGTGGGCATCTGACCACCATGTTAAACAAGAGCAAGAGCCCTCTGGATGGGCCCCCACTGCACAAGACTCATCAGCTCAGCCTGTACAAGAAAGTTCCTTCAAAAAACGGCAAATCCCATCTGTCAGGAGGGACCAAGAAAAAGATGATGAAAAATCCTCAGCAAAAGAACCAGTGACAATAAGAGATGCTGAAAAAAAATCAAGGGAATCAGATGAAGCCCTCAAAATGTTCAACATTAAAAGCAAAGAGGTGACCAAAACTGTTGTCAGCAAAGCCTACGAACGAGGAGGTGATGTCAGCCTTCTCAGTGAAAGATATGAGAATAACAACAGCAGCTCAGAGATGACCAAGCCCAAAGAAGAATCAAGTGCTATTGACAAAATTCTTAATGGCAAATTATCTCCAACCATAAGGAGAAAGTGTTCAACTGTGGTATCAGATCTGACCAAGGGCTGGGAACATATGGAACAAGAGGACAAAGAGGGAGCTAAGAAAGGATTGCTACTTAAGTGCCATGATGACAGCCTGGATGCCCAGGACAGTGGCTATGGGGAAGCAGAGGAAAAACTTGAGCAGGAAGACAGTGATCGAGACGTGATGGCAGTGAGGATTAAACGTCCTGTACCATCTGTGTAAGTAAAGAATCTTTATCACATTATCACAAATGGCAGAGTGGTACAGGCTTCCATGAGGAAAATGGGGATGATTGGCGGGCGGGGGGGGGTGGGCTGGGGGAGTGGGAGGGGAGTAGTAGGAAGTGATCAAAGATAAATTATGACTCTTGAACTAAAAGAATTAAATAAAAATTCAGGAAACCTTTCACACACCTCTCTGTGCGTAAGTAGTTAGTCAACAACATCTGATTATAGCTAGGGTTTTATGTGCATTGTCCATAATTGACACAGTCACTAAGTTATAGTTGGGAAATGTTAATTATTTTTCACACTGGCTTTACTGGTTCATCAAAATAACTACTTACTTCTTAATTCTTTAGTCCATATTTTGGAACATCAACTATTCATTTAGTTCAGCAAATGTTGTCTAAAGCAATTTATTTGACAAATAGTATTTCCAAATACTTATTATTTTCTTAGTATAGATTGTAAATATCATCAGGAGCAATTTGTAGAGAATGTGTAAATTTAACATTGCAGGACTTACTTCCATGTACATCTTATAAAAAGCTGGGTTTGCTGCTTCACTTTGGAAGCTTTTTTTTTGATTTAGAATTCAGCAACTCAAAGAAGGGAAACTTTCATGGGATCTAGAACCCCAAATATACATTAGAAAGCATCTAGTCTGCCTCAACACCTGCAGGATTGATTTGAATCATGGTGTATTCTATCAGTCATTTGAGAAAAAGAACATTTGAATTATCAATAGATTCTCCAATATAAAGTCTCTCTTTGGGCAGACTACTGTATGGGGTTAGGGGGTAGGAAAGTACATTCATTGAATATGTTGCAGAAGTTCCTTATATTTGTAAATGGTGTGAAGAAAAAAGCAGAAGAATCTCTTGGTTATCTACAGAATTATTATAGGTTCTACTTAAATATTTGAATTAAGTAGTAAATTCATAGTATCAGGCAGTTTTGAGTGAGATTTCTTTCAGTCACAGTCTTACATTTGAAGATTATTACACAACAGCAGGCACATAGCAAATTTGGAGTCCAGGTACTGAACAAGTATTGTTCAGCCATAACCATGCAATCCTTGGGAAGTCTTCCATTAAAGCAGAGAAACAGCAGTTTTGTAGAAATTCTTGTTTCTATTCCCAGAGATCTCCAGTAGAACTACCTTTCCAGAAGACAGCTACAAGCAGTTGTGCTGTGGCCACTCTTGCCAACAGGCAGATGCCAAACTAATTCATCTGTCTTTTCTTAGAAAAAGAATAAAAGATCCGTATATCCAATACTGCAAGATGGGAAACTGTATGCAGCCATTATAGACATAGCACACTCTGTGCCCAGTCCTCTGGTTTACAGACTTGGTAATGTCATGGAACAAAGGCAGCAGAAAGGGACATGTGGTTGAACTTGAACTGTTTGGAAGCAAAACTCATGTCTAGCTGTAAAATTCCAATGAAGGGGAGCCAGTGGTGCCGAGTGGTGGCTGAGGTGCAGCACATGTGTTGCCTGGTGGCTTTCCGGGCAGGGAGGACATCTGGAGGGGAAACTTAAACTGAGGCAGGGCTCAGCAGAGCTCAACTGCCCAAGTCCGCAGGAAGGAAAAGGCTGGCACCAGGACATGGGTACCTAATGGAGCTATCCCGTGGTGGAGCTTCTACACTATGTCCATCACAATTCAAGCTGAGCAGGAGGCAATTTGAGACAAGAGATCAGGGTTTTCAACCACCCAATTAGCCTGTGGTCAAAAGGTGAGTAAGGCAGCAGGAATCAGAGGACCAGGGCCAGGATGTTCATACCGTATCCTAATCGCCCTTTCAGAAATGAAAAACTGGGATCAGCACTGATGATGAAAAACCAATGAAAGTGCCGTAACAGATTTTTTGATCCCTCTGCAGACAGGCAGGCAGGCTATGTCATTCCCACTGCTTGGATTTTACACCTCACTACTGCTGAGTGTTTACCATGACCAGCATTAGACTGTGACTAACATAGTCATGGGTTTCAAAGATACCGTTCTTTTTAGCACAGCTATGTGAACACATGCACACAGAGATCTATTTTAACTATTCAGACAGGATTAGAATTATGTTTTGCTTTACAGCTGACCAATCATCTCCCATAAGAAGCAAATGGTTAATAGCCAAAGTGAAAAAAAATCTCTCCAGTAACACACAGGCAGAAAGTTTGTGATCCCCACTTTTGGTGAAGACTGTGTGTACCATCCTTTCACAGAAGCTAGGACCTCAAACCAAAGATTCACATATACAGTGAAAAAAGGGTACATTTGCAGCACTTATCCGTAAATAACCTCAATTAGAACAATTTTCTTGATTTAAAATGTTATAGTACAAACCAACCAACTACCTAGTTTCTGCTAAACTTTTCTTATATTTTTCTCTATGTCTAATTTTAGTGCTGCTATGTGGCAAAAACATTGATTAGCAATATTTACTGAAGTGTAAATGATTGCAATAACACTCTCTATTTTTTTACATTTCTCTCTTCAGCTGAAATCTGACACAAAAATAATTTTCTACACTTACAGTGCTGTTATCAGGACTGGATTTTTTAACTACTCATTTTTTAAAATTTATTTTATAGCCTCAGAATATATTGTTCCAAACTGTTACTTTTATGAACTGTCCAATGTGGCTTAATCTTCTTTTAAAAGGCCGTAAGTACATGGTTGTTAAAGCATATCTCCCATTTTCCTCTCTACATTCCAGGAAAAAAAACATCAGTGCCAGTATTTTGTTTTCCTCACATCAGCTGCACTATTTACTGGAATGAGGTTGCTTCCTTAGTAGAAAGCCCATTAAATCCTACTGGCATAGGAAACACTATTTTGATCCTGCTTAGGAGCCAAAGGGATGCGACAAAAGGGATATGAAGTTCAAAACATTAAAATGGGATCCATACTTTTCCCCTTCAGAAAGAATCAGAGAGAATATGCAACATGGATATTTTCCTCCTAGAAGGTCAGAATGCATTTAGAATGATCATTCCAGTTAACAGGTTAACTTAGTTGATTGTTATGAGTAAAGCAGTTCTTACAGTGGGTTAACATTCATAACCTTTGCTTTGTATAGGTGTGGTAGAAGCATGAAAAAATGCTTCTATGGGTACACAGTTCCCTGTGTTAACTTGTCATTAAGCTAAACAATGGCAAAGATGAAACTTCAGCCACCAGAAATGATTAAATTAGAAAACGCATTAAAAAAGTAAGATTTTTTCAAACCCACATTGGGCACAATAAAAGCAAAAGGATAGAAAAGATGGTGGTTTTCTCAACCACTGAAAAGACAAGTCAGATGAGGAAGGTGATAATAGTATTCTGCTAAGAAATAAAATCAAAGGTTTCAGTAGAAAACGGAGGGAATACCTTCTAGACTGTTAAATTAAAGCAGGCAACAAAGGCTTTACAGCATCCTGTTATCTCCCTCACTGTCTTCTTTCTGCTCAACCTGGGAAATTGAAGCTCTAGGACTTTCTCAGAGCTCACAGCCCTCAGAAAGGGGAGCAGGTGGCTGCAGCTGAGGGATAAGCCTTCCATGATGGTATCTACTCATCAGCTCCACTGACACTGTTGGAATCACTTCTTCAGGGCAATTTTTATTCACTTAGGGTTTTTTCCCCCTGGCTTCAGCAATACATGAAAAGCTGATGAAGCAATCAATCTGAGCTTCAGCTGGAGTTCAGACTGCTCTGGCACAGGGTTTTTGTGGCTTTTGGGATATCCATAGGATTCAGGAGACAAATTCCTTTGCATAACCAAACCCTGTGCCCACAGTTCCTCTGGGCAATGAAGACATAAGGCAGGGGAAAGGACAAAGGATCTCAGCTTTCACTTTCTCTGTATGACAACAGCTTATATAGAGGAGAATTTAGTTTATTGCTGGGAAACAAGATTGTCTAGTTTTACCCCACTGGTATATTTTAATGGTTTTCTGCCAACATCTACCCCTTAAACACTTAGCTGTTAATCACTTAGATGCACAGTCACAGGTACAGACATGCTGCCTACTCTCAGGATGCCCTGCAGTCACACCACAGAAGAAAGGTGCGTTTACTTGGCAATTCTGTATGTTCAATTCTTCTGATGTTTTCCACCAAATTGATGGAGAAAAGTATTTTGGAGCTTTTTAAACAGTTTCTCAATATAGCTAAGTGAAACTTGTGGCAATTCCACACCTAATAAAGTGCACTGGCTCTCCTAGTTTTCCTTCATCCCTGGCACTAAGTGTCTGCACTTCTTGCTCTACCATTATAGCACTGCCTAGTAGTGGTATCTTCATGGTGCACACATCTGAACTCTGGACATCTCTGTGAATCCTATTCTCTCTTTCAATAAGCTTAGAAAAAAACCAAAAGAATGTTCAAACAGCAGGGAATCAGAATTTTTTGCAAGTCTGCAGTCCTCCTTACTGTTTTGTTTTTTTTTTTAAAGTGCATTTTGATTCTCTGGTGTTACTGTTAATATTAAGCTGACATTACTGAGGAGGTTTCAGAGCAGTCTTTTGTGGAGTAGAAATATTAGTAAACAAATTACTTTGGCACAGCCACAGTACAGTCCCTAGCTGAGCTCTGTACAGATACAATGACAGGATGTGGACGGCAAAAAGGCTAGCTCAGACTATCTGTAACTCCCCCACAACATGTGAGATTGGCCATTAGAGGAAAACTTCTGAATGTCATTCCTCATCCTTTGACCTTGACACAGATCTCAGTAGCCTTAAGTTTCTTTCAGGCTTTTACCCTGCCCATGGTAACGTAAATTTTAGACTTCAGTACTTGTTCAGAACCATACTTCAAATATAGAAGTGTAGGCAAAGCTACCACACTATTAACTTAGTTGCTGCTTTAACTACTGACATCTATTACAGAGGACAGATTTTTCTAGACCTTATCCTCTGTTTTTCAGCGAAGAATAATGGAAGACCCAGACCACACACTTAAGAGTTACTGCCATCTCTAATCTCAGGGCATGCAGATTTCAGGCTTGGCCAGGCACACAGAAATAGGGAGCTGCCTAACTGACCAAAAGTACAGAAACTGCAGATAATCAGCAACATACTGTTTTATAAAGAATTAAGTAATTCTGGGGAAACGTTTGTCCAAATGGGCTCAAATTAGGGCTGGAGAGTGGTAGTGTAGGTGGGATAAAGCTGTGGTCAGTAAATTCGCATTTGAGTGCAAACTGAACACGGACCAACAGCCCCCAAAGAACACACTTGTTTAGAAGTGGCGAACTCGTGCCACCTGGTGGCTCCCATCTTTTCTGGGAAAACACAGTAACCCAGTTAAGAAGAACACAGCTAAGAACAGAGATCAGCAGCAGAACTGAGCCATTAAAGTATTAAATGAGAATCTCAAGTGCCTTTTTCGTTTCTCTCAGTGCAAGCAGGCTGAGTGAAGAGGCCCGCAGCAACTCCCGCAGGAAGCACAGCGCTGTGCACAGCCTCAAGGACAGATGGCAGGAATGGGCTGACCAGCACATCATAACACAGAAACTAAATCCCTTCAGCGAGGAATTTGACCATGAGCTAGCCATGTCTATGCGCCTGCAGAAAGGAGATGAAGGATATGGCCATCCAAAGGAAGGAACCAAAACTGCTGAAAGAGCCAAGAGAGCCGAGGCCCATATCCATCGGGAGATCAGGGACATGTGCTTCATCATTGAATCAATGGCTAAGCCACGGCCTGATGGCAAGATCCAAGTTACTTTTGGGGAACTCTTCGAGAGATACGTTCGTATTTCAGATAAGGTTGTTGGGATTCTGATGAGAGCCAGGAAACATGGGCTGGTGGACTTTGAGGGAGAAATGTTATGGCAAGGAAGGGATGATAATGTCATAATTACTTTATTAAAATAAGCAAACCAGAACAACTTTTGGAAAACTTTTCTCCCCTTCTCCCTTGCTATTAGCATTTGCACATTTTGAATACAAGTTTCCTCCTGTTCGCTCACATAGAAAAGACATTGAGCATTTTTCTAAATATATATTTTATAATTAGTGCATAGTAACCCAACCATACAAATGGATTTTACTCTGTACCAGAAGGGCTTGTAGGACATTGGGGTTAATTACTACATGAAATATATATAGAAAAATCTATATTGAATATAAACATCTGATTATAAAAGGCCATAGCAATATAAATAGCTAAAAATTAATTCCAATTTCTACTTTTTATGTTAAAGATCTTCCCAATTGTTTATACTGTGGTATCAGGAATATGAAACATGCCAGATCAGAAGGTGAATGACAATATAAACTCAGGCCAAGTTTTGGATTTGTAAAAGTGATCTTGTGCACATATTTCCTAATTGATTTATTTAAAGGCGAGGAAAATTATTTTATTTGAAGATCACCATTGTTTTCTTTACAAGCACGATATGCAACTACTACTGCAGTATTATCTTGTGGCAACTATTGACACACCTTTCTCTTACATATCATATAGAAAATCCTTCTTTTTATAAATGGGGTTTTATATATTTACTGTATTTGTACAACTAATTTATTAGGTAGTTTCATATTTAGAGTTATGGATGTTGGAATGTAATGAATGAAAAAGTTTTAACTAGATAGCAACTTAGAAAATGCTTTTGCTGCAACATTGTGCAATATAACATCTGATCATCTATATTGATACAGTTTTATAAACACGGGAACACGGGGGGGGCAAAATATGTAAAATATAAAAAACAGTCAGGTACTTGTACTTTTGTGTATAGCAAAAAAGTGACTAACATCATCATCTTCCACTGAAATATACCTCTGCAAGAAAAGATAGTCTTTGTAACTGTAAGGAAAATATTGTTTCATGTTACACAGAAACACTGACTTAATTTTACAGAATTTGCTGTTCCAATATCATTGAAATAATATATTTCAGTCCAGGTGGTGCTGAAGAGGAATAAATGCAAATGAACTAATACTTCTAAGTCTTAAAATTGTTCACATAATTCACAAATCTGAAACCTCTGTAAGGTCTCTAATGATTACTGGATTAGAGAGATCCCTGTTTCTCTACTACTGTAAAAATAGTCCTAGCGAAAATGTATGTGCTTCACACGAAAAGCCTTTGTTTCAGAGCAAGATGACCAGGCAAGTAATTTGCATAATGAAAAAGTGTTTTTTTCCCCCATAAGATTCTTTCACATTGAAAAGGAAATAATGTCTTAGAAGGAATATGAACATCTTGGCTCTCTGATAAACCAAATATTGCTGAATACAGTATTCCAGTTTGATGCTCCAATGTACAAATAAATATTTTATAGTGTTACAAGAACTGACAGCTATGTCCATTGTAAGTCCATGTAAATAATTAATGTTTTAGGCATAGTTATATGTTGTGACTCTAAGCAAGAAAGAATTAATTATAAGATGGATTCAGTGGAACTTATTTAACAATGTTTTCTTGAGATCTCTCAGACTACTGAAGTTGTTCTACAAAACTGACCTTTAAGTGTAGTACTTACATATAATTTTGACCTGCATATTCTTAAGTCTTTACATCTTTACCTAATGACCTTCACAGCTGTCTAAACTGTCTTGAAGAAATTTTGTTGTCAAAAGAGTACATGAACTATAAATAAATTCCTTAATTATTTCTTGTTTATTGTCCCACACATTTGAAAATAAATATGTGTGTATATACTGTGAAGTAAAATATCAGTAAGTTTTTTCAATATATAAATGTATTCTCTTTTTCACAGGCTCTTAAAACATTTCCCTGTAAAGGTTTCTCTGTCCAAAGCTCCAGAAATAGATTTCAGGGTACATGGAAACAGTCCTTATATAAAATACCTGTACAAAGAATACACACTAAAGGCACTTAAGTGAATTACACATCGCTGCTCGTGAGAATTCTCATCCTATCACAGGAAAGCACAGCAGAGGTACAGTTCACCACTGGTCTTTCAGTCTTACGTTCACATGTGAGTTAAACTCCAAGAGCACCTCGTCACTGTCTGAAAAATCATACACATCTGCTTTCATTCACCCACTCAACACATTCAGCGTGATGTATTTTTGTACTGAAACACTCAAACTTTACCAAAACAGTAAGTGGTGCCTTTCAATATTATGCACATTTACAGCACATAATAAGAACTTGTGCATTGATACAAAGTCAATGCCACCTACAACTCACTTGAAGGGAAACAACTGGAGTACAACGAGGCATGTACTGCTGAAATAGGAATTAAAAAAACCTTCCTGGCTTAGATCTTGAACCAATGAAGTAGACTGTAGAAACTTAATTTACTCTGACATTTTTCTATTTCTTCCCAGCCATTTGATAGCAACATGGATGTATGGAGGACCTCTTCTACTTTATCTATTCACTGAGTGTTGCCTCTAATGAAAAAATCATTACCTGAAAGGAAGGCAGAAATTGTTGCCAACAATTTTCATTCACATGAGAGCCATCTCTGCCTTGTTGCATGCCTGGTGTAGAATCCCAGAAGGGGCTAACGTGTATGCCTATATGTCTTAAACACCAAAAGCTGAATACCTGTGGAGCCAACCAAGAATTCCTGGTAATAACGTATCAATGGAAAAGAACAAGATGTGGCTGGAGAAGGGGTCCATGTGGAAGTAGGGCAGCACTTTTTCAGGACAAACATTGCAGTTCTCGTTTCTGGAGATAAGCACAACACAGTGCAGTGCAAGGGCAGGAATGAGGCTCAGAAGTGGGCACAGACTGCAAGGGGGATCAAGACCACCAAAGACCCTTCAAGCCATCTGACCACTTCTGGAAAGAAAATTCCCCACATCTGAAAGAATGGACTGCACATGATAACTAATTTGCATAGAAAGTAAGTCACCTATCTTTAGGGCAGGGAAAACCTACAAAAGCATCCCCACCAGGCCCGGATGCATGCCCTGGGCCAGCCCATGGGCTAGACCAACACTGGAACCAGGACCAGTGATCTCTTTTACTCTTTCTTTCCTTCTCTATTCATCTTACCCTTTATCCCAAACTGACTGCCGTGTGCTTATATAGTAGGCCAGGGACTAACACACCAATTTCCAAGCCATGTGTGCAACTTACTCTTAAAACTTAGCCAGTTTTTGCAGACTCTCTGACTTTTGCCATTCCTTTTGACCATCTATGAATCTTGTGTGCTCCCTTCCCCTTAAGGGTGGGATGTCACACCTACTGACAAAAAAAGGCTGGGCTGACTGGATCACCAGCAGATTTAGTGCTGGCATTTTACTGCTCCCACCTCTTTCAATGCAGAGAGGCAGACACCTAAGGACTGAATAAATTGCTAGCGTTCTCAAATACAACCATCTTACTCCAGGTTCAGTGGGGCAGGTTAAGCATTTACTTTAGAGGCAACAGTTGCTCCTGATCTAGTCCTAACATCTGAAATTTAGGTACATCTGCACCTAAGTTAATACTGAAATTCATAAAAATCATCCACTTAAACACTTGCAACTAACTGGTTCTTGGCATTTAATTTTTCTGCATGCTCCTGTATGCCCACCAGAAGTCACTTTGGTCAACAGTATGCTTCAACAGTTCCATATAATACCTCCACTAGTACTGGGGACAAAGAGAGGCAAGGACAGACTAAGCGCCACAGTAAACTTAGCTGAACTGTATGTAGTTCAATGACAGAAGAGATGGGGAACCTTCCCCTTTTCTCCTTTATGGAACATAGCAGAGAACTGAAAGTCTGCAACTTTTATTCAAACACATTCAGTAAGAGAACAGACCAGTGGCAGATCCTGAATTTTAACATTTCATTTAGCTATGAGAACATAGAATAACAGAAAAACCATGTCCCTAAGTGCCAATTCCACACATTTTAAATCCCTTGAGGGATGGTGACTCAACCACTTCTATGGGTAGCCTGCTTGACAATTACTCTGTAAAAAAATGTTTCCTGATATCTAACCTAAACCTCTCTGGTGCAACTTGAGGCCATATCCCATTGTCCCACTACCTGTTACTTGAGTGAAGAGACAGAACCCCACCTCACTACAACATCCTTTCAGGTAGTTGTAGAGAGTGAGAAGGTCCCTTTGAGGCTCCTTTTTTCCAGGCTAAACAGACCCAACTACTCCTCGTAAGATTTGTGCTCCAGATTCTTCCCAAGCTCCATTGCCCTTCTCTGGACACACTCCAGCACACCTCAATGTCCTTCTTGTAGAGAGGGGACCAAAACCAAACAGAGGATTTGAGATGTGGTCTCACCTATGCTGAGTAGAGCGGGACAATCACTGCCCTGGTCCTGCTGACCACACTATTTCCAATACAATCCAGGATGTCACTGGCCTTCTTGACCACCTGGGCGCACTGCTGGCTCATGTTCAGACAATTTTCTGTCTGAGGTGAGTGTGGCTTTTGCAAGGTTGAGTAGTTTACTAGAAGAGCAAGTGTACTTCCTTGGTACTGAAAAACTCATCTCTTCTTTTGCAGGAACTGAAGTACATTTTTCATATTCTGAACGTAGCTTTCATGCTTAAGTGACAGCATGGAATTTGTCTCAGAAGAAATAAATTTGATTTTCACACTTTGTATTTATACAAATTGCTGCAGGGGCTTGAAGCACATGGATGGGCATCCCACCCAGTAGAAATCAGCTCCCTACTCCACATCAATAATTCCTTCTTTAAAGATGTTTCTGTACAGCCTGGGTTCAGTACTATAGCTCATTTTTTAAAACAGGGAAATGCTACTGAAATAAAATTAGTTGTAGCAGAGAGTGTAACATTTGTGGTGATGTGCTCAATCATCATTGATCTCAGAACAAATACTGGCAAGCTCTGTTCCCACAGCCAGTTCAGCTGCTGTGTATATATTACACCATACCCAGTATCTCAACTAAAGCCATTCTGACACCACAGAGCACACTGAAAATAGTTTAGTACTCAATAGCATGTGTACTACTAACTGTAGTTATAAAACCAAAAAGGATTACAGAGCTTGTCAGATAAGCAGGACAGCAGAAAGCAGATCTGGCATTGGCAATTCTGCAGCGAGACAGCCTCCAGGACCACTTGTTATGTACATACTACACCAAGGGTACACCATTCACTCGGCTGGACTCTCCCTCGCTCTGCTCCAGTACCACAGTTCAGCTCTATTTCATTGCAGTAGCATGTACTCTCAAGGGGAGAAAGAGTAGAGGTTTGTTTCCTTAACCGAGCTCCTTACTGTTATGACAACAGTAAAATACCCTGATGACCTCTCTTCATTTGCAAATGAAGAATGTAAAAGTGAGACTTAAGATGCAAGTGCTGAATAATAAAATATTATTATTTTTTTATTTGAAGTTGAAGGAGTCAATGTTTTTACTCATCCTCAAAGAGTGGATTTTATGCAGACATGTTAATTCCTGTACAAAATCCCCCCCCCAAAACTCTAATGCAATGTATACAGGTAAGCAGGAGGATGCAAGCATAAGCCATATGTGATAAATGGGGACCTTTTGCAGATTACACAAAAGCAATAAGCGAACATAGATAGGATTTAGAGCCAAAAGATATGTTTACAATCTCAGGTATCCAAGCAAAACATCAAGTTACTCTGAATCCATCCAAGTACTGTATGCTGAGACATGGTCTTCTGGCACTGAACTCCTGAAAATGAATCTCATAAGCCTTCAGCATATGTCAAATCCCAAGTCTTTATTACCACAGAAGCAAAACATGCCAGTAAATTCATACTAAATTGAAGGCAGGACGTACATGAAGACAAGGCCTTTGACCTCATCTAGACAATCTTTTTATGTATCATAGAGAAGTTAATTATACCTCTGGCTAACAAAATTCATGGTCTTTCATTTGGAGACCATTTGTATTTCTCCCTGTAATCCTTTACACAGCTAGTCACATCACTAAGTGTTGCTACGGCCATTTATGCTTTAAGTCAAATGTCCTTCTATTCCTTAACTAATCCAGTATTTTACAAGCATGTACTGCTTACTATACACTACTCTTGATTTCCACTTTCTTTCCCTGTGCCTTTTCCAATACTAGTCCAGTACTTGGAGACATTCAGCTACTGAAGATTTTTCTGTGCTTTCATTTAATTCTTCAAAGTACAGTTCTTTATAAAATTCTTCACACCAGCCTTTAAAAACCTAAAATCGTCTTTATTTGCAATACGAGCTCAGTATTGACTAAGCACTTGAATTAATGGGTTTTGTCAGCAAGGATGATCTGAGACATTTCCCCATCACCACCCTTAAAAATGGCTCAAGAGATTGTATTTCACTGTCATCACTTACCGCTAGGCTTTAAAAATCCAAAAATGCGAAAAAGGAAAGTAAAGGCAGCCTATATGTTCAGTTATTAAATGAACAGCAAACAAATGCGTCTGTGACTCTAGGTAAACTCCAACTTCTAAATAAACTCCAACTCAAGTTTATTTTTACATATATTTAGATTTATTTGCTATACATCACTGTGAGCTTATAGTAGTTAAAATCCATTACAGGATTTTTTTTAGTTGTAATAATCAGTCAGAACTCCACAAAGACAATAATACTGCTGTGGAAGACCAAAGGGGAGAAAAGCCATTTCAATTTATTTACAGTTCCTTATTTTGTAAACATTTACTCTACACATTGTACTAAATTCTAATAAGGATAAAGAGAGACAGGAAACAAAGCCCTGTTTTTCTATTCATATTGAGCATTAGCATATTATAGATGAAACATCTGCCCTTTCTCATTACCATAGCAGTAAGCTGTCTTCAAATAGGTTGGGTTTTTTTAAACTTTGCAGAGATGTAAATATTTTGAAATAATATACAACTACATCTACTTAAGCCAACTCATTTGGCTTTTATTCCATTTCTAGAATAATTTAAAGTGCTATAAGCAACCCGTCAATCAACACTTTTCTAGAATAACAAAACTACTTTAAACATTAATTTACAAGATAATATACAATGTTCATCTGAAATAGCTGAAATTTCAGCACAAAGTCAGTCACTGTCACACTTAACAGCAATTTTTTTGTTACTTTTGTTTTTTTGCAGAACATAGAATAAAAGCTTTGAAACAAACAGTTTTCTTGAGCTGTTATTGCCACATTGGCTTATCAATTTTCCTACAAAAGTGGACAAGAGCTACTGGAACTGTATTCTAGCCTGTCATTATTATTTTTTTGAGGTCACATGACAGTAAATTTGCATATTCCACAAGTCTACTGAATTACAATATTGTCTACCTATAATACATTATGTCATTTTAATCAGAGCTGGTGCTAATTGTAAATTTACAACATAGACCCACTCAAAAACATCACAAGTATTTTTTTCTTTGGACAGGAATAAGCTATATTCTTGGAGCTGATGTGCTACACGGCTACAACAGTATAACAGTATATATCTGACACTTTATGTTGAAGAAAGATGCATCAGTTTCTGTACTTTTAATGCCCTACTATAGCTACAATTTATTCACTGAGTTTTTCTTGCTTTAGCCTTTTAATTTTGTGGAACTATCATATTCTTACATTCTCTTGCTATTTTGTAAGTCCTTGCCACGTAGCTCAATATTGTCAGTATTTGTCCCAAACCTGCAGATCATTAACAGCATGTGCAAAACACTCTTTAAATACAATCAGCATGCAGCTAGAACACATAGTAACTGACTTGTTTCTAAAGATGAACAACAACCAAGACGAGTGGCACTGTTGACTTTGGGTATCTTCTAACTTCACCACATGTGTACTGGGATGTGTTAAGTAGGAATGCTCAGCTTCTCATCCATTTGTGGCACCACATGAAAAACTCATCATCAATCTGGACCAATCTTGCTGCTGTCAAATACCCACACGCAGCTTTCTTAAAGGTTCACAGAGGGCAACTTCATTCATAGACAATTTGAATACAAAAATAATAACCTATATTCAATGAAGCAGCCCCCTCACAGGATTGCAGAAAGATGTGTGTGGGAAACCTGGGAGGCAACTCTAATATGGATAGGAATTTTGTAGTCTGCAAGGCTCAAAGTAACTAATGTTAATTTTTAAGTCTGCATGGTCAATATTTTTTAAAAGTGTCTACAGGTTAGAAAATGTATGACAGTATATTACAGATGTGAGAGCATGAAAAAAGTCTGCTGTTTAAAAATAATAACTAATGGCTATATTGAGAACTTCAGGGGAAAATAAAGAGAAGTAAAATGCATTATATTGCTCCTAGGGATTTTTAAGCTGCACTGATTCATGTCAGGTTTGGGACAATAACCTGTAGAAATAGTTAAATACTCATTCAAAAGCCCATATTTCTATGTCTTGAATAATGAAGTCTTCTCGCTTAGAAAGTGTGTGATTCCCAAATGTTTTACATGAATGACTTCTTCCATGGTAGAGATCACCATCGAGCCAAAGAGCAAACTCTCCTCTGCAAGACAGACAATATAGTAAAGCAAAAGACTGAGGGAGTAAACATTAAAACTACCAATGTATTTTTCATTCAAAATTCAGGAATGAGAAGGAATTAAAAAATTCGGTTTTAACACAAGTACCTCATTGCTGTTGATAAATTTGTAGATCCAAAGATTTAATTTTTTTTTACTATTTATTATTAATTTGGTAATATCCCTTTTCAGATATTCGAAATAAAAAGCTAACTAAAATTCCTCGGTTTTCAGACTCTTCCATTTTTATTAAGAAGACATAATAGTACTCTTATACGTAAAGAGAATGCTGATAAATAACAGAAACACGTCTGAAACTTATGCACTTTCACAGGGCAAAGGGCCCAGAAATGGGTTGAGAAAGCATATAGTTTTTTGGCATATACCACACACAGGTTGAGCAAGGAAGGCATCACAACCTTGCAGGGCTGAAACTTTATGCCACATCATGCTTAAGACAAGCTTTCTGTTTAAGTTTCTTCAACATTGGAAGGTAAACATGTGGCAAACTAAAGCTTTCTTGGCTGGTAACTGTTGAATCCTGAGATCAGTTCCAATTTTTGTCCTCAAAGGTGTGCAGAGAAACACTTTTAACAGACTCAAATTATAACTTACCCTCCTCCACCAAAAGCAAGGGAGTCCATGTCTCCTTTAATGAAAAACATATTGTCTCCTGTCCATTTGAAAACCTAAGGGAAAAAAACCCCAAAACAACAAAACAGACTAGCAAGTAAAAATATTTGAACTTTTTGGAAAGACAGAGTATGGGTGGCTAGAGGCCAATTTAATGAAGTTACCAAGCTTACACAGAAAATTCAGGGAACAGATATTTGCAGATAAAAATTCTCTTGGCTTTTATACCAATTAAAAAAGGACTATTCCGAAACAGGTCATCCTTGAGCACTGAAACTTTTACACAATGAAAAATATCAAGAAAATATGCTTAGGTTAGATTACATGCCCTTTAAAGGGACATGGTTTATTAATTTTCAGACAGACACCTGGAAGAAGTTAGAATAGTAGAAAAATCTTCAGTACAATGAAAGGTTGAGTATATTTTCACTATGCAAACACTACAAATTTACTTTGCACTTATGGACAAACCAGTATGACAACTTTTTTTGGCCAACCCATAGTATTTTTCAGATTCATCATTAGAGTATTCATTAAATATTTTAAGATAATGCACATGGAGGGTGAGGAGGAAGCAAGAGCATACAAAGTTATTACTACTTACCTCAAAGTCTGGAGAAAAAGTGAACATAAATGTCTCCCCAGTGCCATAAAAGCCATCACTGACTTTAAACGGTTCAGACGCTAGTGCACCAAAAACCTGTAGTAAAAGTATGTAACAGCAAGAAAAACTTCAGAGAAATTACACACCATCCGAGAATCTTAATGACAGTAAGGTAAGCAAGTTAGGTTGTAAATGTTGCCACATTTGAAATTCTCTATAGGATGAGTCTTACACTGCTGTCATGGTTCTGAGTGCATTGAGATATAGTATGGTGCTTTGTAGTACAATGAAAAGGTAAGAGAACTCTTTCTCAATAAAAAGTGAACACAGCAAGAAAAACCCCACATCAATGGATAAAAACTAAACTCAGAAAACTCTCAGAAAGTGTATACATATTTAAAACTTCAGATCAAAAGTCCTGCTCTTTCTTACATAGCTCCTATTCTACTTCAACTGGTCTATTTTCAGCAAGTTCCTAGCTGTAACTGAGTTGTTATTTTTCATGTAATTTATTCATTCCAATCCACATAACAGGTAAGAACTGGTTACCCCATCTTACAGAGACAGATTTTAACAGGACAGGATGCCATCCAGGGAGACCTGGACAAACTTGAGAACTGGGCCCATGTGAACCTCATGAGGCTCAACAAGTCCAAATGGAAAATCCTGTACCTGGGTCAGGAAATCCCAAACTTAAGTACAGACTTGGAGATGAACTCACCTGAGAGTAGCCCTGTAGTGGACAACCTGAGAGTTCTTGTGGATAAAAGGCTAGACGTGAGCCAGCATATGCCCACATTTTATCAAATTCAAGCATTAATCTCTTGCAAGAAACTCAATTTTTAAGAAGTGGGCACAACAGCAAACAAGTGGTTTGATGCAGGAAGTACTGTACATTTTAGACGTCACTGTTAAGTCTCCATTGTTACAGAGCAGACAAAAGGCAGGACTTGAATACCAAACTTCCTTTAAGTCATAGCACTTACAGAAGCTTCCTCACGTAATTACTACTGTATTTCTTTGTATTACCTTTATAAGAACAAAATGCCACTACACTGAGACGTTACTTTAATCATGTAAAATGGTTCCTTTACTTGTGAAGAAAATTACCTTTGAGTATACATGTGATCAATATTTATTCTTGAAAAATCTGATTCTCTGAAAGAATTTTTAAACTTACTTGACAAGGTGAAGTAATAAAGTATCACAGCCAGCTAAAGGTGCTCATTTTTCAAAGACCTGTATCAGTTTCAGATGTGCTGCTAAACAGCAAAATCAATCTAAAACCTTGAAGACCCATGAACTAGGGTGCAAGTTTCTGTACCCTTGTTTTAATGCAAATTAATATGAAAACTAGCCCAAACTAGTTTTTTTTTCCCAGGGACATTTACTGCATTCAACATCCAGAATCAAACACTGGCAAAATATTTATCTATTATCTCACCATCTCAAGGTCAACAATAGGTTTAAGAGAGAAAGAAACTATTATATTTTTTGCTTTCCAGGGAAATAAGACCAAAATAAATGAATTGTTTATTCTCCTGTTAAGTTTCTTTTCTTCCTTCCTCCCTACCCAATCTCTTTTTTAAAGGTAGGCTTGAGATGAGTCCTCAATCTTATCAAGACCCGCACCTTTCTCTACTTTTTTTTTATCCATTACTAGTCAGATGGCCTCATGGAAATTTGAATTTCAAGACAGTATTTCATTTTTAGCTGATCTTTACTTCTGTTCCAATACCTGTAACTGTTAAGGGTAAAAATTAAGGATTAAAGAGTCAGAAAGAACTTATAATTGCTATAGTCCATTATGCCTATTGAATATTTTATTGTCTCTGTACATGTAATCTCTAAAAAGCAGGACAGATAAGAATTTTTTTTTCCCTTTTATGACTTCAAGTGTCTGGGTCAGTAGGCTAGACTTCAGAAAATTGGGTGTTAACTTTTCTCTGTCAAACATTTTTTTCAACTTATGAGTCATTTTCCATCTTATTCTCTCTGCCCTGTTCAACTGGGAAGCAGAGTGATAGAACGGTTTGGTGGGCACCTGGCATCCAGTAAAGGTCCACCCACCACATGACCTTAGACTTGCTTACTGTATGCAGATAACCAAACTTAAATACAGCACCTTTCAGCATAAAAATCTGTATTAAATTCAAATTAAGAAAGTTTGATCAATGAACATAACAAAGTGGGCTCCTGAAATAAGTAAAATTCTATGTTTAAATAAATACAGGAATATTTTCCAGCAATGGGAAGTCATTGAACTCTTGCAATTATTTCTTAGTCCTCATAGTATCTGAGTCTCTGCATCCTAACTTCTTTTAAGGGCTCAAGTAATTCTTTGAATAATTCTGCAGCAACTCCAGTAGCTGAGCTACATTCAGGTAGCTAAGACATGTCTTAGCTGAAGATCAATACCCTCAGGGCTGACCCTACATGTAGTAAGTATATATAAGTAAAAAAGATAAACTAAATTTAAGATTTCATTTACAATTGATATTCCCTGAGAGGAATTAACTTTCCATTAAAATAACGTACAGAGTTGTGCCCACCCTAAACTATCTCAGTTCAGCCTCTTCTCACGTATGAACTTTTCACACAGTACTTATTCTGGTTGTTTCTCTCTGATCCTCTTAGGGTTGTTATTTGTATAATCAGTCTCATACTGCCTGCAGTGTTGACCTGTTATTAGAATACTTAAGAGAGGATGTTTGTTACTGAAATTCATACCCCAGTCAAAGGAGACTAGAACACAACTACAGAGACTCCAGGAACAAACGCTAATAATGCAACAAAGATACTACAACTCTTGAATGCGAGAGAGATGTTGGCTGCAGCCACAGAATGTACCAAGAAGCACTGGCCACAGCTGGCAATGACATTCTAACTCAGAAAGATCTTCTGGCATACAAAAGTTTTAGAGACTGTATTTCTTGTGCCATAACTATGTTGAAAAAAAATTAAATTGTTTAACTAGGTATTATTATAAGACTCATGTATTACAACAGAGAACTTGCATCACTAAAATATTTCCTAGACATGTAGTATGTCAGAGGATTGCTTAATAGTGAAATACATTTCTAAGGCAAAAAACCTGCTTGATACACACAATTTTATCTCCCATAATGGACTGAAGTGTCAGCTACTCCTTTATACCCCTCAAACATGTCCTCTACTTCCACACAAACATTTTCCTACCTGTCCATCACTGTCTTTGATAACCAACAGCACAGGTGTGTCTAATCCCATCATTGTTCGATACAAAGTCTTCAAGCTCATGCCATGCTTTGCAGTACTGTAGACAAGAGTCCATGGATAGCCAATAGTCCGTGGTGGAAGAGACTTTGTAAGCTATTGACATGAAAATGACAACACTTTATTTAATATATACTTTATACTGAAGAGTGCATTACATGTAAACAAAAGCAGATTCTGTTCTCCTGAACTACTTATAAGTGGCCTTAAAAAGCTAAGATTAAACCTAAAGTTTCACATGTATATTTTCTACTTCTGGTCACTCATGCAAACTTCCTTTCCTATCTCTACCAGGGATCTGCAGAACGATTCATCAACTGAGCAACATGTCTTTGTTAAGGTCTCTAAGAGGTTTATCCAAGGATAGTAAAAACACAAGTATTGTTGCACAACAATACTGCATGTCCCATCCATGTCTCAGCATTGGGTAACAAGATCACTCAAGTCAGCAGGTAACAAGCTGAAGGGTAAATGCTGTTTGCTGTCTTGTTCCTGTGCCTTTTAATCCAAGACTTCAATCAACACATTTATAATGAGATAACTTTGGACTGGATGGTAAGAACTGCAGTGAAAGCCAAGACGGTTTCAAGGAAGAATGAAAGAAGGGTAAAGACACAGGCAAGAAGTGTCATGGTGTTAGGACTAAAAGTTAGGATGATTAAAAAAAAAAAAACAACAACATTATTTTAGATATGAATCATGCTCTGCTTAGACACACACAGGTCTTGGTGCCAGATGGAATCCACCCAAGGAAACAGATGGAACTAATTGAAGTGCTCACTGAGCAACTTCTCATCCTTTGCGAATAGTCCAGGCTAACTGAGAAGGTCCCAGCTAGCAAATGTGGTGCCCATTTACAAGAGGGCCATAAGGAGGATCTCAAAACTAAAGCTCTGTCAGTCTGACCTTGGTGCTCTCAAGGAGCAGATCATCCTGAATGCTATTACACAGCATGTGCAGGACAAGTAGGGATCAGGCCCAGCCAGCATGGGTTCATGAAAGGCAGGCCCTGCTTGACCAACCTGATCTTCTTCTACAACAAGGTGACCCACTTGGTGGATGAGCAAAAGGCTGTGGATGTTGTCTATCTGGACTTTAGTAAAGTCTTTGACAACATTTCCCACAGCAATCCCCCAGTGAAACTGACTGCTTATGGCTTAAACAGGTGCACGGTTTTCACTGTGCAAAAAACCGGCTGGATGGCCAGGCCCCGAGAGTGGTGGTGAATGGAGTTAAATCCAGTTGGTGGCGGGTCACTAGTGGTGTTCCCCAGGGCTCAGTATTGGAGCCAGTCCTGTTAATATCTTTATCAATGATCTGTATGGGGGGATTGAGTGCATCCTCAGTCAACTTACAGATGACAATAAGCTGGGCAGGAGTGTTGGTCTGTTGGAGAGCAGGAAGGATCTGTAAAGGGATTTGGACAGGCTGGATTGATGGACCAAGGCCGACAGTACAAGGTTCAATAAGGTAAAGTGCTGGGTTCCTGCACTTGGGCCACAACAACCCCATGCAACGCTAAAGGCTAGGGAAAGAGTAGATGGAAAGCGGCCCAAAGGAAAAGGACCTGAGGGTGCTGTTTGACACATGGTAGACCATGAGCCAGCAGCATGTCCAGGTGGCCAAGAATAGCACCCTGACTTGTCCCCCTGTACTGGGCACTGGTGAGGCTGCACCTTGAGTACTCTGTGCTGTTCTGGGCCACTCACTGGAAGAAAAACATTGAAGTGTGTTCAAAGAAGGGCAGAGAGGACTGAGGGAGCTGGGGCTGTTTAGTCTGGAGAAAAGGAACCTCAGAGGGATCTCATCACTCTCCAACTACTTGAAAGTAGATTGTAGTGAGGCAGCAGTCAGTCTCTTCTCTCAGGTAACAAGTAACAGGACAAGAGAAAATGTTCTCAAGTTGTGCCAGCAGAGGTCTGGATTGGATCTTAGGAAAAACTTCTTCACTCAAAGGGTTGTCAGCAATTAGAACAGGCTGCCCAGAGAAGTGGTTGAGTAACCATCCCTGGAGGTATTTCAAGGATGTGTAAGATGTGGCACTTAGGGACATGGTTTAGTGATTGTCTTGGCAGTGCTGGGTTAATGATTAGACTCTGTGACCTTAACATCTTTTCTAACAGACACAATTTATTTTCTTCTATTTAATATCACACAAGGTCTTCCTACTGTTGTGTTTTACACTACAGTCATATCATTTGTGACATATCAGTGCAGAAGAGTAAAAAATGACATATTTAAGGTAATACCTTTTCAATTTGTTCTGGCTGTAGTAATTCACTTGGATCGCTAAGATTTGGCCGGAATGCTTCAGGCTCCAGGTCTGTTTTGATATTTGTTACCTGTTTTGAATTGATATCTTCTCTTGTTGTTATCTACAAAAAGAACAGCAAGAAAGTAAGTATTTGCCGTTCTATTAGCAGAAAAGATAAACCTCGCAGGTTTAAAATCATGCAGTTATCAAGTTAGTTATGCAAGTCCTTCAAAAGAAATCCAATAGACTTGATCTGACCAAGATTGCCACTGCTTCCAACAGCAAGCTGGTACACAACTGTATAGCAACAATACCAGGCACCTACTATTCTGAAAGCTATGGTTTTATGCTAAAAGAACAAAAAGAGTTCTCATACACAGCTGAAGGGTTTCAACTGCTTTTCAGAAGTTACCTTATAGAGTTCTTGCATTTTAATACTAACATAGCCTTCTAAGTGTAATTAAAAAACCCAGAAAGAAAAGGAAATAAAACTTCAACATTGACATTTCTCAGTAGCTTTCAAATCAATGCTCTTTTAGAGTACTTAGGAAATTTTTCAGATATGCAGTAGACATCTGGAAAGATTGCTGAAATCTATTTTGAGCAGCCTTCAGAGTATTGCTGCTCCATAAGCTGATCTGCCAGAGTACTTATGGGAATCAAATAAGAAAGAATTGAGAGGGTGAGGAAGAGAAAGCAGCTGCATAGTGAGCTTTGAGGTCTGGAAAAAATGCACTATGCACAATAGTCCTGTAGTAGTTTTAAATACCTGACTTATAGATCTACCCTAGTGAGCTCGTACAGATACCACTTAGTGGAGGTGGCAGAAGGCCACAAAATCCCTCATCAGATATAGCTAACAGCAACTTCTTACCCCAGTTGACATTCACTGGCACTTCCAACTAAAGTGCCATGCATTGATAACTAGAATAGCTGAGATTCAAACAGGTTTCCTTCTGTAAATCCTGCTGCAGGGATATTTAAAACTTGCTAGGAATAGAAAAATCTGACAGAAGAGTAGGACAAAGTAAGGCAGTTCGCAAGATAAGCCACTGCAGCAAGACTTACTAAAATATTGAGAGATTTGCTAAAGAAAAAAAGAAATCTTAACAAGAATGAGTGCATGTGAATAAACTGTCAGCCTAGACAGAGTTTCACTGAAAGCCAGACTGTCCAAATTAAAGCCTGAATTGTAAAAATTTCAAGAAAATACCTGCCAAAGACACCTGCCAACATCAGTTTGCCACATCCCTCATACTCTAAACATAGAGGACACAGCATTTCATAATATCACCACGGTAAACTTTGCCAAGCTTTTATGAACTTACTAGTTAATAAAAGAAGAGCCAAATCAAAGAAAACTGAAATACAGACAGGAATATCTATACAAATACAGCGCCTGAGCCAAAAAAAAGGCTATCTCCTTCCTATCCCTCAAGGACTATAAAAAGAGTTGCAATCACAAACTCCTGTTACTTAAAAGTAGTCTTATAAAGTCAAAGTATCAAACTACATTCATACAGTAACTGAATTACAGTATTAATTCTTAAGAAAAGGTGCACTTAAAGAATCAAGCCAGCAAAAAGCTCATGCCTTCCTCTTTTCAATGGAAGGTAATAAACTATGCAATTATACATATAGCTTCATGTACAAAAAGATGACCTACATGCTGCATTATAGAATGTTATCTTTAAAATATTATTTCACAGTCTAAATCTTATCCACCTTAGATGCCTTTCATCCATCATATACTACTGCTTCAACTCCAGACAAGTTTAGCATTGTTCAACTGTACAGCAGAAAGCTTATTCCCTTTGTTATTCTTTAATTCTGATTAAAGGCCACCATGCAAAACAAAAACATGAATAATTTGACCTCAAGTGATATGGGGTATTGTGGGGTTTTCGTTCAGTTCTTTTGTTTTGGGGTTTTTGCTTGTTTTTTGGTTTTTGTTTTGGGTATTTTGCCTTTTCTTCTAGGAAGAACCCTGCTTTGGAAAAGCAGACAGTGTCTGTCTGTTCACAAGTATCTGTTTGACAGAAAGCAGTGTAGCTTCAAAACTTACAGATTTATTTTGCATAGTCAAATTCCAGGGGCTTCCAAGATTAGTAACTACCACACAGTCTGTTGGGGACCACAACTCTCAAATGGCCTCAGAGCAGACAGTTCATAGGCTGCAGCCCATCACAATGGATTTTTTTAAATCAGCCTAAGCCCTGAATTTGGGTTACTCCAGGGAAGGAGCTCTTGCACTTCCAGGATACTGATACAGAGATTCTCCACCACCACTTGTCAAAAATGGAGCAGTTCTCTACAAGAGGGAATACTTTTTTTTCCCCTCAATTTTCTGATTTTCCACAGAAGTAGAAGTGCAGCTTTTGGGTTCATGGTTCATGCTCATTATTGATCTATGCAACTGTACTACTTACAAAACATTTTACAGCAATTAATTACTGATTATTAAACAAACAAACAACAGAACTAATAAAATGTTTTATCTGTAACTACATAATGGATAAAAAAGCCAAGAGTAAAGAGAAAAAAAACAGAACAAAACTTTTTATAGTTTCAGCAGGCAATTACTACAGGAAAAGAAAGTACTGAATGCTTTTAAGAAGGTCTAAGCTATGCTTTCCATCAGTAAGTCATATTAGTTGCTGTGTACATCATACAATTTTGTAACTGTCAAAAAGCTAAGTAACACCTAAAGAGAATGCAAATATGTTTCAGTCCATATCCACAGACCTTTGAAAATCCAAACTGCTTTCAAAGTACTGTTTTGTGTGTATTGTGTATGACCTTTGCCATGGAGAACAGCCTCAGTTACCTGCTTTTATAATAGGAAAAATACTTACCTATTCCACAGAAGTTGTGAAGCTTCATACTTGCCAAGTACTGTGAGATTCTTGATGAAAGATTCCTATATAAAATTAAACACCCATGCAACAAGGTTTTGGATTCTTCACCTGTTTTGCATTCTTTTTAGGAAAGCTTCTATCTAACACAACACACCAGTCTAAAGTGGAAGTTAAAACACAACACTGCAAGTCAAGCAGTACTGAGAACAAACTTTTAAATTCTAACAGAAAATTCCTGTGTGAGAAAGGTGGAAGTAGTAATTCATCATAAAATTACTGATTCCATCATAGTAGTGCACAAATAAATACATCCAAACCAAAGGAATTTTCTGCTGGATCCTTGTAGTGCTGTAGACAAGACAAACCCACTGAGTGTGGGACTTGCCCTGATCCAAGACACTACAAAGAAAGATGTTTTAGTATCTGGAGATGGGGTTTAAACTACTGAAGAGGGCACCTGGAGACGTCTGCAGAGTGTGCGCAGTTCTTCGCTATTTAGAGCATCGATCCTGCGGTGATACTCAGCCACTGACACTACCTGAATATGGAGACAGGAAGACAATAATTCCACTGACAGTTGAAGAAAAGTAAAAAGGTATGAAAGAAAAAAATTGGAGGAGAGTAATGAAGGGAAAATGTGCAATGACAACAAACAAACAAGAAGGGCTAAAAGATGTTTGTTTCTGCAAGGACAATGCACATATAGGTGATTTTAGACATATGAGTACACACAGCAAGATTACAAAATAAACACTAAGGGCACTAGCAGTCAGACAGATCTCACTGCTCTAGGATGAACACAGAACTGATAGAGGAGTGCACAAAGTTACCAAAATCAGGATGCTAAAATAAAAGTCAGTCTGAATTGCATGCCTTAACCCAAACTCTTCAGCCCAAAGTCCTCTCAAACATTCTTTGCACCCATATTAATGAATCCCGTGAACCTGGTTTCAGGTTCTTTCCTGGATGAAGACTAGAAGCAAATCTCAGGCTTCTCAGTAAATTCTGACTCTTCTATCTGGCAGTGAAGATACAGGTAAAGACAATGTAGCAGGACTACAGTTCAATCACACCCCAATACCACCTCACAGTATCTTTATCCTGGACTTTCTATTCCCCTCCAAAGCTTCAGGAGTTGCTCATCTGTCAACACATTCACTTCAAATGGCATCTCCACTTTGGCAGGAGGTATATACACAGAAAGTCTTCAGTCTGAAAGCTCTAGAACATGCTGCTCTGGTGCAACAAGCTGGCTAAAGGACTACAACAGTCATTTTGATGTAACTAGAGCAAATAATGTGATTTTGAGAACAATTCAAAATCATCATTTGTATGAAAGCATCTTAAAACAGCTGGTGGAGAGATTAAATGGATGTCCCATGTAGTAAAAGTGTATTAAAAACTTCTAGAGCCTACCACAGTGCAAAGGAAGACAACCACAAGTCCAGCAGCTCCCCATCTACCTGCCCCTACTACAAGGAGTTTGGCCAGATACTCGCCACTGTCCTGAGTACAGAGCCCACAGTCACGCATGACTGGCTCTTGAGCAGCGATGGTTCACTCTACCCCATGCAACTGCAAGGCAAGGAAAAAGGAACACTTGTGACATCCAGTTTTATCACTGAATAATCTGCAATTACCAGCACTCAATTTATTTCTATATTTTTTCTACTGTTCTCTTAAAGACTAAGAAAATTGTTGTAAATGCTAGTGGTTTCTGCATTCTCAGATTTAAGCAGCTATATGCAAAGTTTTAACAATATTTCACTCGAACATACAAGTGATAGTGTAGTTTTATCCTTTTATTTGCTATGACAGTTGATTGCAAATGTCATGATTCACACCAGCAACTTATGAACATAATCCTGAAAAGCAGGAATGTGAGGACCATTTAGCTTTGTTCCTTCTTTAAACTCAGCCTGGACCACATGCAAGGCAGTAGTTAACTTAAAATGAGCCATAAATACTTGTTTCTTTAAAGAGATTCTCGGGGGAAAAAACCCTCAAAATGCCTGACACTATTATACAGTTGCTGTTTCACATAGTGTAACGAAGACAAGCTTTGTAGGCCACTTGGCCTTCAACTTGCCAATTACATACTCAGTCACTGACCTGCACCTGGGAACTGCTTATGAACTTTTTGCTCATTGACTGAGATCTAAAAGACCTTTTCATGTGCCACGGGGGTGCCTCATATTTCCTGTTTGAGAAACAAATGCCTATCCAAGTAGTGACAATATAATAGCTTCTTGGCACGTTGAACCTGTTGCACAGTATCACATTCTATCTGTTCTGAGAAAAAATGCCTGCATAATGGCAAACCATTGGTATGCAATGACAAATAGAGTATCTATCATGTCACAATGTTGAACTAGCCATAGAAAAATTACAAGAAAGGAATCCACCCTGTCAAATGCAGTGCTTATTTTCAGTATACAGTCCATACTAAATGCTGTGAGTAAACCACGAGAAACTGTCTCAAGGTTATTCACTCATCACTGAACAAGGCTTTATGTGAGTACCTTAAGATACATCAATGGTTCAGATACTGTACCTGGCCTTCTATAGAATGCCTAGAGTTCAGATCAACATGCTTTACTTTTGCAGTAAACAAGATTATGTACTTCATGATTTTAAAAGTTACAGAATCTTAAAATCACATATGTCTAAGCTTACTAGCAACTACCTTCTACAATGTCGTTCAAAAATTGGTTGAGATATATCTCAAAAACAGCCAGCATTTTGTCCCTGCCAGGCTTGAGAGCACTGTTGTGAAATGTTAGTAGTGACATTATTCTTTTTTATAACCTGGTTTAATTCGTAATCTGCTTAACCTGCTTCCTCTTCCACTAACATTTTTTCATGCTCCTTCCTTATAGTCATGCTAATCTTCTATTCTACTTCTCCAAGCTAAATAAGTGTTTTCTCCCTTGTCCCCCAAATCCCAGTCCCCATCAGTTGTCTGTTCTCCTGATCATTCCAGGAGTTTCTACCACCTCATTCTACTTTGAACTTTCATTCTCAAACACGTAACTTTGTCTTCATACAGTATTAGAAATAAGTGGAAAGTGTCAGTCAAGCATGGTTCTGATGTTCCAACATGCTATAGTTAACTTGGACACACCTTTGGAGGCAGGTGTATGCCTTTGTCGTCT
>JAWWEE010000074.1:132662369-132732178 GCA_035221455.1 Xenops minutus | reverse complement strand
TGAGACCTGACTAGCATGGGAGACCCTACTGGAGGCATGAACCACCGCCAGCACAGCTCGCAACCTCATGAGGGCACGCAAGCTTCTCCCCCATGACAAGGGGGTGTCCGTGGAGAAGCAGTGGAAAGTAAAGTATTCAATTAATGAAAGACAAGTGCAGACACGTATTCATCATGCTGGAGTGTGGTTTTCAGTACAAAATGTTTCTTAGACATGACATTCTTTCATTTTTAGCCAGGTAGCAGGGGATGCCATTTATCTGTATTTCACCAAGGCTTTTTTGATTCTATCCTATAATAACCCTGCAATCAAATCACTTATATATCAAATGCATGAAGAACAAAGCTGAAAAACTGGCTGGACCACTGGGCCCAAAGGGTTGATGTTTATCATTGGTTAAGAACTGGAGCAGGTTTCCCAGGGAGGCTGCACTATCTCTACCTTTCAAAATTTGACTGAGCAAGGTCCAGAGCCAACCTGGACAAGTTCTTACATTTAAGTTTTTAAAGTATAGGACAAAACTTTCTAAATTCTATTATAGGTCATATCTTTACATATAAATTGCCAAATTGCCCCAAATTGCAGCAATCTAAGTATTCTACCCAGGAATAAAATGCAGGGCTACCTACTCAATACATGAGTTTGCTACGCACTTTATTTACTATGCTCTCTTTACTATGCCATATCAGCATCGAGTTTCCTTGATATCCAAAGCTAATTTGTGAGGATCAGGAAGTGTTCCTGAAGGACCCTCTGTTTTCTCTATAGTTATTTGCTCTTCAGAAAGAATGCAGAAGGAGAGAAAAACAGCTAAACCCCTTATGGTTAATCAGGGCACTGGTTGGAATAGACCAAAACAAATACTGAGTACATCCAGAATATTACTGTGCTTAGAGTAAAAAGGGTTCTGCTTAAGGACTTGAAACTGTCTGCCACAGGACAATTCCAAGTTTGAAAAGACATGGAATATATCCTTAAAGAAATAATACTACCTGCTCTATCCATAATAGCAGCATTGATGAGAAAACATGGCACGAGTCCTACAACTCATGACATGACTCTCAGTTGGACTCTCCACACCACAGATATGCAAGTTAACTACTTAACAGAACATCCAACAGTTTTAATATTTAATGCATTAAGTCAAATTGAGGGTTTGCATACTAATGACTCAACCAATGAAAAAGCCTGGGATTGTCCCTTTGGAGAAACTCATGTTTCTAAACCTTGTTCTTCTGAAAATATGTAGAGTACCGAACTCTTAGGGGCTATGGTGGCCTATGCAATGAACGAAACAGAAACCAAAATTCTGAATATGGAACTTTTTTTTGTCCTTCAACAACACACAGGAAAATGCAGTTAGAACTGTCTGATGTTTGATCAGCCCTTTCAGCCACTGGTCATATCATTCTGCTACAGGCAGATGAGAAAAGGAAAACTTTTTACACCAGTGAGGGATTTCTCAGTTTAACAAAACCACCTCCCCCTCAAATGCCTGTTTGCTAACAGGGAGGTTTAATTGCTGCCCTCAAAACAAACACAGCTAAACTTTCAGAGAAAGGGAGGGTCTTATCAAAGCTGAACAGTGCTTCTGAAAGATAAGAATGGGTAAAGTTTAACGGTACAAATGACTCTCTTACACATAAGATATCTATACCCTCTTTACCAACCCTGAATAGGAAATAAATAAGTATTAAGAGAGAATGAAAGCTGAACAATTTTACTTTGAATACATCAATGTAAAATCAAGTGAACTATAAGCCTCATGAACTCTAATTTTTAAGATTCAGAAAAAGTCTCACCCTTAAAATTTCCAGGATATTTAATTAATTAAAAAAAAAAAAAAGCCAATGTTATTTCAAAGTTATCTCAAAATATCTGTTCATCTCCAATTCATCAGTAAACAGGGAGGGGAATGAAAGGATCAAACCTTTTCTAAAGTCTGTAAATGCCTTCTGATAAAAACAAAAGGTGCATTTGTGAACCGAATGCTGCTGTGAATATTAAGAGACAACACTAACTTTATTTTTCATATTTTCATATTATTAATTTTCTCCCCCCAAAAAACCAGTGCTTGAGAGAAAACAATATTGAAGAAGCAGACCTCTCCATCACAAATACGACTTGGGATATATTGATAACATCACAATAATGCATTAATACATGGGGTATGCCACACCACATAAGCAGTTATAAGTTATCATTTGGAAAAAAAACCCAAAACCGAAACAAAATCAAAACAACCAAACCTGTATGACTAATTTAATTTGATTAATTTTTAATGTGTGGCTGCAAAGCTATCCATTTTCTGTCTTGTGTGGTTTTCAGATGGTTCAGCTCTCTGTCACTCTACTGGTGACAAGAGAGTTGTCAGGAGTTAAAGAATGCACTTAATTGTCTCCAAACAATATCAAAGAAGGAAATTCTCTTAAGATAAGCCACTACAGTAGGAACTTGTGATAAGAGCAGATGGCAACAAGAACCAGACCTGGTAAGGCACATGTGGGTAACCTACCCGGCCAAAAATACCCACCATGTAAAACTGGGAGAAAAGAAAGCGTTAATTCTAAACAAAGGTAAAGGTTTGAAATTAGTATACCAGACAAAATCCCACTGTGCAAGCTGTGGGAAAGAAAACAACTGCTTACATCCTTGCCATCCTAAACTGTGGGAACATCTGTGATGCCCCGTGAATATCTGTGACTTGGACTGTATAAAAGTGGTACCCCAAAAGCATGACTTTGGGAACCCTCACCACCGAGAAGACCAGCAGGATGCCATCAGAATCCACGGACTGGTTGCATCTTTATCTTTTTACTTAATCAGTCTGTATCATTCTCTCTCTCTCTTCCCCCCATCCCTCCTTTCTATTTCTCTCTACCTCATTTAGCGTTAAATAAAATCCACACTATTGACTTTGGCATATGGTCTCTTTGGCACCTTCATCTGGGCAGAGGCATCTTCTAATAACTGGATCCTAACAGAAGGGAAGGGACAACAGCTAGCCACTTCAAGCAGAGAAAGACCAGAGAACGACAGCAGAGCCCTAGTTTGGCTGGTAGCACGGTTCTTTCGCTCTTTCAGTATCTGTAAAGCTGGCCCTCCCCGAACTGTTCTACACACCAGGCTGTTTTCCAGAGCGAGAACAGAAATGCTGAGTATGTCACAAGACAGCAGCATTCTCCCTGTGACCAGTATTGTCTCCCCAGCTTTGCAGAATGAACTGTTAAGTATCTGCCTCAAAGTGCTCTAAGCCCATAGCAACTGTACCAAAGTTTTAATTATCATAAACTGAAGATAAAGTATCTGCAATAATCAGAATAAATGAAGTTCAGAAGACAGCAAATAAAGCCTGCAGCACACAGTGTTACAGAGTCTGTAAAACTTAATAACAAGCTATTTTTTCAAGATATAAGAAAACACTAATTTGAGAGAGAATGCCAGCAAGAGAACTAAATTTAACATGGAAAATATCAAGCAGTTTAGGATGCTTGTGTAAATAACTAAGAATTAGATTTAAGAAAACTACTTTCTTCATGAGGCAGGCCAGGCAACTCTATACTCATTTTGTCCAAAAAAACAAAAACAAAAAAAAGGTCTGTAGCAACATGACCAATAAACCCCAACTCCCTTGCAAAACCATTTAAGGAAATTTCAGCACTAGCAAGCAGAGAAACCAGTTTCAGTTGCTGAAACCACAGCACCTGGTGCCTGACCTCAAGCTGCCACTCCAGACTGCAGTCTGAGCAAGGTTACATCTCAGTTCTGATACTGCCCTGCAAAGATCCTCTCAGGTATGACGAGAAAGTGTTACACATGCTTAGAAGTAACTGAATTGCAGCCCAGTATGAAAATGCTTGTCTCTTACTTTAATCAGAAAAAGGATCAACTAAGGATCAACTTCAGATTCTATATCATTAAAAACATACAGAGAAAATATAAGCTTCTACTACTCATTTATAATCAACTTTTTTGAATGTTCATCTGCTATTGTAATTTGACTGCAATTTTTAGGGGGCCTAATATTTCCCAAATATTAAAAAGGTAATCGATATAACACCCAATAATTCAACAGAAGATCTAGAATCATGGAATGGTTATGTTTGAAAAGGACCTTAGAGAACACCTAGCTCCAACCCCCCTAGCATGGGCAGGGAACCTTCCACTAGACCAGGTTACTCAGAGCCACATCCAGGCCTGGCCTTGAACACTTCCAGGGATGGAGATTCCACAATTTCTCTGGGCAACCTATTCCAGTGTCTCACCACCCTCACAGTGAAGAATTTCTTAATACTGTCTAATCTAGACCAATCCTTCTCCAGTTTAAGGCCATTGCCCCCTGTCCTATCACTACATGCCCTTGTGAAAAGTACCCCTCCAGTTCCCTTGTAGCCCCTTTAGGTACTGAAAGGGGCTATAATATCTCCCCAGAGCCTTCTCTTCTCCAGGTTGAACAGCCACAACTCTCTCATCCTGTCTTCACAGAAGAGGTGCTCCAGCCCTTGGATCAGCTTGGCTCTCCTCTGGACTCAGTATGACAGGTCCACACTGGAACACGTGGTATGATGCATAAACCCTCAAGTTATTTAGGACAATGGGTATGGCAAGTATCTGTCATGAAGAAAAGCTTTAGGTCTAGTGATCTGTGTAAGAAACTGGATTGCACTCTGGCTTTTTTTTAATAAAACCCCTCAGATCATTGGTTCACTCATTACTGTAAAACAAAACTTAAGTACAGAAAGCTGACTTTAAAAATCTCTGTAGGGTTATTACTGGATTGATGCAACCTTGCACTTCTGACACCCAGAGGGAAGAAGTACTAATTCTTATATGTCGCATGTAAGCCCCTATTGTTATATCTTCCTAATAGCCAAAGACTTACAGACATCAGCTTGCCAACTAGAGTTAACCAATAGATCAGAACCTTAGAAGCCGCAAAAGTCTTAAATATTTCAAACTATTAAAACCAACACCACTTTAATTCTCTTTGCACATTAATATCTTAAGAATATAAAAGCCAAAGATCACTTTTCATTGGTTTTGTCCCCTCTGGCTATGCTGCCTACCCAAGCACTGAAAAGCAGGGACAGGCATTCCCAAAGAAGGTAATCCATCTTTTGTTCTCTTGCATTGTTTAATGTCTTTTGTCAGAAATGCTTTGATAGGAAGAATCATAGCCTGCATTTTTGACATTCTAGAAACTTACTGGCATCTCTTGTATTGCAGTAAAATAAAGACACACAGTAAATACCAAACATTTACTAAAAAGTGGGAAGCTAACATCACTGGCTTTTTAAAGGGGGAGCATAATGCACTAGTTAGTCACCAAAATTGTGATCACTTATCCTGGGAAAGTATCAAAAGCTACAACACTTAGACCCAAACTAACTCTATCATCAGGAAAAGGCCTTTCCAGTAAATAATCCACGGCAACCTAGTTCTTGTTTTATTAGATCACCCTATTTCGTCCATCAATTCTTATTTCATATGAATTTTCATCCAAATTTCAGAACAACCACTGAGAGATTTAGTCAGTAACCTGTACACTTCATATGTGCTGTCAGTCTCTTTAATGTGCTTCCCATTGTCTTGCATAACACAGAAGTAATTATACCAATACTCTTTCCCTCTTTTCTCTAAAAAGATTACACTTGCACGAGCTTTAAGATCATTAATTGAAGAAAAAACTCAACTTCAAGAATAAAGCATATCTTGTCGACATAGCAACATTTTAAAAATATTCCCATCTATTCCCATACAGTCTCTTTTTCTGAGTTCTTTTACATGTTAAAATAACCTGTTCTCTGCGTCTCTCAGCACAGATGATCCACATGGTCCTCTTTAGTTCAGTCTCTCCTTAAGAGCCTGTATTACTTTTATAAGGATAGTTAGACTCTGGCTAAACTTAAGTGTTGATCCTAAGGGAAACAAGTATAACAAGGCATACTAGTACTTTTTTAATTACCTGGGCAAGATGTATTTATTTATCGATGTATATAGGTATGTGTTAAAAAACCACATTCTTGGTGAACTTCAGACACTTTTTAAACTGGTACAGGGTATGTTAAAATATAATTTCAGTTCATTTAGGCATTATATCTCCATTTTACACTCCACTACCACAGGGGAAAGTTAAGCGCCTATTACTTCAAAAATGTTTTGGTAGGTAGGAACACACATTTATAGAACCATTTGCTGCAACAAGACAATTTCATATTTTGCAAGTAGGCTGGCTACAACTAAAGATAAAAATAATAGATAAAAGATAAAGAATAAAACCCCATAAATAAATAAAAGAAGAAAAAAGCCAAAGTCAACAGTGCCTCAAAAAAAGTATGTATCAAAACCCAGGAGATCAGTAACTCTTAAGGACACAGTAAAAAGCCTGTCACAGACAGAGCCAAAATGAAAACCATCTTCCAGATTTACCACTGGGTAAAAGCACAAACAAGTATATTGTTAAGATCGTTTCCTCCCTATCCCCAAGATGCTACTGTTTTGTAAGTCTCACTGAAAACCACTTCCTTTATATACTATTACAAAATAAACACTACTGCAAAAAGCCTGTTTGGGAAAAAGAACACTGAAAAAATCCCACAGTTACTTTTATAATCTAATGCAAATATAATCTACACTGCAAAACCAGTGGTATTGATTCTCTCCTCCATTATACATGTGAGAGTGGGACTACAGCATACTTAACTTCCTGAATTTAGAAGTACTATCAGACCTTCCTATGGTTGAATGACTTCTGGGAAGGTAATGGTAAATCAGGAGATTTACACTGCTCTAATTAAATGCCAATGCAAACTCCTTTTCTCAGTATTTTGCTAAAAATCATGTTTTCTGGTGAGAAAATGCATTACTCCAAAGGAAAAAGACACCCTCGTCTTGAAACTGCTGAACCCTTAACGCTCAAAGCAGTTTCTCTTATCTAATGCCAATGGAATACCAGCAATTAGCTAACGTGCCAAAGGTAATGAAAATTTGTGGCTTGGCATCCTGTTTACACATCAGAGATTTAGACTTCCAGAAACTGTCTGGGTACCACAATATTTAAAGACTGCAATAACAGAAATGAACACACTACACTGAAATTACCAGAGTGCATTTACGATTAACTGGCTGGTGCTTTCTTTCCGTCTTCCCATACCAGAGACATTTCCCTTCTAAAAATAAAATTATACTAAAAAAGGAAATGAAAATGAAAAATACAATTCAAAGCTGTTTGAAAGCATTCTCTGTACCTGCTGTCAGCTCCAGGCACAGGCAGAGTCCCCGACACGCTGACAGGATAGTCTGCCAGACGCTCACATTTGACTGACAAGGAAGGGAACAAATGAGCGCGTGTACAGTAGGGGGATGTATCGTAAATGATGACGGCACAGAAGAAGAAAGGTTTCCTGTGTTCAAGTGTGGTTGCAGAGCACTAGTTTGTTAAAAAGGCTAAAATATTTAAAGATACAGAACAACTTAATTGTTCTTACACAACACAGAGAAATACAAAAATGATCCTCAAGAACTGCTTGCAATATTTCCTTACAACATAATTGTTCATAAACAAGCTCTAATGGTAACAAATTTGTACTGAATATTAAACTAGCAGTTTGTCTTCCTTATATTGACAATCATATATAAACGCTGTTCTTTGAGCCCAGAACCACTTAGAAAAGTGGTCAGTGAAGATTTAAAATACTATTTGAAAAAAGGTTTTGAAAAATTTGGGAACTGCTAGTCTCACAACATTTTCAATTTGTAAGCTACAAGACTAAAATGAATCCTCCTGCCTATAAGCTAAATTCATTGTATGGGTTAAGTGCAATAATAATGCAGCAATAAAATATTTTTTGAATAATGATTTCTTTTTTCCTTAAGGAAGGATGTTTATTTAAACAGACATGTGCAACAGTAAAATGCGCAGCAACCCTTTGAGAATTTCTTTGTAGTAGCAGTTGGAGATTCTCTACCCCAAACTCCAAAACAAAGAACACCCTTCCCCAAACAAGCAAAAAAAACCAGCCCAAAAAACTCCACACCACCCATGCTCCAAATTCTGTGTAAAAGAAATAAATAGGTCAGGGTAGCATCAGGCAGCATCACAACATTAAACCATTGTTCACTCATGCTGTTACAGTATAACCTAAAAGCCAAGATGTCCAAGCAGAGAAAACCAGAACCAAAACTTGTATTTTACTGCAGACTGCGTACCAGAACTTTGCAGTAGTATCTAACATTCATATGGATAAATTGTTTTTCTTTTCAGTAAAACCCTATTCAGGAGCTGATAACTCTAAAAGTCAATTTGTCCTAACGTATAAGAACTATTAAGGTCACAAATAAAAACATTTTTATCACTATGACATTGAAGCTGGCATTTAAGAAATTGAAATATATAACAATACACTAGATATACAGTCAAACGGTATAAGATTGCAATGATAAACCATATGTCCACTTACATGTTTGGGTTTATTCAGTTTGGAGTATTTTTCAAATAATAAGTGAACTACTTCTGAGCTTAAAAAACCCCAAACAAACAAACTGGATGACTTTAAAACTGTTTCAAATAGGAATTACCATCAATATTAAAAATAAAATACAGGGTACAGACACCACTACCACCATCCCCTTGCCAAGTTTGGGAAATCTTAAAAGAATAGAGAGCATGTAGAAAAATTATTTCAGACTTTCCCTGGACGTGAGACCTTTAAGCGAGAAAACAAAAGCTAGCCACGCAACCAACTCCCCCACAGACTATTTTAGCATCCATCTTTTCCCTCCCTTAGGAAAAAAATAAAAAATATTCCTCTTTAACACTTGTCAACACAGTGTTTCTCCAAAACAGACGGAGGAACAAAAGAATCTGACCCATTGACAAATTTTTTGTACTAAAACATTTTATCTTAAACAATTCAAACAATTTGCTTACAACCTTTTAGCTTCTCTCTAAATATAACTGGCTTTTACCAAAGCGTCTCAAAAGGATTTTGGAAACTTGTTCAAAAGAAGAGAGAGCAATAAACTTCTTTGTTAGATCTGACAACTCACTTTTTCACTTATTTACAGCTGCAAAGTTCAATAGGAATGAATGCACCAGTAACTTTATCAGACCTCCTGGCAGCCTGTTTGGATGCTCAGTCCTGCCGCAGTAGCAGCCCCCACCAGCGGGTGGGGGAAGGCCGTGGAAAGCAGGGCAGGAGAGCTTGAGCAGCACCAAGAAACTGCAATCCTAAAAGGGGCAAAAGTTTTCTCGTGTGACTGACCTCCTCTGCAGCCCTGTAACACTTTTATATTTCCCAGTGTAAGATGTATTTCTATTAGCCAGAGAAAGAAGCCCAAATGAGAAATTTGACTCCAGTAGCACCCCATAGTTAAAGATAAATAAACTGTCCTTTTATGCTTTTGTGCTTTTTGTGGATTATACTATTGATCTGTTAATTTAAATCAGAGCCTCATATCTTGTTGCAATTAATGTAGGCCTTGCCACAAGAGTTCTTAATTACAAGATTCTAAGAAGGACTACAGTCTCAGACCTGACATATGTGCAGAACAGCAGCAAACACTTAAGCACGTCCACTTATTTGCTACGGAGACCACAGAGCAACAGAAAATGTATCCAATTACACCGAATGATAATCTTGTTATTGTCATTGTTAGTTTGTAACCAAGCTAAAGATCAATACACAATCCATGTGCATTGTCCTTTCAGTAATTCACAATGTTGTTTCTTCTAATAAACTAATCTGTCTTAAAAAACACTAACGTAGAAGCAGAGAAAGAGTGCCAACAAATAAAGATACAACTAATGAAATCTCTTATTTCCACTCCAAATAAATTACCTAGTTTACACCTTTTGCCACACCGGATTTCAAGTTATCAGCTGATACATGTGAATGTCTTTGCAGCTGGATAACGTGGCATTCTTCTGTTTCACCTTGCAGCTAACAGCAATAGGAAAGTTGTGATGTTCAATTCTACAATACCTATATTTAATAGTCATGCTTTCTGAGTAATATTGCATTAGTAAAAACTAATATATTTCCTGTGCTTGTGCCCTTTTAAGAGACAGAGGTTATCCCAGGAGGATACCAAGGGGGGAAGGCTGGGGGACATAATTACTCAGTTTATTTACAACTTGTCATTGATTCCACATGAAGCAGTTCTGTAGGTGAACATGCTTTGTGACAGTCACAAATGTGATACGCTGAAAATAAGCATCCTCAAGCATCTCCTGAGAAGATTATATATAAGGTATATGCAAAAAAATAAGGCTATTCTCTGAATTTACTATTCCAATTTCAGAAGCAGCCTTTAAAATTGAGAAAACACATAAATTATAAGAACCAGGCTGTATAACTTAAGTGCCTCAGTGCCTTTCCCATGTCATTTGCATTTCTGACTGACAAAAAGGCTCATTTTTATGCTGTTTTATTGGTTTTCCTGGGAACAAATAAACCAATAAGCAATTGCATTAGTTTCACTTTTAGCAGCCTATCTACTTGTAAGAATGCATTTCTTAAAAAGATGACATTGCTATTTAATTACATCGAAAAGGCATTTTATGGATTATAATCAAACCTCCAATCACAAAAGAGGAATAGCATCATTTTAATACACATCAGTGTAATATGACAGAAAACAACTCTAGACTTATAAACTTTGTTACCATCTTATAATACATTTTAAATTTAGAATAGCATTTTACAGCTCTGACAAGAAGTATATGTCCTGTATGCTTACTTCTCTTACTACAATTTTAGAATATAAGTTGCCAAGAACTTAAAAATTAGGAGGACACCTAACTTAGATGTTCAGACTACTTAAATCATTATCTTTGGATAGAATCCTACTATATGAAAGAAAGGCAGTTTCACACTTTGATGCTAAGCCATACAAAAGTCACCTGAATTAAGCTCTGATTCTTAATAAAGATAAGCCAGACAAGTTCTGTTTTGTATAAAAAGTCTTTCAGATGACTAAGAAACAAGTGCCAAGTTCAGGAGTAATGAGGTCAGAATGCAGCTAAAATAAAAAAAATCAAAATCAGGTATGGACTCCTATGAAAAACTACTACTCTGTCTTCTAGAACAACCGGGTCTTTGCAGAAGTTGTTGCAGCTGGAGCTAACACAGGATTACAGCTTACTGGGGTCTGATTGCTTTCCCTTTTACAGGTACAAAAACCACTAAACATTACAAAAGCTATCTCCGGTGGTATTAATACAACATGGCACAGCTTTTTAACTGGCTGATAAAGTTTCCATAACAAAGGAAGTCTAATTTGAGGAGTCATCCTTTGCTTCCTGTCAACAGCTTAGAGAAAGGGAGGGGAAAAAATGCAGCATTTTTCCATCACAAAGTTCTCTCCAGGATTTTCAAAGGTATGCTGAAAGCCATTAAGAATCTCAAAAGCCCAAGCTTTTTAGTTCAATAGTTCTGCTTTAACTCTTAGCAGAGGGACTGTCCCAGATCTTTTAGATACATGAAACAGCCACCAATGACAATTCCACATTCATGATTTCAACTACAGGACAGCTCCAATTCATCAGAACTCCTAAATTTTCTCTTACAAGTTATAAATAGATTTCAAACAGATTAAGTAGAGACAATAAACAGAGCAGAGCAAGAAATACACCATGCATGTAGTTGAGAGACAGTACAATATTGCTCAAGTGAATTTCAAAACCACGAATGAAAATTACTAATCTCTGCAAAGGGCATTAGATTATGTAAATAGACACCAGAGTCTCTCTTCAATCACAACAAATTCACAGAAACATTTCTACTGTTGCACATGACTGCTGGAATTCAAGAGACTCATCCTTCAGTACAAGAGCAAAGCCTATTAAACATGCTGTGCTATAGCACAGCAACACCTGCGTTACAACACATCTGACTTCTTAACTGGCAATACACAATGTAAAAAACAAATAACCATCTAGCTTATATATCCAATATGTTATCATAAAGAGACAACCTTTCAAGAAACATATTGGAAAAATATTCTTATTTTGAGGACTGTTAGCATGGTGCATCTTTACATTTCCATTCTCTGTACTGTTTCATTCAAGAAGCCTACAACTTCCAGGCTTCCTCTTCTCTCTGTTGATCCAGTATTATCCAGCTTGTCATACAGCATTATGTTCATGCCAGATTTTAAAATGTAAGACATAAGCAGCTGTTGCACTAGCATCCAAGCACTGAAGTATAAAGTAGGGAATGGAAGCAAATTTATAGAAAAAACATAATGAAGAACATAGAAAACTTAATACAGCAGTGCATTCTAAAACTTCAGTAACTACTTGAATATAGAAATGCTACAGGTTAAAGTCTAGATGCAATAAAGAACTTAATAACTGAAAAACATTTCAAGATTAGAATAATGGACATAGGTGCTTATTTGACCAGGAGACAATCCTTGTTTGCAACCTTCACATTTCTACAAATACAGAAATAGAATTCTGAGACACTCCAGGAATCACAGTCTTGTTAGAGGGGAAATGTTGAGTGTCTAAGTCAAATACCATTTCAGGAAGGTAGAACTTCACTTGCAGCTAATGGTCTGACCCAGTAAGCATTTTCAAACCACATCTAAAGTTCTAACTGAAATTCAGTTTGACAAGTGAGTTACTACAAAGTACTGCTTTCCAGAAGTATTGTGTCTGTGTTTTCTACAGACATTTAATACGCAAAACCAAAGGTAATTATTATGAAATGCAAATCCAAAACATACCAATAGTGTCTGGGAAAAATTATTTGCAAGTATTTATCAACTTATATTTTGTTTTGGAAATTAACTTGCAGACAGCTTTAAATCATAGAAATTTTCTGTATTTTCTAAACAATGAACAAGCTAATGAAAACATTAAAACAGATGAGCTTCCAACTACTTTAAGAGCAGTTTGTGGGTCCTAAGACAAGTTTCCTGTTTTCAAATATCTTGTGGATAAGTATGACTCAATCTTGAATAATGGCAATAAATGAGATCAAATGACAGCAAAGCTGGGGGAATGGGAAAGGAAGACTCAACTTTCTAAATAAGAATTATTCTACTGCAGAGCAATTCATCTGTTTCCTTAACAGATTTCAGGTTTAAATAGGAACCTACTATATACACAGCTCAAACTAAAAAAGGAAACAAGATTAAACCATAAAGTACTGATAGAAGTTGTTTCTGAGGCACTGCCCAACAGAAGGAGTTGGCTGCCTATCAAGTCTTGCCATGTTTAGATGCAGAGTATGTTTAGAAGAAAGCATTTGTTTATTAACACAAAGCAGTATTCATTATTTGTGCTAACAGATACAGAAAGCCACTAGCACTTGAACTTAGACACATCAAGTAAGAAAAGAATACTATGATAAATACACCTCTATATGTCTATGGCTCAGTACAGATGGTAAAAAAACCCCACCACCAAAACGCAGCCACATAAAAAAAAATAACAATCCCACACAACTCAAAACACCTTCTTCTTTGATGTAAACCCATTCACTTCAGTACAAGAAGATAAAAGAGGTACTTCAGAAAAATGGATGGGGATAACATAACTGAGAACTCAGCATCACCGGTTTAATTTGTTAGATAATACATGAAATAAGATCATTGCCTATTCATTTCTAGTGGACACCAGAGACAAATCTTTAGCATAGACTGGTCTTAAGTGAGAAAGTGTCATTTTTAGAGAGCTCTGCCAATGGCACAGGCCTCCCAGGAAGGCAGATGCTGAGGAACAACATCAGCAACAGCAGATACAAGGTACCTCACATAGAGCTTGTTTCAAACTCAGTAACTATGAATTGCTCATCTTTACAGATGGTAATGTTAGATAACTGTAGATTCCTAGTGTATAGATTATTGAGTTACTAGAAATAAGTGTGGAACATAATATAAAAAGAACTAGAGGATTTGCTGGATTTTTTGAACACTGTACAATGCAGTATTTGATCAAACTAATGTTTAATAGGATGGCAAGAGTCTTCATAGCTTTGCTACCAGATCAGCTGAGGTTACATGTCCTGGATCACTTCAGGGAAAAGCTGATAAGGAACAAACCACCCTGTAATACAGGTAGAAGAATAAGCAGACAAAAAACTGAAGTGAGTTCAGAGTATGAGTTCAGTCCTATTTATTGATCCATTTAATAAATGTATAAACCAACCCCTTCTACTTGTTTTCTATGTTACTGATCTTCGCTTTTACTTATTCATTTTTCCCATAACTTCTTTTCCACTATAAAAAAAAGGCAAACAAAAGCACAGTGCTTCCTTAAAGTCTCTTGGTAAAAAGCTGCACGTATTAACAAAGAACTAGCAAAGAAAAAAACTGCCTCAGAGCACCACACCTGGGTTACCCATTAATCCTCATCCCTGTTTCTCTAGTTTTAAGATACCATTCAATGATTACATGGAGAACACTTTTTGGAAAAGAAATATACTCCACTACCTTCATCTTTTGGTAGATCAACAGTACTTTGTGAAATATTTGTGCATCAAGATTTTGCTTTCCATTTCCCTTCCACCCCGAATTCTCCCATCCCTGTGATCTGAAGAAGGCAGTCTGTTTTCCAGTCCAATACCTACTAAAGGGTTTCAATTATAGCCTTCACCTGCTATTTCAGATTGCACCTGGAGCGAAAGCTGACAGAGGAAAAGCTTGTTGGGTTAAAGGAAGGAAGTATATTGATCGAAAACAATGACTGAAAATCCGTGGAAGTAACGAATATGAGAACAACAGCTACAATTCCCTGTATTTACTGATACTTTCTAGCAAATTTCAAAAGCCTCTAAAGGAAGTTTTATGTAATGATAACGTGAACCATCTCACACTGTCAAATGTTTCTGATTAAAAACTTAGCTTTTAAGCAAAGCTTTCAGATTTGGGCTAGAAGTCAGTCATAGGAAATTATATTACTCAAGCTAAAATGCACGGAAGATCACATTAGCATATTGCTGGTATTTGCATAACATCTTTTTTATAAAGTTATCCATCTCATTAATCACACTAACTTCTAAACCCAGAAAATTATTATTTGATAACATTAGGAAAACCAAGCTCAACCATTTCACATAAGACACAGAAATAACAGTATTTTTGAAATATGTTTTCTAAAACTGTTTTCAGAGAAGACCTAAATAAAGGCTTAAGCCATGGCCTCACCCTATGATACAAAATTACAGATTTTAATATTTGCAGAAAATGGATTGCCTCAAATATCTTCAGAAATAGCTTTTAAAAATTTACCACATTTAATCATGAATAAAATCTTTCACTATTTTCTGTGGAAATTATTCTGTAATTATATTAAGGTGCTAAGTTACTGAAGAACTCATTAAAAGAGAGACATACTGTGCTTTAAACTGTAATAATGATCACTTTTCACTGATCCCCACATTCCAAAAGGCCAAATTTTAAAACATCAAACACTTATAAAGGCATTGAGGAGGAGTCAATACCAAAATAACACTGCTGGTAAAAACACTCAAGCAACACACATACTGAAAATATGAAGGTTTGGAAGACATGTTTTTATGATATAATTTCAACGTCTCAAAGCAAAAATGGTTCATGCAAAATCACTGAGCTGCAGAGATGTTTTCTAACCAAAGCCTAATCCTTCACCTACGTAAGTCTGAAGTCAGAATTCTATGATTCTACATTTTAGAGCTAAGCAGAAAACTACTACTTGTAGTTAAGACTATTGCAGTTCTTTAAAATTTCTTTTACCCTCTACATAAAACAAAAGTGTAGGCTTCCTTAATTTCAATGTGCTCCACTGCAGAGCAGGAGTAGGGGGAAGAAAAACAAAAGATCAGTCTACAGTCAGAGATGACAGTGGCTGTCCTGAGACTCAAATTAAACAGCACTGATGGGATACTTCCACAATATATATATATATGTGACAAGAATCATCAAACTTTTGACCAACACTTGAATATACAAGACTACAAGTGCTTTAATTGTATGTACACTACGAAATGAAACCATGTAGACATGTAAAGATGTGTCCATAGAAACACAGTGGACACAGATTCACATGAGAGAAATATGTTTCCTATAAAAAAATTAAGAGACAGTTCCAGTTACAATTTATTTCTAAAATTCATTCAACAGCATCTTAATGCATGAAGTTATAACTGAAAAATGAATTACTGAATTATTGAAACAACACAGCATTAATAGATGTTCCTTCCCTTTTATGTTGTCCCTTTTTTTTGGATCTTACCAATAAATACTGAATATTCTAGACACAGGAACAATAAATATCAGAAAACTATCAGTTTACGAGACTGAAAATTACGTCTGCTTCATCAAAATTACAACTTCTTTCCTGTTCTCACATTCCGTTCACTTGGGAGTTTTCAATAACAATTTGCTCCACAAAAAAATGACTTGCAATTGCGAAATGTTGCCCTGACCAGATGTTAGAGCAAACCATTAGGATGGCATAAATTAAACAGTCATGGTCATAGTAATCAGACTAATATAGCATATTGCTTTCTTTTTCTTATTGGAAAGTACTTAACACTTTTTTTTAATACCTTCATAGCAATATATTAGAATAATATTTGACACTGTTCTTCCATACCTCCCACTCTTTAGCAGCATCTTCAGTAGTAGATTCTTCACTAGTTTCAGGCTCTTCCTTCTTTTTTACCACTATAAATCCTGGTTCCCGAAGAGACTCCCCAGTATCTTCTGCATATATCTCTGGACTCCACTGGATAAAGAAGACATACAAATGATCTGTCCTAGAGAAGTCAAGCAACAATAGAGAGAAGAAAAATAAGTAAGTTTGTGAACTTTTGGATCATGTCTAATAATATGGAGTATTTAAAATGAAAATACTTACTATTTCATGATTTACTAGATATTAGAGACACATTTGAAAAAAATTAGTTAGCTCTTTTTTTCTTTTTAATTATATGAAGCTGACACTGGAGTAAAAAGAGGAAGCAAGTCAGCAATGAATTAGCTGTGATTTCATATATAAGTATGGGTTTTCAACCACTCAGAAACCTCTACTTACAATTGAAATAACTTCCAAAATAAACTACTAGGAATTTCTTTTTTTTCCTTTTCTTTTTTTTTTTTTTTAAGAGTTACATAAGAACAAACAAAATTGGAATTTAAAGATGTCTGCATATCTGTCTTCCCCACTCCTGAAGAAAAGCTGAACACTCCCAAGACATATAACTAGAGTTATGCAGTGCGAGAATTACTACAGACATGAGGGAATAAGGCTGAAAGCATGCATATATATATATCTATCTGTAAATCATAAACTACAGACTGTTCTAACTGCAGTAGGTACCAAGACTCAAAGTTACCTTTCTTAAGTTATCTGCCATAAATGGTATTGTTCTCTAGTTTGAAAAAGCAAAATGCCCAAATTCACAGAACAAAGTTATTTCCAACCCTAGTGGATGTCAGTCTGTACTGTATTTCCGGCAGACTGAATATTCAGAAAAAGGACCTGCAATGAATCCACTAGTATCTCTTCATCATGGAAAAGAGATTCAGAGCTAGAGCTTTATGGCTCTGCTTAAAAGAACTTGAATATTCCTGATATCTCTCTTCAGAAATGTTTGCTACAGTGAATCTGTATATCGGATTAACACGAAGAATAATATCTGAACATTTGTTTCCCCCCCTCCTTGCAAAACTGAATACTGGAAGAACAGCAAGAGATGCAGAGCAGTCATGTCTCTCAAAATGCATTTATATTTTCCATGTGCCTCTGCCTAAAGGGATGCTGCACATAGGTGTTCAGTAATAGTCTCTGAACAGGGTCATCTATTCAAAGTCACCTTTGTTAAAATTAAGGTTCCTAGACAACATTGGTGAAAGATTTAAAAAAAAAAAAAAAGACAAATCTCTCTCTGGCAGTAAGAGAATAAAACATTTCAGATGCATAAAGTTAGACAAATTCTATTACAGAAGTCAAAACAAGAAGGTGCATACTCTTCATGCAATGAATGACATATATCAATTTTGAGATGTCATACAAGTAGAAAAATTTTAAAAAAAAATCCTGATTTTCACATCAAGAACTTGAAATTGTGTATAATTATAGCAGCTAAAAAAAAGCACATAAAACTTGATGCTTAAGGAACTCTTAGACACTCCTTCACAGACTAGCTCATTTGAGATTAAGAACACTGAAATAAAGCAGGTTTGTCAGACACCTACTTTTGTCTCTTACCACTAATTGGCAAAGACAACTGGATTGACACTAAATATTTTGACCTACGAAGAGTAGCACTCAGGAAAGTTAAAGCCAAATAAAGAAAACAAAGACTCCAATACGAGGTCATGTGACTTTTTGTGTACAAAACCCACAGGACACATATTAAATGCATAAAGAACTGATACTATACTGTCATGCAGTTAGAGAGAGACCCTTTATAGGCAGAGTAATTTCCAAAGAGATCAGATACAGACTGCAAACTACGAACCGTTTCTTCCAAAATAGGTGATAAATTCTGCATTATGCTGAAGATAAGTACTGACTCTGATACATTAGAAAATGAACCAAAGAGACAATAATAATTTTAATTAACTGAGCTAGACATCATCGCCATATGTGAAACATTTACCTGTTTTCAAATTAAATACGGCACGAATAGAACAAGCAAATTTGAGTGGACTGTAACCACAAGAGGACACCCGGCCCAGATGGGATTAACTACACCAGAATCAGTGGGACTAGACATTTGACTCTAGAATCTGCATCATCTCCACCACTTAAGAGGAAACAGGGGTGATGTTTAAAAGTGGGCTAGTGATACAGTACCATAGACTCAATTCTGTTGGATAACTCAAATACTTTGATGTAATTTTCCATCCATTACACATTTCCATTCACAGTGGACATGAAAAAAAAAAATCTACTTTCCTTCTTGCTGCAGCCAATGTAAGTATGAAATGATAATCAACCTTTTCTCCTTTAGATTAAAGAACCCCACTTACTTCTAATTTTCTTTATATGTTACACTTTCTAGGCATTAATTAGTCTTGCTGTTTTCCTCTGGCTCTCTCCAATTGATCCATATCTGTCCTCAACTGAAGTGCCCCAACTGGACATTCTATGCAATTCAGCTCAAAAGAAAAGATGGAAAAGTGACTTGATCATTGTGAGTAGGTATTTATACAAGATGATAGCTGATAGCTTTTTATTTCTTTCTTTTCCCCCCACACTTTGACAAGGACATAATAGCCCCCAAAATCACCTTCGAGTTGAAAATAAGCCACAGTTCTCTAGTAAAGATCATTTCAGAATACAAGACTACCAATGAGTGAGCGAGCATGGACATCTCATGTCTGAGTGCAACAAATTTAGATATTTTTCCAGTAGACATGATAAAGTTGCTTCCTGAAAAGGTTTTATGTTCCATATATAAAGATAAGACAAAGGAGCTCCATCCAGCTCTTCTGAACACAGAGCTCTAAGAAGCACACAAAATTTTTAGGAAGTTTCCAAATAATGGGAAGCACAGGTAATAACAATAAAATCTTTGTTGCAGAACTCACTTCCTCCACCAAACAACACACTGACTTGAATCTTTCTTTCAGTATTTACTTCCTACAAAAAAAAGCCTAAATAACACCATGAGAAACTATTGACCGAATCTACAAGTAATTCAAGTAAATCAGTAAAATTTCAGTAAGGTATCCCAGTGGCAAATACAAGTCAATCAACAATATCCTCAGATGCTGACCCTTTTTTGTGATGCTTTATAGACACAGTCACTGAAAAATTTTGAATGGTGCAGAAAAATAAAGCACAAAGACCTATTACAAAGTGTTGATTTTTACAGTTTAACTCCTTACCTTTCTTGTGGAACAGCAAACCAGTACTCATGTTTTTTGTCCCTCTGTGCATACTGTTGCATTGATGCACTTGCTTGAGAAACAAATGTTTTTCTCATGGGTTTTCCAACCCTGAGAAGCAGAAACTTGTGAGATCGATGTCTTCTTTTTTCTTTTGTAACAGAAGACCCTATTGATAAAGAACAAGTAAGCTATCCACAATGTACAAAAGAGCTTAACAAAATCACTAATTTTGTAATAGGCAGCACAGGCATATAGGACATCTATATAAGGAAGTAATGGGAGATGGGGTAACATAAGCAGTAATAATTACCTGCCTATTACATAAATTGCATCAGCAGAATTTTCCGGCTGCAACACATTAAATAATTCCAACATTCATTTCTATTCCCAATTGCAGATCACATTACTAAAGTGTTTCACCCAGGCTTGAAAGTATTCAGAAGGTAATCTCAATGCATTCCCCTCAATACTGAATCAGACAACCCTCCACTCAAACAGATATCTCATATACATGCAAAAGATACAGTGTTAAATAAGTACTTTGGCTTGATTCACACATGTTAAACCTGTTAATTAATCACTTTTTGTTTACAACAGAAAAAATTTAGCACTATTAATACAGGATTAAGATGAATTTTACTTTGTTAGCTATATCAAACACCTCAATGGTATGAACATGACTTCAAGAGGAAGTATCCTGGATGTTGCAGTAGAGGTTTTTCCCTCCAGTAATGTATTTAATTGAACTAACAGAATTATATGATTACCCTCAAGGTCTGGATTGTCAAGTCAGCACATGGTAAAGGAAAAAACCTTCTTAAAATTGTTTCTTTACTAGATTAATTGCCCAAATCTTCCAGCCACAAAAGACTTATAAACCAAGGAAGGAAAAGGTAAATTTAAGAGTTCTTATCATCAGTTAAGTCAACAAAGGATTTATCCTACCTCTGGTATTAAATGTACATACAGATTACGGTCCAGTTTTCTATGACACTCATCTTTTCTTTATAGCTGAAGTTCTCCTTCAGTGTCTATGCAGACCAAAGATTCACTAAGCACAGAAAACACCACCTTCTTGATCTACAAACATTGCTACTGGATGTTTTCTCAATCACATTTTAAACATAAAGTTTAGAATAGCACCATTCCACAAAAGAGTATTTTTTCCCCAGTAAGTATTTAAATGTGTGCCTCCTTATTTTCAGTCAACATTTTAGAATTATGCCTGCTTATGTAGAATGGTAAGTTAGTCGTAACATGCATTATTTGCAAGTATTTCACATATGTGTCAGCTCAAAGGTGAATTTTCAGATAAAAAAAAACCAAAACACTAAAAAGAAACAGAAAAGCCTGTTTCATAGGACTGGCACATGAACTTTGTGGCAGTTGTTAGACAAGTACTCTTTAAACAATCTGATATTTGGTATTTTGGTCCTTCAGATGCAGCCATTGGAACTTCTCTGAACTCAGAGAAGTTCCAGCTAGCAGACAGAATGAAAACAAGCAATTTAGCCCTGCCCACAAGTCTCAGAAGGGCTATTTAAGATGCTCTTTTTTGGTGTGTTTCTCCAATATTTTCTTGTATACTTGACACAGATTTAATGAGAAAAGTTTTCAGCAATGGCTGTTGTGTGTCTTCTTGTTTTTCCTTTCAATCTCTGCAAATATTCAGCTAACTAAGCAGCAAACAGACATGTTATCATTAATGGTATTTCAGCTTGTTTATACACACAGCAAACTATAGACCATTACAATTTCTCCAAAGAATCAACTACATCTAGTTTTATTTCAGTTCAGTGGTTAACATAAGCATCTGTTAAAATAGGAGAGCATAACAGAGTCCTGGATAACAAAAAAATTAAAAATAGATACAAGGGAGACCTTTTTATTTATTCTAGTCTACTCAGTTATCTACTTGCATTGGATCAGTTGTTCAATATTCAGGAGAAATAGATTATTAATTCCAAACTCAGAAACATTTGACTTCTGCCAAGATAACAGTAGTTCCCAAAACTCTAAATGCTCAAAACTCCCACAAAAGAGAAAATTCAACAAAGTCCTTGCTACATAAAAGAGATAAAAAGACTATCTAGGTATCTTAATGATCCAAAACTCATAGTATGACTCCTTCAGAGTTTTACTCTAAGACAGCGTTTATGGTATTTCAAATTTTAAATGATCTACTGTTAATAATCTGTCATTTTTAGTCTGTTGGCTCTCAAGAGAGAGCACATCTATGCTTTTACTTTGGTTCTATTTAATTATGCCTGTAGAAGTTTCACCAAATCTATCTAGATTGAGAAATATTAATTCTTAACTTATTGGTTTATTTGCATTCTGCTAATACAACACACAAAAATAACAAAGACATAACAATTCCTACTTAAATTGAACTGAAGTAATTGGTACAAATCTCAAAAAAAAAAAAAAGGGTTCCTTTTTGAAGTCTTTTTTTCCTTTCTACTTTACCCCCTCAAACTTGAGCAAGGCTGGGTGTAACAGAGTGTGCAGGTTTCTAGCCAGCACTCTTCTGTGAGACTGTGCATAGAGGTAATCTGTGTGCATATACTCTGTGAATGTACAGATCACATAACACATGAAAAACCTAGAGACACTCAATGACAATATATTTTAGATAACCAAAACTAAAGCACTTAATGCAACTGAATTATAAATAATATTCAACTGTAAGAAAAGCAGCAATTGTGGCAAAGAATACTTAGTATCTTCATTTTTTATAAGTCACAACCAGCAACTACTGCTAGCTGACATACTTGTCAGAAGAATACTTCTAATATTTAAGGCATAAAAGTCAAACTTATCACAGCATGATACAACCATTCATCTGCTTCAAATTTTAAAATTCAGTTACTTTCTCAAAAGAAAAAGACAAAGGAAAGACAAAACCAACAGAAACTACTATATCAGATTCTGAAGTGTAAGACAAATTTCTGTCAGCTGAAGAGCATACCCATCTATTGAATGTAACTTCAACTTTTAATTATTAACATAAAGCATTTGACCTTCAAATGCACTTCACATATATTTAATGCCTGTCACGCACTAATAGACTTCTTCTAGCCCCCAAAATATTGCACAAGTGAAATAACTAGCTTATTTATCTCCATTAGTAAGATGGTGAGGCATCAGAAAGCGACCTACAAATTTTTTAAAAAGAAAAATCAAATACATACAGAAGCATATTCAGGCTGGATAAAGGCACAGCACCTTTCTACATGGAAAAAAAAAAAAATAGATCTTCAGGATAACTTCCAACTAATAAACCCTGGCCCTCATCTTTGCAGAAGAATAAAGGTACTCAGAAATAAAACCTAGCTGTTCCCCATATTCACAGCCTTAGTTTATCATCTAGTTCTTACTAGTCCTGAGAAATGCTTTTCGGACACTTAACTTTGTTCTAGTTGCTATGAAAGTATGACAAGACACAAGTGAAAAAAAAAAAAATTCTTAAAGTATCAAACCCAGTGTTAAGACTCTGATGCTTGTTGCTCACACCATAAACCTTAATCACGAGGTAGACATGCTATAAATAATCAATTCATTCCCTGAACTATATTCACACACATTTACACTGGGATCAAAATTTAAATGACAGCTAGCTGATTGCTAAAAAATATTTTCAATTGTGAGCTGTATAATGACCAGTGCATCATAGACCTGATTTTATAGGCTTGTTTAAAACTCCCCTACAAAGACACTGTGATTTAATATGACCATACCTATAATTTCAGTGAGAAAAAATTACAGTAACAAAGTTATCTGTATCCTCAGTTTCCTGAGCAGTATTTTATCCACTAGTTTGACTTTGGCATATCATCAAGCCAATAAGAAATATGACCGATATATGAGGAGATGTGCACACAGAATGAAACCCACAAAAATTCTAATGAAATGGAGGGCGATACACTGTAAATCCAAAGGCTAACACTGTATCCATAAATACTCACTGACTCACCTTCGATCCGCCCATCTCCTGCAGATACAATTTTCTGACTCATTTCTTTTTGTGAATCCTGCTGCATGTTTTCTCTTTGTTGTTTTGTCTGTTGCATAGTGTGGGTCTTCCAGAGTTTGCGGAGTTCTTCAACTTCTGCCTCTGAGTCTTGAGTTTGCTCTGTCACTACTTTTCCTTTACTAGATACCTCTTTCTTTTCAGAGTCTGTGGTATCTTCACAACGTGGACATTCCTCTTCATTATCTGGTTCTTTTCCGAGTGAAGAATCTCGATCTTTGCCAACTTCTGCCTCTTTGCCATGCTCTTCACCGTGTAATCTTGGTAAAGACTGCTGGGAAACATCTGCAGTATTTTCACTAGTATCTTGTCCCCCCTTAACAGACCTTTTAGCACTTTCTGAACTTAAGTGGGTACCAAACTGTTTAACACCTACAGCACTGGGGTTTAAGTCACTGGCAGCTTCATTTGAGTCCGAAATGACTGTTAAACATTCAGCACTAGTCTGGTTTATTGTTTGGACAGATTCTGATGATGCTCCAGAAGATTTGTCTTGTCGAAGCTCATCTGAGGAAACAAGTTCCTCTCGTATTGGAGAGAGTTCTGATTCTGTGAATACGTCTTCTGAAAGAGATTCCTCTGTACTCCTTGGGGCAGTACTAGCACTGTCATTGCCTGTATCCCGAATCCTGGAATCCATTTCATCTGTATTGCTCTTTGCAGCTTTCTTGGAATGGCAAAGTTCTCTTACTGACAGCTGTTCTACATCTCTGTTGGGCAGAAAAGAATGCTGTTATAACAGTTACCTTTTATATCGAGCTTACTTCTTTGTTCTTTTAAGAGCTTAAATAAAATTTAATATAAACTCCAAAATACAACTTAATCCAGAGCATTAGTGATAAACAAGTATAAACTACAACACTGTAACAGTAATCATGGCAGACCTTTTGCCAGTATGACACAGGACTTGCCAAGTTCGTGACATTACTTTCACAAGGAGCAGCTCTTCGATGAAACCAATTAGACTGAGACCTTTAAAGTGTAAAAATACAATAAAAGCCAAAGTAAAAACAACAAAAAGCTACACATAACCATAATCTCTAAAGGCAAAAATCACCCAAAATCTTTTAAGTTTTTTCTACCAAAGAGATCAGTACAATTGTATAGATCTGTTCCACCCCATGAGGAAGTTGTCACCTAGCTCACAGGCAAGAAGCGAATGGCAGAAATCATCTGATCTAACCATAGCTATCTAAGCCAGTCAATGCAGAACAACAGGAACCATCAACATAGATGTTCCTATTCTGCCCCCAGGAAATACCTAAACAGTGATTAGTGTCTTTAGCAGGTACCTGACTTTGAGGATACCACTGCTTGGCAAAATAACCCCCAAACTATTGGGTACAACTGAAGATGTTGATAAATAGTATAATCAAACAGCAAGCATAAAAACTTATTTTCCCCGTAGGAAACAGTCTCTACTTAAACCCGCCTTTCAAGATAAGCTAACCAGAAATTTTGTGAGTTTTAGCAGAGGACTAGAAAGGTACTGTGAACATGCTCAACTATATCTATGGAACTCAAGCCTTTCCCCTGTTGTCAAAAAAAAAAACAAACAACCCTGAGTAATACGCAACCTTCATAAAAAATTCTCTAGTCTCTTGACTAGAGTTCTCAATGTCAATTTCCTTGCTATCACATCACCTCTTCCGTTACCTAGCATTAAATGCTTTTAAGAAGCTTGTACATTAATCTCCTGTCTTGAAGGATAATATGTTCACTCCACAGTTCCGCAAAACTTTATTCAGTTAGGTCATATTACTGAGACATTACTGCAAATCAGGATGTTTTTGCAAAGCATATGCACTCCCTTATCTAAGTGTTGTGATGGAACTGATATTAAGCTTCTGCTGATGGAGTGATCCTGCTTACAAAGCATGTAGGTTAGACTTCAGAACTTACTGCCTATTAGACTGGGCCATTTCCTTGATTTTTTCAGTATTATGCTGGTAATAGGTGCTCTCACACAAGCACAACCTAAGGTTCATGAAAACTGTAAAACACCTGTATGTGGTCAGATACACTTTTTTTGCCCTGTTTCAGCATAGACTGTGGCTTAGATATGGAAACCATACAACACGAATTGTAGTTTTAAGAACTGAAGAATCCATCAAGTTCATGATCATTTCCCATATCAATAATCTGAATACCAAGATTGTTTTCCCAAGTTCAAGGATGTTTGACAGTTGGCAAAAGTGGCAGAGAAGACAGTTAATTGTAACAGTGGAATATTTAGGAAAAAAAACAGTGAAAAGACATGACTTAAGTCTCAAATACTTCAAGACACGCAGGACTTGTCAGATCTAGCTGTAGCTGTTGGAACTTCTGTGTTTATGGACTTAAGAAATTTGATTTTTATTTTCCCTGAAAATTTAAACATAAGCCTCAAATTTTTATGAAACTAAGGTACAAAAGTGTTGGGACTGAAGAAAATACTAGAAGTTATTATTCTATCCAATAGTTTATAAGGTTGACAAGAAATATAAACTAAGTTGGATATACAGGGCTCTGAATACACAGTGTGACCTTCTATTAACTGACATTTTCATTTCATATACATTTGTTCTATAAACAAAACAAAAAACACTGCTACAATAGCACAAAAGCAAAAAGGGCATGATTTGTAAGTCATTATCAAGTCATTAACAAGCTAAATATGCTAGGGAAAAAACACTTGTTTTGTAACTGTGATATTATGATTCAGACAGCCTAAAAAGAGTAACCTAATTTTCATTATCGTTTTCCTTCCACTGTATATCAACTGAAGTAAAAACTGTGAGCAGCTTTTTAAAACTCAGTCTAGAAAATAAACTTAAAGCAATCATGCTGAAGGCATCATCATTCTATATCAAAAGCCCTAAAGTACTACTGTAGCAATATGTACTTCTGTTGTTCTTTGAAGAGACGCATGACTTCAGGCAGCCAAGACACCAGTTCACTACCAGATTTATGCCAAAACTGAGCTTAAAAATGGTATGAGGCAACTTAAGTATCTGGACACCCAAAAGTAGTAAGATTACTGAGCAACATGTGCTTAGGATATTTAAGATGTGCTTAATGCATTACCTGTAAGAACTGTAAAAGGGTATTTGTCAGAGTTCTGAGTATCTTTGAGCCTTACTTAAAATAGCTGCATTTTTTAAGATTTACACATCAGGAAAACAGGTTTACACTCTCATACATGTAGACAACTCTACCTTGGTTACAGGTAGATACTGAAGGCAGTCTGCAAATGTTTGTTCTTGGTGGGTTGCAACAGGTAAGTAGGGCAAGATTTTCTTTATTTTAAACCATTTTGGATTTTAAAGACAGAATTTATCCTACTTCTGAGAACAGTAAAAAAATTAGGCAACAGACAGAATGGAACAAAGATTTTTAACAATGGTGTTTAAAGTTGGTTGTAAATGCCTGCCAGGCTAAAGCTCACTGATGCAAATGTACTGTTTATCCCAAACAGGGCTACACCTAAAGGTAAATATGCAGTCACTCCCCTAGCCAGAAAGGGAAAAAATACACTCCTAGTTCCATGAAAATATACACAAATCTTAGAAAACAAGTTTTACAGCCACCTGAGCAACATGAATTTGAGAAGCAAGTGAAAAATGGTAAACAATGAAGGTTTTACACCTAAGACAGTTTTCAAATTTCACTTTTCTGTTTGATACACCAGTTTTTAAATTATTGAAGAATCAAACACATCTGTTACTGTTTCCACAGTGGGGGCAGGGCAGAGGAAGTGGTGTGGTATCTCTTGCTATAAAATGATCTTTAGAAGAGACTGTTGGATGAAACTACAGTACATGTATATAGAAGAGGATTTATTCTGTATCATATATAGAATGAGAGAACTTCAGGTAAAGCAAGTTTTCTATAGGGTCTTTCCAAGCCAATTTTTGATGTTTTTTCTTAACAAGGAAAAGAAGGAAAATGCTGGTTTGCTGGTTTTGTACGGTTAACATATGGCTGCAGTTCAGATTACTCAATGCTTTACAAATACTATTCTATCTTACATGCTTAATGAATCCTTAATTTTGCTGTCCACAATTTCCTTATACAGAGCAGCTGACATCACTTCTTCCATTGGACACATGATGCCATACTCTTCACAGCCGTTCTCTTGGACCAGAGGATCCATTTTATGAGGATCAAACATTATATTATTTGGAGTCACTAGCAGCACACCATTGACCGTACCCTAAAATGAGAAGGAAAAAGAAGTGGTAATTTCTCTCCTTCATATTTCAGCTATTCTCCATTTTTGTGGGGCTTTTTTGTTTGGGTTTTTCTTTTTTTGGTAGGAAAAAGGCATGTTCTATTTTTTTTAAGCATGTTTTTGTTTATATTTAAGCAACCTGATACACTTTCTGGTGTTTTGCAGTCATGTAGAAATGCAACTTTTTCTGAGGAATCAAATTAATGCCATCTACTTTCCCCAAAGAAAAGTTTTGCCAAATAAGAGAAACCATTGCACCCTAGTAAATACACTAAGCAGCTCCTCTGAGGTAAGGAGACATCCTTCCTGGATAACCACAGGGCTAAATTTGTAGGTTTGCAAGCAATCTCAAGCATTGTCTAAAACTTGACTCTTAATTCTTCTCGCTTTCTGCTATTTGAGAACAAAACCAGAAACCTTCAAAAATTGTCATTTATCTTAATTTTCTTCACACAAAAGTAGCAGAGTAGCCAATACAAGTCATTCTAAGTTAATGAACCTCCTGACTGATCAGAAAAATATGTTTACAGTATAAAATAGATAAAAAACACTAAAGATTCTTAAAGATGCAACTTCAGATGGATTTAATCACAATGATACTGAGGCAGTACGTGTATATAAGCACATTCTAAACTGAGTATAAAAATTTTTAACATTGACAGTCATATTATGAACTGTAGCATTATACAATACAGATGTAAAACCAAAGTTAATTTACAACATGTTGAACTCTTTACGGGAAAAAAAGAAGTGTTAGAAACACATGCAAACACCAACACTAGTTGCCTGCTACAGAAATTCATTTAACTGTTAGAACAGTAGAGTTTGAGCTAAAAACCATGCACTGGAGAAAAATCTACCTTTAAGTAGAATGACAGGGATTCTTCAGTTACAGACCCTGAATCCTAAAGACTTTACAAATTTGGACAGACATTCAAGACTTTTGTATAAGAACTGGAAAGGAGTCACTTCATGTGATGCTGAAACTTTTTAGGAAATGAATAAATATTCAGCTTATTGATAAAACATTCACAGTGATTACAAACATTGTGCATTGGGGGGGGGTTGTTTGTTTTCAGTTGTCTTTCAAGATGGCATATCAGGGCAGCATGAAATATTGCTACAATCCGTCCCAGCTCCAGAAATTTGTTCCCAGGTGACAACTGATGACCTTCACAGTAGAAAAAAACAAGATGCCATACAGTAAAAAGGAAAGTGCAAGTTATAAAAACACCCCCAAAAATAGTTTTAAAGTCTACAACAACGACAGAGGATATTCTTAAGTATGGAAAAATGAGAACAGTTTCAAAAGCACCTCAAGCATCTGGACTTGATTCCTTTTAGTCATTCAGTGCCTAGTCAGGTTTTATATGTGTCTTTTAGAGTCCAACACGTATGCTAAAGACTTTGTTTACCTAATTTATTATTTACCTAATCCTAAGCTGTTGAAGATACTGAAAATAAAAAAAACCACTATCACTTGCATTTCTTTCTCAACACTGTATTGATGAAATAGAGTTTCAAGCTGCAAAAAGGACCTCCAAGACACGGACTACCAAGAGAAGTCAAAATTTTGTTATATTCACTGTAGTCTAGAAAAAAAATTTAACATAACTGCAAAAGTCAGTGAGTCTATTCAGAAGAACAACTGCTTCTCTTTAAACAAATATTATTTGTGGAAATCCAGTAAATAATTAAAAAAAGCAGAAAGCAGCAACATTTCTATATCTGAGCTCTTTCATTAATGATCTCACATGAAAATGGAATTTTATTAATATTCTATAGATCTGATCCAGAAAAGACAAGGTCATAATTTTGATGGCAGCTGGATTAGATGACCATTGTAGGCCCCTTCCAACCTAAATATTCTTTCACAACCCACATGTTACATATGGGAAAGGAAATGGGAGTTCTAAATCCTATACAATACCCAAGACAGAAATCTGAACAATCATTATAAAGGGAACATTGGAGCCAAACTATCACCTTGGTGTGTCCACACACAAAGATTAGGCAGTTTCATAAAACACACTTTTAAGAAGGTTTGAGAGGACTCCTGATAACTTTTCAAAGAGTTCTTGAATTAATTCCATTACATTCTTGAATACACACAGTTGAATCAAAACTGTAATTCATGATGTACAAAGTTTTTATCATAAAGATGAGAATTGTATTTTAGTCTTAGTTGCTTGTATAAGTTTTGAACCTTGTCAGAGTCCTCCTTTTCACTTAATGCACTTGTGCTTTCCATGCTCTAATTTTCAGGTCGATGGTTTGGATTTTTTTCAAGCCTTAGTAATTTTCCTTTACCTACTACTTTTCAAAGCCATTCAAATAAACTAGCAAACATAAGAAAAAAACAAGTACTCATACCTCCTCTACTAGTTTTAGTTTCAATCAAGCAGACTGTTTAAAATACCTTTTTGTGCCTCCAAGGAACAGTGCAGCATGCTTTTCTACAGAAAAAGCAAACAGTGCAGCTCTAAGAGAGGGCACACCTACTTATGCAGTAAACAGCGAGTTAAGGTGTGAGTACAGCACACTGGTTACACTGATTTAGTTTCTGAACAGAATGTGGCATATTCACATCACCCTGCCTTTAACTGTGCTCAACACCCTGCCTCTAACAGTAGCCATAACCAGAGAGCAGGGAGAAAGTGCTGTGAACACTGCAAACATTTCCAGGTTCCAGCCACTGGATCTCAGACAATTCCTTGCTGCTTGTTCACCAAGTCACAGCTGTAACTAAAACAGACGTCAAACACATAAAGAATAAGTAGTCTTACAAAGTGAGAAATTACAGTCTTACCTTAATGAAAGCCCTTTAGTACAACTAGATGCACTGAAAAACAGGCTTTCATTACACTTCAGACAAGCAGTAGTCACAGTGATGACTGAGACTTGCAAGTGAAACCGTATGAAACAGTTAACTATGAGCTTCAAAATCACTTCCAGACTGGGAAGCAGAGATGAATCTTTTAAGTTTTCTCTAGAAAACTTCTGAAAAATTATCATCCTGCATCATCAAAAAACTTAACAAGGAGAAGATGAGACAAAGCTCAGAGGACATTCCTACCACACATGACAAAAAGGCTGAATTACATTCCAAACTTACAAAACCTGGCACTCAAATCTAAGCAAGTTAGCAGGCATTTCTCTCCCACTTACCTCAAGTACGGACTGATACTGCAATGGATTATACAACTGTATAGAAACAGAATTCTGCCTGAAGCTCTTAGAAAATAGGCTGTAAAGATGTGAGTCAAAGTCAGATGCCATTAATGTGCCTTGTAACATTCTATTGAGGAATTACAGCATGTAAATAAAAAATTGTCAATTTTAACCCTAGATTGTAACTTTTCCAGTACAGCCAATTTCTAACAAAGGCTCATAGGCCTCAATTCCTCTGCATCATAGCACTTAAAACTGATGAGTAAAGATGTACCTAGGATCAACCTGAAAAACATCACCTGTAGACAGAATGGATGGAATGAAGAGAACTGCAAAGTAGAACAAAGTAATGAACAAAGCTATTCCAGTACTTGCCTCCAACTTGTAACACAGAGGTGTTGTCAATACATACGTATTGTCAAAAGGTTTTCAAGCCTAGACACAAAAATTGGCAACCCTTTCCATCAGGCAAAAAAAAAAATAAAGCTGTCTTAGGAGATTCTTATTAATCTATTTATCAGTAGCTTATCTGAAAACCTATTGCTGAAAAACACAGAATCAGCATTATTTCTATATTCGTATCCAGACTTCAGGCAAAGAAGGAAGTACTATATGATTTTTTTATGAAGTGTCTAATTGTAATTTCTCTGTGAGGTAGGAGAGCAATACATTTTGTTTTATTCTAAAGTGTTCTGAGGTGGTCTTTACACAGTTTCTAGAAGTCTGTGCAAGACTCATGCACCTATGAGCTGAATGGAGAATTAAAGTGCCACTAATTTGGAGGTATTTGTGTAATGACACTACTGAGAGAACTGAAACTACTGCTTCAAAGGGAAAAAAAAGAAAAAAGAAAAAAGATTTTACCATACTCTATCCAACAGAGAACAATACAGAATTGTTTTTTTACAGAATAAGAGGTTTGTTCTGCTCACCCTGTTCTGCTTTAAAAGAAAAAAATGGAAGCAAAGCTACACAACTACTATTTCCCTATAGTATAAGGCATATTCTTCTCCACTGTATGTAAAGAAAAATACTTATTAGAGATACCAACATAAGGAACAAACAGATCTCATGCTTTCAACACAAAAGAATTACCCAACAGTATGGCATCAGGGAAGTTTGTCACCTATCAACTGCTTGCATCATGTTCTGAATCAAGCAGCCTGGGGAATCCAAAGAAAACAGTGAGGGGAAAAAAAAAAAATTTATATAGATATTTACATGCACATAAGCTGATCCATCTTACCCATCTGTGACTAAATTTTACTGCATTGTTTATTATTTAAATATGCTTTATTGTTATATCCCACATAGTAACACCTGAAGTTTTCAGTACCTTGCCAAGAGTGATGTACTTGCAATTAATTTTTAGAAATTTCTCTGTAAACGCTTCCTCCTCTTCGGAGGTGGATGATACCACTCTTGTAGGACGAACACACGCATGTGCTGGTGAAGCAGCTGACTCTTTCTGTTGGACTCCATCTGGATCCTAAAAGGAAATACAGAAAACCGAAACAGAACTTAACAACTTGTCTTTTTAAATACTAACTTTTAGAGATTTTTTGGTTGTGAAATCCTTTTTCTTTGATGTGAAATGTAAAAATAGGGTTCCAAATCCACTCCAGCTTAAAGTACTGCTTTGATCCGACAGTGTGTATACCTAAAGAAGCTCAGCTCACCCAGCCCCTGATTAAAAAATACACCTGGGCAAAGATAATCAGAATCACCTAGGAACAAACAAAAAAAATAATGACCAGAGCACATAAGGAGATATTCTGCCACATGCAAAATTTGAACAGAACTTAACAGAAAGGATTCTTTTCCAACTTTTAACAGAAGTCCTATTAAAGGACTACTGTAATCCTTCCATAATATTATACACTGCTTTAAGTTGCAAGAGCAGCTAGTCTAGCCCTGTGCTCAAAGCAGGCCTAAACCTACAATAGATCATGCTGTTCATGGCCTTTCCAGTCGATTTTAAATCTTTAAGGCTGGAGATTCCACAGCCATTCCAAGAAATCTGCTCCAATGTTTAGTCATCCTCATCATGAAAAATATTCTCCTGTTATTTAACCAGGACTTCTTGTGCAGCAACTTGCAGCTGTTGCTGTCCATAATTTCACTACAAGCTTCTTAAGACCTTCAGCCTTCACTGTTCTTCTCACTTTGACCTGTCTACTAGGTAGTATAACACAGAAATCCCATTTTCCATCAGTATTTTCTTCTCCAGCAAAAAATCCTCCAAAAAGCCCAAACAAAAAAGAGTCCCAGATATCAACCAGTCCTTGTGCCTCGCACTTTTCCACTTGCTGATCATCTTAATGGCCTGCCAGTGGACTCACTCCAGCACGTCAATCTTTGTCTTGTACTGAAGGTGCCAGAAGTGGACGCAACACTACAAATGCAGCTTCATACGCCCAGCTTGCCTTAACCTCGTGGTATCGCTCTTACACCGGCCACCTGTCATGTGATCAGATCATCACAAGCAGACATTGCTCAACATCTCCACCAGGACACTGGTCTCAATCTCTTCTTGTCCCTCAGTCTTTCTCTGCAAAGCTGCAATGTAGCTAGCCAACCCTCACCTTGTACTGTTACATGGGCCTCTTTTCTGTCCCAGGCAGGTCTTAGTTCTTGAACTTCATGAGATTTCTGTTACTTCATCTCTCCAGACTCTTGATGTCTCTGATGAGCAGTCCTTGCTCTTCCCTCCACTGTACTGATCACTTCCCCTAATTTTTGAACAGCATCACCCCCAACAGGAACCTTCAAGGATTTGAAAATGACCAGCACCATAGAAAATTTTGTCCAAGACCAGGCTGGATGGAGCTCTGTGTAACCTGGTCTAGTGGAAGGTGTCCTTGCCCATGGCAGGGGATTTGTAGCTACATGATCTTTAAGGTCCTTTAAGGTCCTTTCCAACTCAAGACATTTTATGATTCTATAGAAAAATAAACAATCATACACACATGTGGAGTAAGTTTAGACACAAAGATCCTGACAAATTTTCTGGCTCATCTTTTACTCCAACCGTTCAGTTGGAGTAAAATTTCCCCAGTATTTTAACAAGGCTGCTTTGGGACTATGTCATATGCCTGGGTACAGTCAGAGTAAGAAACAAATACTGCCCTTCCCTCACCTGCTGAGCCTGTCATCTCATCACAGAAAGCAATCATTTTTGTAACGTGTGATACATGTCTTGGTACATTCACTCTGTTTCCAACCATCTTTGTCATTCCTGGATGTAACTTTCAGAGGATTTCTTTCACAATCTCCACGGGAAGATAACAACACTTCTCTATCTTGCTGCCTACCAGTATATACAACTAAGTAGCGAACATGAAACCCTACCAGGGACAAGACAGAAAAAAATTTTCAAATAAAAGGTACACATATAGTTGACAGACCACACCAAAGACTGTTTTATAGGCACAACAGGCCTGTTTTAAAGTTTCACCCACACTTAAAGACTTCCATTTTACACAGTTGCTATTTTTAGTTATTGATATTACTATTTTTTTTAAAAAACATGGACTTCTATGTTCCCTTTGGTTGTCTGCTTTCCTGTATAGTTCTATTAACTAATACAGACTGCAGCTAAATGCCTTTAATCATGTCCAGGAACATGATGCACACTTGTTTTCTGTTCTCTGGCACTATATTATGCTTCACCTGCATCTTTCAACTTTCATTAGAAAGCAAACAAAAAAACCAAAACAAGCTGAAGAGCACTAAACAATTTTGCTGAAAAAGTTAATGAAGGTATAATTAAGAAACAAACCCCCTGGAGATGAGTTCTGCTTCTACACACACCATCCTACTAAAAACTGTGGCCACATTTGAGACATACAACTTAGCAAGTGGCTGTGAGAGTCCTCAGCTGATCTCCAAGCCCACTGTGACTAAGCCAGCTATTTCTTATCTTGTTGCCACATGACACATAAGCAGGAATAATACTGGTGGTAGACTTCCCAATTTAATGATGATGCCCTTGTCACTACATATTATTTTGAAGTGGATTTTAAGCTTTATAGGTAGCAAAGCACATTGGATCTTCTTAAATATGTGCATCAGACTGTTGAATGAAGAAATCCTCCAAAAACCCAGCAGCATAAGAAAGGCTTAAAAATCTAAGGTAGTACACAATGACAGTAATAAACTTAGTGAGATAGGTAGTACACAATGACAGTAATAAACTTAGTGAGATACACACTGAAAAATCTTAGCTTGTGTAGCAACATTAAAAAAAAACCCACAATACAAATCAACAAAAAACAAACTCAAAAAAACACCAAAAGACCCCCAACTCTAACTGGGTTCTGCAGGTTATATCAGCCACATGCTGGTTTGTATGTAGTCATTTTGTTGCATTAAGCCACTCCAATGTTTATGAAAACAGAAACAAAAGAACAGAGTATATCATAGCCTATTTTTGACTCAACAGGGGTTCAGATATTTCTTAATCATCTTATTAAATATCTACCAAGAACTCAGTGATTTCAAGAACCAGAGCACAGACAAAACTCCTTTATATTATACAGGTAGAGGAACATATTCTCTTTACCTCAAAAGGTATTTCAATTTAAGCTGCAAATCTGGAGTCAAAATTGAAGGAGAGACAACGAAGACAGACATCAAGAGAACACAACAGAATATATGCTAGAATTTCTCTCAGATGTAATGACAGCAATTAGCAAAAACAGAAAGAAAAACACAGAAAACAGGTGCTGTGATGACAAACAAAACCCTCCACCCTTAACTGCTCATACAGAAGTTAAGTGCCTTTTGTGTTGCTGGAGAGACTGTCTGAAAAACAAAACCAAACATAGAGTCCCCCACTGACAAGTGCAAGTGATTTCTGTTCTTTGATTTCTTTTCAGAAATATTTCCTCCTTCATTATATGTAGTTTGAATGGTCTCAGAAAGAGTGTAAACACTTTATTGTATATTGCCACATTGCTTATTTGACTTTCCCTGAAGCATTTAAGAACTGCTTATAACAATCCACAACACGTAACAAGATGCACAAGATACACAAGATAGTTCTGCAACAGTAAAGTTCAGTTTAATAAAATTTAATACTCAAATTGTTGCTATCACTGGACAATAAGCAACTTCTGCAGAAGAGGTGTTTAACTTGTTAAGTATTGTTATCTACTTTGTTTCTTTTGAACTTTTAAGTTTCATCTCTGCTATATAAATACTATCCAAAAAGTTTCCAATAAATTTCAGGTATGGTTATGTTATTAAGCCTCCTTATCTACAATTTGCTAACGAGCATATACAAAAAAATATCAACAAAAGGAAGAATAAGGTGTAGAATTTGGTGCACTGTAGAAAAAGCTCTGATTTCTAGTAGTAAAACTAGTAATTTTCTCTCTAGTAACTTCTCACAACATATGCTATAAGGCAGTTGTCTCATAGGATTTACAGTAATTTTCAGACTGACAGATACAAAATATATGATACAAGAAAGTACTCTTGCGGACTAGTCTACTTACTGTGCTACACATCCAGTTTGCCATAAACCAAAAGAAATTATTCAGCACAAATGACAGCAGGTATCTTATGAGAAAAGGTATACTAGGTCAGAGCAAAAGTACAAAAGCAAACCCAAACAGTAATTGTCAGCAGAAGGCTCATCACAGCCTTTGTAATGCAACTTGAAAACCGACTCAGCAACAAAGAAAAATCTTTATATTTAAACTGGTGTGGACCAAGTCATGCAAGCATATAAATAAATGCTTAAAATCTCAAACCTTCCTAAACTTTGAGGATACAGAATCCTGAAGTACATACTTGACAGTTTGACGGAGCCTTATCAAAATGTGCTACCAAGAAAATTTGCTATTTGAGAGAAAAAATAATAACTGGAAAAGGAATAGCAGTGATGTATCAAGAAACATCTGAATAAGGTCATAATTGCATGAACTGCAGAGAAGCTCATGCTCTGATATCACACCTTCCTGGCTGGAGTGCTCCCTGTGGAATTCTGTTGACAGCAAACCAGTGTTACTGGAAAGACATGCTTCTACAAAGCTACCTACTACCCAAAAATCTGCATTTGAGCTGAATTACAGGACAGCTTAGATGGCTAAACAATTTTAGTATTTTGAAAGTCTACAAAGGTAGGTAGACCTACTAAGCAGAAGTCAGCTGTAATCGACTTTGTATCAGCCCTTCACTTAAACACTTTTTTTTTTTTACTTCATTTTGCTAAACGAAATTAGAAAACCCTCTCACACATCTCCACAGTGAGCAGGGGGAACTTGAGCATTATTGTCAATATACTGTTTCTACAAAAACTATCAACAGGATTAGAGACAAGTGTTTAACTAGCTTGGAAATATAAAAAAATGCAGAAATGCAACAGAAACTCACTAAGATTTCAGTGTGCAAGGACAGTATTTAGCTACAAACAACTTGCCTTCAAATCAGTTTTCACATAGAAAACTGTAATTTACAAAGATTAAAAGCTTTTATTTACTTTTAAAAAGGTACTATTTTACTTTTAACTTGAAGTGTTGTCAAGTACTTTCTCCCCAAAACAAATGGATAGTTTAAGAAGAAAGCATAGCATCTGTAACATTTATCTTGTAAGGGAAAATTAATTTCAAGTATAACAGGTATACCTACATTTACTGTAGCCTTGTCAAGCTCTGCTTCGGAAGATGTAGGTGATAGGGGACTTATAGGACTTAGAGAGGGGGAGCTGTCCACACTAGAAATGTAGTCTGGGTCAGGAACATACAAAATCTATAAAGAAGATATAATGTAGTTAGATATTAGATATGCTTTCAGATTCACTTTAGTTTTCCCACCAGTTCAGGTATATTTGCTATGCTTTTTCAAAATAAGCTACACAAAGCCATTCCAGCTCCCATTACTTTTAACTGAATTATGAGTTGAGGGAATAAATAATACCATCAAAAAAACTTCTTAATTTTAGCTTTTTAAGTTTTTAAATGCTATCTTGATATAATTTTGATTTTCAGTGATAATAATTGAGGAAAAAGTTCAGATAGAAAGCAATAAAAGTATACAGCATGCCAGAAACACATGATAAAAGTGTCCAAGAAAGATCTGTTCAATTATTTCTAATACATTATTTCAGCCAAAGTTCTGCAGCAATCAGAAATAAACACAGGATTTTGTCAAACAGATATTTGCTAATACCAAATGGCCAATGGTTAATTCCATAGCTAATCTATCACATGTTTCCATGCCCAGCTTTCAAGAAGAAATGAAAAGTAAAGGCAGAAACAGGAAAAAAAAAAAAAAAAAAAGAAATAGCAATCTGTAATAAGTGAGTGATAATTCATATACTGCAGGTAAAGATAGCAAGTTTTCAGAGTGGAATAGAAATATTCAATTTATTAAAATAGAATAGCAGGCAGTAATATGCAGCCATGGAACCTTGTTTATAAGCTGTACCGTGAATATGTCTGCTGGTGAACAGCCTGCTATATTTGCAAAGCAACAATTTAGCTTGTATACAAGTGTTAGTACCCAATTAAGTATATCTAGTTTTAAAGGTTCTCTGATCTTATTTAAATGAGACAGGTAGCTTTATTACATGTTCCCTTTTTAGGCAGTTATTTAATAGGCAGAAAAAATTCACAAATTAGAGAAAAAGGAAGACTTTTTTACAAAGCCAATAGGAAAATCAGTAAGAGAAGTACTTTAACGCTTTCTCTGGTACACATGAGAAATATTGGGAAAGAGGTCTTTGTTTGACAAGTAACATATATAGTGTAATAGTACCTGTCCAGGAACGACTGCTCTGGAGAAAAGCTTATTTAATTGAACCAGTTCATTGGGTGTTGTATCAAATTTCAAGGCAATACTGTTTAAAGTATCTCTTGATTCCACCTGTATCAATTGGGGAAAAAAACAAACAAACCTGTAAGCAGTTAGTTCAAATAGCAGCTTACAAATGTTATGTGTAGGTTTACCAAGATATTGATAACCATTTAAGTGTTCGTACCTCATGGCTATCTCCCCCCCAAAACCCCCTCCCTCTCAAAACAACAAAGCCACCCCAAAAACCTACCTACTCCCTAAATATTAGTCTATTCAATCCCATACAAAGACACTTCCCACTATGTTTCCAGGTGGCCAGAATTGTCAGTCACACACTTTGAGCTGTGGGCTCAGCTACTGCACCAGAACTTCTAGTCTATAAATTCACTGCTGGGTACCCCTGAACCAATATGCAACTGACTGGGTTCACAGAACCATTCATTCCCCCTCCAACTCCTCCATTCTTTATCTACAGAAAAGCTGAAGCAATCTCTACAAACATTGAAATAAGCTTCTGTTAAGACACTGACTTGGAAGCAAAAGCCATCACTGAGAAAATGCAAAAAATGTTGAAGCAAAACAGGTCAACTAGTATGACAGTAGATGGAGCAAAAGCATTTTGAGTAGGTGATTCCCAAGTAAGGAAAGGATTTTTTCAAGCTCGTATTTTCACCTTCATCTCCCAAATGAATTCAATACAAACCATCGGAAGAAAGCAAAAGGAAAAAGTTTCATTCAGAGAGAGTATTTAAAAATAAAGAATTCATAGTTTTAAGAACAATGGAGATACGACAAGGGAAGATATACCCAAGAAGTTTACTGCATAAAAGCACAGGACTTCATAAACACTCTACTAAGAAAAAAGAAATCTTATCTGTTACGGCAAGATGCAGCTATATAAGCTAAGTTACATTTATGTTGCTAAATATAAGCGAAGATTTAGAGAATTCCCTTACATATCATTTTGTAAAGGTGAACTTTTCAACCTAGATTCACTAAAGAAAAGAGAGAAGCATTGCCAAAGAAAAGGCAATTAGCTTTTTTAAGTTAAGTTCCTAATTTTGAGAATTCTTTATATAGGTAGTCAATAAGCTGAACAAAGCAACAAACATCTCTCTACCAGTACTTCCAGTATGAAAGACTGTATTGTAGTACCTCTTCGTCATTCAGGACTGTATGATCACACAGACATGCAGAAAATAAGAATATTCTCACATGCCATATTTAACCGGTACTAAAGCAGAAACCAAAACAGGACTGTAACCAGATCAAGATAGGTACTATGTACTCCACAGACAGTAACAAAACTAACCACCAAATCAAAGAACAGTAGTCTTTCCATTAGAAGACCTACATAATACAGAAGATTTGCTAAAACAAACTGTAAAGTGAGATTCAAGTTTTGCCTAAGCTTGCTCTCACATAAACGTTGAAGGACAATAGCCAGCTGCTAGGTAGATATTCCTTATGTATCACTTAATGAGAGTCTAAAATTTTAATTGTTTCTACCTTAGATGATATAAAACAAATTAAAAGCATTCAGTTAAAAACCACAAAGCTTAAGCCCTTTAAGAGTGCATTCACGCTTTTCAGCCTTTAGAAATAAAAACATCTGGTGAGATGGCTTGGTGATTAAAGGGTTTATCTCACTCAGGAGAAACACAATAGCAAGTATAAGTTTCCTTTTCTCATTTGGCTGTGAAGTTCACACAGGCAAATTTCCACTTTGCATGGGACTTCAGAGACCAGCATAGATACCTTCTTAAAACAGAGACATTATTCATGAATAGAGACTTCCTGAAATAGATTTTCAGGCTCTCTAGTATTTTAATAAATAGAATCTGAACAGCCAAAAGCTCAAAAAATAACCTTCTGGAAAAGCATAGAATAACAAATTGAAAAAGTGCCACCCAGCTTTTCCAGCCATTTTTCACCCCATCAATTCAATACCGAAGACAGGGAAAAAAGTTTGCCAGGTATGCTTGTGCATATCAGCAAGCAGAGCTTCAGTCACCACTAACTAGGGTTCAAACTGCCTTCATTTCCTCAGGTTAACAGCTGGCATAGTTATTTTTAAAACTTATTTAAAACTGAATTCTCTACTGATTTTAATGAACTTTACTGCCATTGCATCTCATTTGGAACTCATCCATTCTCTCATTAAAAATTATACATCAAATACATATGAATCAGAGTGCAGAAAGAATTACTACTTTTATTTCAAGACTAGATGTCCAACAACCAGAAAACACAAAACCAGTAGTTTAAGAGTCTTAAAATAAACCAACAAAATTAAACAGATGGGAAGACTAGAAAGAAGTGTGAAGACAAAGGAGAGCAGATAACATAACTGGCATTATACTCTAGCCTTTTGAAATACTGGATTACGACTATAATAACTAACTGTTAATAGGACTAATTTATGTAACACCAGGAAAACAGAAAATATCATACGTAAAAAAGTAAATATCAAAGGCAATATCAAAAATAACTAGGTAAAAGATATAACAGGTGAAGTAATGTCACTATTATGATGCACATTTTCTAAATTCTCCAAAATTGGTTAAAATATTCTGACAAGGGCACAGGCAAAGAAAAGTGAGACAAGAACACGCCCTCTAGGCTTGAAAGGGAAGCCCCAAGAAATAAAAAAACACCAGAAACTCCTACGTATGTAGTAGTTTAAACAGCATGTAAAGGCTTACAATGCTGCACCAGAAGAGAACCTTTAGCACTCTCTAAGCAAGCTATCAGTGAATGCAAAATGCAGTTACTGTAGAAAGATATTAGCAGATACTCACCATTTAACTACTCTCAAAATAAACAGGTTCAGCAAGTCATTACAACAAACGTCAAGTATTCATATAGGTTCAAAGTCTAACAAGCTTTCATCCATTTCATGGTCACCACAAAAACACTCCCAGTCCACAGCCCTTGAGTTAAAGATCAAAAATTCATTCTTGTTTTAACTCAAGATGATTTCACAAGTCCCTGCAGTTTTGTTCATATACACATATAATGGTTTCTAACTACAACAAAGAGAGTCCAGACCCAGCTTCCAGACCTTAGACTTACCACTAAATGACCAGGAAAATTTCATATGCAGAGAGACTGGCAGTTCAACACTGAGGACTCTGGATTAAAACTTAGTCTTGAGGCTATGGCTTACTATACTCTTCTGTGACCTTCATTAGTTGGTATTAGTCTATTTTCATGACCTGGACAACATAGTCTGTATATTAAGTACTTATTCAGTACTTTGGGAGAAGAGAGAAAGCCTTCAAACTCCAGAGAATTAAAGGAGCAGAAGGGGGCATGGGGAAGGAAAGTCTTATATTGGAGCCTCCAACACTGGTAAACAAGATGGTCCATCTCCATTGCTCACTTGAAAACGTTTCTTAACCAAAAACGGCTTCTCTGTACAGTCTATTACACTTGAGGGGAAAAAACCCCCAAACACCAACTATCTGTAAATAACCACAATTATTTCTTTCTGAAAACGAAGTGCAGGTCTAGGTCTTTCCTCGAAGTCATGAAACTACTAGCATGCTACAACCACTGATAATCAGTGGCCAACACTGTCTGCTTAAGCTCTAGTATTTATCTGTAGTTGGCTCTTCTAATACCTATAGGTAGTCACTGGTTGTGTTTGCACACAGAACACAAACAGCTTCCAATGCAATGTTAAGGTAAGGAAGTTATGTCAATTAAGCAATGTAAAATGCTACTTTCAGAACCCAAAAAGGACTCAAGAAAGTTCTAGCTAGTAACAATAATTCACCTAAACTATTTGCTCTATTAGTCCTTTGAGCCTGTTCATATGCATCAGCTGGGTACTGAAGGGGAAAACAATTGGTTTGGAGCACAAACTGTGAATTCTGAAATAACAGACAATATCAATTTGCATCTAATCTGTTAACTGACATTCAGAAAAGAAAGAATATGAACTTTAAAAAAAAAAATCTGTTCACTATCTAAGCAGTATCAGCAAAAATAAACCAGTTTTCTGTACCTTTTAGAGGCAGTTTAGGACTTCCTTCAATTACTACCATATCTGTTTTCAATTAGTACCATCTCTGCTGATACCTTCTCTCTGATGCTACCTACAAACCAGTAGTTTCAAGTGTTTACATTTTGGGAATTTTAGATGAAAATCTTACACATTAAAGCTAAAGCCAAAAAACAGTTAAAGTGAAAATATATTTTCTTGTTTATCTATCCCCTTAGTAATTATTTTCCTTTTAAAAAAATTCTGGTGTGAAGTTTACTTCACATTAAAAACCCATCATTTGTATCAGTGAAAAACCATTTTACTCGGAACTTCAGGAATACAAATAAGACCTTCCCTCCCAAAACTATATAGCCACTGGAAAAATTAACATATTAAGTTGTTGTGTTTTTTGTTTTTGTTTTGTTGGGTTTTTTTGAAAGTCAAATAACCAACTAGCTTTTCAACACTGCTGGGAGGTGAGAGGGAGTCTGGTTTCTGCCTTCATCTTTCTACTACTTCTCAAAGAAGGAACACATGCAGGCATATAAATACACGTGTGTGTACATGTGTGTGTGTTGCCTTTGTGAGCAGCAGTAGGACTGTCAGAAACCCAACAAACAAGCGCATCTTTCCACATAGAATAATCATAAGTAACAACAGTAGCAAATTACCACAATAGTTACCAGAACTCTCAGTGTGAACATAAGCTCAGTCCCTAAAGGTTAGATCTGTGTATTTTATAGAAACATATGCGCGTAACATTTAACCAAAAACTCCAAAAGCTCAATGCTACTGAAGTACTTCACAAGCTTCCTGAGGGAAACATACAGCAAGACAGACCAGAATACAGCATCTGTGAAGCTGAAATGCACCATGTTCCACATATGCAACAGGCTCCTTTAGAAGCTGGACTAAGTTTAATGACAAAAGGTCTTTGATTCTTGTGAATCATCTTTTTGACTCACAAGGAAGTGACGCATACTTCAGTATGTATTAAGGAAGCTATTTTTGCATCTAAAACCCCACCTACTGGAACACAAAAAGCTGCAGAAGTACATGACAACTTGACACAAACATATGAGGTTAAAAAAAGGAAAGCCTGTTGCTTTAACGTTGCCTGGAAGCTTACATACCAAAGTAAAAGCATGCACATGGTGGCAAGAGCCAAGTTAAGGGATTTACTGAGTATAGATGCCATTAACACAGGGCTACACCTGACCTATTTTTCAAATAATTTCAGACAAAATGGGGTTAATGTAATAGAAACAGTCACACTGATAGTAGCATTCTTCAGCTGCTAGGAACATAAGCAGCAGAAATTTCTGTTTTGAATTTCAGCTTCAAAGAAGTCTTTAGTACAGGCTAGAACTATATTCAAATTCTGATATAAGCCACACTAATTAAATGCTTCTTGCTCCAACACACACCTGCTCTGTTCTCTCCAAATGACTATCATAGCCTTCTCAGTAGTTAAGCAGTATCACAGCTTGGCTTAATGTAACATTAAGAGTTAAGTTCTCCCATCTCCCCTATATCTCTTATTCCTGGAATAAGAGAGCACCAAGAGGTCAAGTATAGACCTTTTGTAAAGAAGTTCTCATTTTTATTTATCATGTCCAGCTTCAAAAGCATTCAAAGATAACTGTGACAGACTTCCCCTATTTTAACATCAATTCTATAAGCATTATTTATAGGCTTAATTATATTTCCAGTATATAACACAAGACAGATACTTCTCACTTCTGTTTCCCCTAGTAACCACAAATGTGAAAGCTGACTGCAGCACAGTTTGAGGGTCATTTCAAGAACAGAACAGACAGAACGGCTCCATTTTCAGATACTGATGCAGAAACAGTCATACAGTAATAGGTATGATACAGCTTCCCTTCCAAACTTAATTCTGTTACTTCTAATAGCAACAGCTTATTAATAATGCTGAAAGCAGAGAATTTGCAGATGATTATATAACTATTGTTATTTATTGTTTCCAACTAGTTACCTAAAAGTGAACCAGTCAATAGATTGATTAGTTTGGAATTTTTCAAGAAAAAAAGGGCTCTTAAAGGTAAAAAATAGCATTAGCAAGCACTATCAGCTAATTCCCTCATTTAATTTCTGTTTAACTAAACTATCAGATACACAGAATTCTAAGATTAAAGATAATGCACATTACAGTTTTGTTTATATTTTGTAATGGAACTTTTTAGTCTGCACTTGCTTTGCAATAAAATTCTGTCAATAAATCAGTGACTTACAGAATATTCAAGAGTCCCTCTAGGCTTTTGAAAAGACATTCGCCGCCCATCTTTCTTGTCTGGGGTCTTCTTCTGGCCAGCGTCTGAAAAAAATTGAGGCAATGCGCGTGTTAAATTCATTTTCCTCTCTCAGCACTGTCACCGGCTGTTGACTACAGACTCGTGGGCAGACATCTAATTCACCAGTTACACAGCTTGCTCCTGCTGATTCTAACAGACACCAGCTGCTAAAATAGGGACTTCATTCCTCTGCAATGCTTTAAGAACTTGACCATTACAAACAACTGATAACTGGAAATCAACTAACTGTATAAATACTTGTTGCTATCCAGGAAGCGATTAAGAAAGAAAGACTAAATAGGACATTGACCCCAGCAGGCAACAAACATCTCTGGATTTACTGTGGTTAATTGATTCTATATCACATCCAGTCTGCTTTCATCTAGAGGGGAGATGATCTAGAGTTCCTGTATGTTGGATCTGATCACTGGAGACCTTCTGTTGCTGTTTGATAAGTCCAGAGTACTTAAAACTTTTATAAAATAAAGAGTATTAGTGTTTAACTTCATAATTATCCTGTCTGTAGCAAAAACATGCAGCCTGTACATAAACACTAAAGATTCTAAATAAATAACACAACTTACAAACTGGGTTTTTTTAGGGCACTGCATTTTGATGATCTCTGTTTCACAGGCTAAACTGTATACCTGTGGTATACTCTACTTCTTTATACAACTGGCTTCATATTTATGATAATCACAATGCACCAGTGTACTTAAGTGATTCAACAGAAAGCATTTACATGTCTAGAAAAGTGAGCTTTTTAACATATCCGTTTATATACACACATTTATTTTTTAGATGAATCTCTTAAGAAATCTCAGTCACAGCTTCCATCTTCAATAGCTGCTGTTCAGGATCCCAAAATATTTATGTGAATGATATCTTAAGTTTTCATACTACAATGGGACTAGTTATACTCCCATTTCGACACATTCAAATTTGTTACCATAATTAACTCAAATATTTTAGGTCAAATTGAATAGAAGAAACCATATAAAATAAATTTAAAAAAAATACTTTAGCATGGCTACATTGAGAGCTGAAAACTTACTGTGAATCTATTTAAGTCTCATCTAAGGTACTAAGAAAACCTACTATAAATTGACAGCATCTTTTGTGCATTATTAGTTTGAGTATCCTGACTGCAACACTGGAAAAGAAACTAAACAAGTATTTGCAAAAATTTCATATACCCAGTCCCAAATTTCTATATGGATAGCTGAAACTATCAAGAGATGGCAGAAGGAGGGGGAATCAACACAAATTACGCAGCAAGTTCTACACTGCCAAAAAACACAAAATATTTTTTAAAAAAAGGAAAAAAACACACACAAGAAGAAATGCACCTCAGAAAATATTTTACATTTGCTATATAGAACAAGCTGCAGAGGACAACAAAAGTGACTTCCAGCAGATTCAACAATCTCCCCGGTATTGTTTATATATATGTATATATATATAAGGAAATGAACTTTGGTCTAATTCAACCTTTTTTATATATTGAAAAAAGCCTTAGGTAGAATGCTCCCATATCTAAAGTTGGCCTATAGGTGGCATTAATTATGGTTTTTGTAGCTATAAATGACATTCAAGACTTTAAGCTTACTTCTAAAAATATATACACAAATTCTGCACACTTCTGTCTTCATTCAATACATTAAAAGGTATTTCTTCCTTTCTTTACTAACCGCTTTTTAAAACTCAGCTGACAAAAAAGTTCATTTCTAACTACATTCACAGTTTTTAAAGGCACTACAAACATCTCCAGGGGAGCTAAAACCAACTCAGTAATGAATAAAATACACTAGAAGTTTGCGTGTAGACCTAGCAGCAACCAAGATTCTCTCGTCTAGGCCAAATACATTGTTACCAAAGCTTTCACTGACCTTGCAACACAACAGGTGCCTCCTAGGTAAACTACTGAAAAACTGTAACAGCTGCTTGTAGCTGCTTTTCAACCCTAATCAAAGCCTTGCCAGTTGCTTAATCATTTTCTGTCAAGAGCGGTCTGGGTCAAAGACTCCTAAGCAAAAGTCCAAGGATGCAAATGAAAACAGACTGATCTCATCCAGGCCCCCATACATGCCTTAATATATACATGGAGAGCCTCTACTGCAGAACAAGTATCTTCTTCCCCTCTTCCCCCCCACCTCCCCCACCCCATTAGATAGAAATAAAGAAGATCCATACTACAAATATATACATACACACATTTAATTTGCATATAGACCAATGTAGTTTGTGGGGTTTTTTCCCTCAACCCAAATTTAAGTTTTTCTTTTTTCTTCTCACTAGTTCAAGTGTCTAAAGAGCTTGCAGAGAGATGTCACACAAGAGGTCAAGATAAATGATCTCCCTCTCCAGGAACTGAACAGCAGAATAAAGTCTTGCACAAATAACCACTTCTATCCCTTATGTCAGAAATAAAAATGGAAAATTATTTGTTCTTCACAGTAGAAGAACTTGTCACCTTAGTATTAGAATCACAGAATCATCAAATATCCTGAACTGAAAGGGAACCACATGGACCATTGAGTCCAACTCCTGGCCCTGCACAGGACAACCCTAAGAATCACAGTGTCCAAAAGCATTCTCCAAATGCTTCCTGAACCCAGTCAGGCTTGTTGCTGTGACCACTTCCCTAGAAAGCCTGTTACAGTGCCCAACCATCCTCCAGGTGAAGAACCTTTTCCTAATATCCAACTTAAACCTCCCTTGGACACAGCTTCATGCAGTTCCCTCAGGTCCTGTTGCTGGTCAAAGAGGAGAGATCAGTGCCTGTTCCTCCACTTACCCTCATGAGGAAGCTGTAGACCACTATGAGGTCTCCTGTTAGCCTCCTCCAGACTGAACAGACCAGCTGACCTCAGCCACTCCTTGTATGGCTTCCCCTCTAGGCCCTTCACCATCTTCAGAGACTTCAGAGCACTCTGGTAAACTCAGGAAAGTAAGAGCAACCAGAGGGTAGGGGTGGGTAAGGAAGGTTCCTGTTGAAGGCACTTTGTAGCAAAGTAGACACCAGGAGAACTCCTACCATAAAATTGCCAGAAGCTTATAACTTGCAGTTAGGTTTGGTTTTTTTTAATATCAGCTCCTCACATACTTAAGACAGTAAATCCTACCCTTCCCATCAGTGTCCACTTTCATTCCTTCTCTCTATATGGATACAAAATTCAAGTGTTTCATAACCTATCATGATTTAAGCCTCCCAAGTCAAGAAGAGATGGAGACAGGCAATGCCAAGCTATATGTATGCTGACTACCCAGCTGGCCACGTTATCAAAATCCACACCTCTGCCCACAGCCCAAGTGCTTGAGCTGTCTGTTCATAAAGAACACACTGATTTCACCTAACCTCTTGAAAACAAAACTAGGAAGCATTTCAACTGTGAAAATAGGTCACAGCAGTAGAGATATACTCAACCTCCCTGATGACACACTACAAAGCCTTTATCTCTCACTGAAAGAGCAGGCTATTTATTTTTGAGGGGCAAGTAAATGCATCTTTCAGCCATTCCAATGCCTCTAGTATTCTAGGAAGCACATGAAAGCAGAAATAACTACCAGCATAGAATGCGGCAGCCTGAAAAGCCTTCAGCACCAACAAGAACCAGTCTCCTGCTTTCATAATACTTGTTTTCCTGATTGTTGCGCAGGAGCTCATCTTGGTAGGTTACATACAACCCCTACTTCATCTGCCCATAGCAAGCCAGTGAGACTACCAAAGGCTGATGTTCTCAGACCACAGGCACAGGAAAAACCTGCTGCCACTGACCACACTATGAACAACCTCAGGAGTCAAGAATAACTTGTTTTGCAAGAGAATCTTTAGTGCAGGGTTATCAGAGCATTTTGCTGTGCTGTTTTAGAGAGAAACAAGATCAGCCCTTTCATAACATCAGGGTTGATGCTTTAATTCTTAACTACTTTTTTCACAGGACTGAGCCTCCACAACAGCTTGAAACTGAAGTGAAAAAGTGCATGCCAGATCCGCAAATGACAAGAAAGTATTTCAACTGCCTAGGGCTTAAGTGACTAGAACTTGAAAGATGCAGAAGGCAGCTTTCAAAATGACACCATACCAGTATTTAGTCTGAATGCACGTGCATAGAAACACAAGAGTAAATGACTGTATGCATAAGAATGATTACATATGATCATCAACAAAAACAGACAGAAGGACTTTTTGTTCCAATATATTAATGCATGATAGGAAAAGGAGGGTTATGAACATTATGCTTTAAGAACATACAGTTTTCACTGAGGCAGCTTTGTCCTTAAAATATGTAATAGTCAAAGGCACTATTCAACTGAAAACTGAAGACAACTGAAGTTAAAATTTAACACTTATAGGAGGTGTTCTACTAACTGCTTCTATATAGCCCCGTGCCACTGAGTTTTGGACAAGTGAAAACATTTTTGTGGCAGTACTAGCTCAAATTGTTATGACAAGAGTGACATTTCTCATTTCTTAGCGTGCCATCTGAGCTGAATTATAGACCTTCGACCTGTTGTTTGCTGATACTTCTAGCACATCCTTTGGTCTTCTGGCACTAAGAGCTGATAAAAAGAACTAGGATACATGCGTAGAACTGCTTAGGAAGATCTTCAAGCTCTGCATAGAGCGAAATGCACTCATTTTCCTTTACTCTACTATTTTTCTGGATGGTAAGCTTAAATCTCAAATAACTTGCAATGTTTCTCAGCTGCTGACACTCTATTCATTTAAATATAACAGAAGTTACAACAGTCACTTTTTCCAAATTAATAGATTGATAAACCAAAAAAGTATCCTCTGAAAAAAAGCAAACAAAGTCAATGATCATTGCAAATTGTTTAAAAGTAATAAATGATCTTATTATAGTTAAGAAGGCAAGAAAAAGACTGTTTATCCACACATACCTATCCACACCCCCTAACAAGAATTTATGCTTTGGATTTACAGGTGTTTAAAAAACAAAAAAAAGGAAGAGGCAGCAACTTTGTCAAACTCTTGTCTAGGACACCATTTTTCACAGGATCTTAAGAAATATGCAGCACATACGGGGTAATGAATCATAAAGTTAAGAAAAACAGTCTTTGAAATATCCTCAAATACATTATTACTTAGCAGTACATGGAACAACTCGCTAATTGATAAAACAGAGGAAATACAGATATTACATCTTCATTAGATTAGTTCTGCTCAATAACAATTAGATCATTATAATCTATTCATAAAGAAACAAAACAGATTAAAGTAGGAAATCTTTATATTCCATAAGACCTGATGACCTGACACTCCTAACAGTGGGGACTACCTCACAGTCAGCAACTGTCTCATTAACCCTTCTTCCCATCGTGCAGTCAGATATACTTATGCTAATTACAGAAATATTATTTTCAGTTATCTCTCAATGTCTTAGGAACTAGAAACAAAGAGGCCCTAATAATAACCTACAAGATGCTTGTAGCCTACTTTTTTCTAGTCAGAATGGTAGGTTTTCAGACCAAATCAATGTCAGAAACAATGCCTCCTTCAGTTTCCTCTTGCTAAGCAACTGCTACTTATTCTGTGATTCACTTCTTCCAAGTAAGTCATGCTCTCAAAACTCTTGATCCTTATCACTGCTCTCCACATGATGCTTTTGTTCACATTTTCCTCAAGCAAACTTCTAAGCTAAATGCATCCAAGACCTTGCTACTGTTGCATCAGCACTTCAAACCCATCAAAACAGCTTTTTCCTGCAACACAGAACCACATTTTGTGTTCCCCCTAGCACATGACACTTTTTTTCTGCCATCTAGTCAGCTGCCTAGCATACAGGTGGAAATAAAGCATGATTTCAGGATGGAAAATAATTCAATAGAAACAAAATTTAGACAGGCCACTTCTCCAAATGGCTAGGAGACAAAGCCAGCTCCATGCATGACACTCCTGGTATGTGCATCACATGGGCTTTCTTCTAAAGCAACATTTCACATTCAAAGTAAACAGAAACGCTTTCTCATTTTTTCAGATTATGCCACAGCATGTATTAATCAACAGTAAGCTTCTTTTCCTGTTTCATCTGAAATATATTTAGGTTAATACATTAGAAAACTACCTAACTGCAATCTCCACCTACTGTATAAACTCTGCAGACCAAATGCATATCTTAATGAAAACTTGCAAAAAAATTGGCTGCTCTACTGACAAAGTAAGTCAACTTTTCCAATAATAATTATCAGCTTCTTTCAGATATTTAAGCCCATTTAGTTGTACATTTTCAAGTCTACACAATAACACATCAGCAGTTTGACCATCAAACAACAATATCATTATCCTCAGACATCTTAAGAATTTACACTTTGCCTTATCACGCTTAAGCCAATGATACCTACTTTTCCTAGGAGTGCAAACTGCTCTGCTATCATGCAAAGGGATCTGCTGTGCATGTGAATTCATATCCAGTGCTTCAATAAACATTTTACTGTACAAGTTTATTGTATTGGGTTTGCAGATAATAATGAACTGGGGGGACCAGTCAACATACATGATGACGGGGCTGCTATTCAGAGGGAACAGGCTAGGGGAGGAAGTCAACAGGAATCCTATGGAATTAAACCAGGCAACAGTTGTCTGCATGGGAAGGAAGAGCCCTTTGTGTTGTACAGGCTGGCACTGCCCAGCCAAGGAGGAGCTCTGCTGACAAAATCCCAGGGGTCTTGGCAGACAGAAGCTAAACAAGAGGCAGCAGAAAAAAGGAGGGACAAGAGCATCCTCAGCTGTGTTAACTGTGGCCAGCAGACAGAGCACCAGTGAGAAGCAACTATTATCCTTAACTTGGCACTCAGACTGCTTTTGGAATACTGGCTCTAGTGTCACTGTTCTGGTCTCCCCCAGCCACTCTCAACCAAGAAAGGCACAGATAAACAAAAACCATTTCAGTGAAGGGCCACCAAGATAGTCACGGACTGTGAGAACAGGCCAAGAGAATAGAGCCTCTCCAGCCTGAAGTAGAGGTGGTTTTGAAGGACTGTAACAGCAACCATCCTGTACCTTCTAGATAGCTTCCCAATAGGTGTCATGTCAGGCTCTTCAGTAACACAATGGGAGAACAAAAGACAACAGACATAATGGACAAACAGGAGACCTTCTGACTGGATAGAAGATAAAAAAAATTAATTGCCCAGAACAGTTATGCAGTTTCCATCCTTGGACATTTCCAAGGCTCAGTTGAATAAAGTACTTAGAAACCTAGCCTGAAGTCATCATCTTTCCTACTTTAAGTGGGACTAAACAATCTTATTTGCAATTTGAATTAACTTTGATTCCTCCCACATTTTTCTGGCAGGCAATACAGATACATGATGCCACCACCAAACCAAGCCAGAGGGAGATTTATACATATAACACAGCAGAGTATATTACTTATTAACAGAAAATTATTATTCATACATGTAGTGACTTGAAATGCTGCCAGGAGCATGCAGGTTCTCAATAAAACATCACCTTCTAAACTATTTGCTTGTTAGAAATGGAAATTAACCAGAAAAATAGGATGAAAAACAACATGATACATTAAAAGCAAAATGCAATACAATCAAAGGATACCAGAGTACAAGGAAAAAACCCATTAGATTATATGTTTCAGTCACCTGCTAGATTAGTTTATAAGCTGAATGTCAGTAAAACATCCAATACATCAGAATCCTGTTAAACAGTGCAAAATAGATTAAATATTGTGAAATACATAAAGAATTCAGTAAAGGGGAGAGAGAAATAGAAAATAGAAATATGGAGGGGTATATTAATGAGATCCCAAAAGACTAGTTTTTAACACACTTCAATTGCACACCTGCAGACAAACTCAAAAGGACGATCAACAGCAAAGGCTGGGCAAAAGGACACACAACAAATTCTGTCGCCCCAAAGTTTGGAGAAAAAAAAAGGCAGGTCAAGATGTAACACCAAAAAGCAGAACATGGAAAGATCATTTAACACCACGTACACCAAGGGAATAGTCCAGAAATCCTATATACTAGTAGCACATAAGTCTGAAGAAGAGACTGTGCATACATTAACATATCACAAGATGACTGAGTCACCAGCTTGATACATTCCAAGATCACATTCGCTTCTTATGCCTCTACCAAGTGAAGTATTTTCAGACATGAAAGCAAAGCATTAGCGTCTTTGTAAAGGGTGTTGGTACATTTCATATGTGCTTCATCCGGAACAGTGAGTACAAGAAAACTTGCAGAAGTGTGTCTCCCCAGTTCGAATTCTCTCTCATACTTTATCATACACCTGTTAATTTCTTAAAAGTACTGAAGTAAGATGAAGCGAAAAAGTAACCTACCTTATTCTTATGTTTGCTTTATTGCAACATTTTTAGAAAGGAAGATACTAACTTTTACAGTAGGACTTGAAAGATGTATTATAACTTGGCTGAGCACAATTCTTTTTCTAATCCACTGCTGCTACCTTGACCATAGTAGAGAGGACTAACAAGCCATACAGCTTACTGGATATACTGTGTATGGCAATCTTACCAATCAAAACTTGAAAGCTGATGAGAAAGAAATGTAAATAAACCCACAGGCCACATGGTTCAGAACTGAACAATCAAGTTGAACCTGAGGGATAAAAACAATAACAACAATTTCAATAGATGGCAGCCATAAAGATTTCCCTGACAGACTTGGTGAGCGGAGTCTCTAAACAAGGAGTTCTGAATCAGTGATTTTTAACTTCTATACTTAATGAGACACATACTGCAGGAAGTCAAGACTTTCTGTGCAGTCTATCTTCTCTTCCATGAAGTGACCACAGACAGAAGTGAGGTAAAATGTCTAAGAGGGAAGAAGCACAAGACTCCACATATAAAAGTATACCCTCACAGAATCAAAGCACTATCTGGAATAAACTTCTTGAGTACATTTACTCCAGCCTCCAGTTTGAAGCAGAATTACTGCCAACATCAAATCAGTTCAGTTTAAAACTGTAACCTGTCCCAGTGACAGACCACTCTGTGTGTTTTTTCTATAGTCCAATTTGAACATCCCAAGCTAAAACTCATGGTCATTGCCCCTTCTTGATCTCTTTCTACTGACAAGAGCATGAGCCTTTAGGTAGATGTAGAGCATAACAGGATTGCCTCTAGGTTGCCTTGGTCTCCTCTGCATGACTAAAAGCCCAGCCCCCTCAAGCCCTCCTCACCGGTCATATGCTGGTGCCCCTAAACATACTGGCTGGACCCTCTATGGGTCCTCAGCAGCTTTCTTTAACAGCGATACACTGAACCAAAGAGCACATTCAACATATAGCCTCAGCAGTGTCACAGAAAAGAAGCAAACCCTTGTCCCTCACTGCTGGTCACACACTCCTTACACAGCAGACAAAGCAAGCAGCAGATTGAAATATGAGATGTGTTGTTGGCTCATTTAAGTAAGAGGTTTGTATAGATGAGACTCAAATTAAATTGAACATTCAAGTTAATTCTGCAGTAAAGATAATCCTTAATCACACATTCCCTAAAGCCTTGAGTTGCATCTTAAAGCAAATAAAAACAAATGCAACTCCAGTACACCGACACCTACAGTACATACTAATAAAAAAGAAAGTTATATTCTGTTCAGCTGAAGTTTCTATGTAAATCCAGGCCTTGAATACATACTAGCTCTTCCTATAAATTATCAATAGATTATATGAAGTTATATTTCAAAGCTCACAGGCCTTTTAACAAAAATAATCTTACACTCTGATATTAGTAGTGCCTTTACTAAGACCAGACTCTTTTTTATCTAGAATTTCTGATTCTCTTAGCATTTTTTTTATCCTCCATCACAATCATTAAAAGACAGAACATCTTTCTAAAGTTTTATTCACTAACTTGACTCCTGACACAAACAATGCAAACTAGTTAAACAGGTTTGCAGCCTCTTATTGTACTACTCAGTCTCCCAGACTTCTTTCTCCCTACTAAGAAATACTATAAACTGCTCTGGATGTGTCCAAAAGGATGATTTAAGGCACAGCATTTAAACAGATTTGCCTCCCTGAACTTGGAAACCTGATAGAGTAGCTGTTCAACTGTTCAGAAAGACAAGCATGAAAATAGTAAAGATAAAGTTACTAATATTACATGAATTGAGACATTTTTAGTTTCACTGCTACAATAAAGTAAGAATAAAAAGTTGGGGTTTGTTTCAGAAAAGTGGAAACATGGTTTTATGGCATTTATGAAGAACTATTCTTTTAAGGAATAATGCATAGTCACAACTGAAACCATGCAAAGAGAACGAACGCTGAGAGCCCTAAGCAGGGAAGAAAAACTAGAGTAATAGGTAGGCCTGGATGCAGAACACTGAGTACAGAGACTAAACATTTGGAGTAGTTGCAATTTGCCATTAAGTCTTAAGCTAATGCCAGGGGACCCATCTCTAATTAAAACAGAGGTTTGATTTCAACTGAAGCATTGTAATCATTGTTACAACTTCCACAGCACCCATTACCAGGGCATAGATGGTTTGTGAAAGCCAGCATAATGCCTGCCAGAATTCTAGTCAAAAGAATTTGTTTCTGCTGTAACTGACAGAAACCCCATACAGAAGATAGCATGGGAGGGCCACAGTCTAACTGTCTTGCACAGCATGCTTTGCCTAGGTGAGGAAAAACACCAAGTATAGTTTTGTCAAAAAGGCACATTAAATTCCATATACACAGAAACTTACCCTGCATTTCAGAACTGCAGTCACTTTCTCATTAACACAAATTTTAAGTAATACAGTATGAAAGCACCTGAGAAAGTAATTTTTCTGCTCAAAGCTAGGGGAAAAAAAAAAAAAAAAAAAAAAAAAAAAAAAAAAAAAAAAAAGAAGCCCAAAATGTTACAATGCACTCCAAGTCAATCTTTTGTCCCAGAAGAAGAGGGGGGGGAAATAGAGAGCTTTTCCCTCCAAGAAATCACACATACCACAGGAGATGCTTTACACTAACAGATAAACACAAGCGCTTGTAACTGATTAAAAGACCAAAAGATGCTGAAGCATTTCACTGCCACTTTGGTTCTGCAAAAGATTGCAAGTAATCTTTGTCAACAAACTTTTAACAGTTCGCAGAGACCTCATTCAAGGTATTTCATTTCACTGCTGAAAAACAACTGTCTCTTTTTCTCCCTGTATGTCTTGGGGGAGAGGGACAGGAAATACACTGGCACTGTAAACACAGCTAGTTACCCATTATCCTTTCTGTGTAAGATGTGTGAGCCACACAAGGAGATATCATCTACATCTACCGTATGACAGGCTGCATGGGCACTCCTATTGCTTTGCCTACTACACTGACTTTGTTGCTCTTGATGACAAACTATTTTGCTCTTCCAAAATAACCCACTGTGACAAAGAAGTTTAATGGTCTTAAGTACTACATGTCAGTGGAGACATGACTTCAACCTTTACCTACAGACTATAACAAACATACACTCATCCACTTAGCACAGAACTTCTTGAACCTGGAGAAAAAAGAGGAAAATATTTACTATTCATTGTATACATATTTTTATATTATTATAAAGAACTTTCACAAACTTAACTTCAATGACTTTTTCCTTCCAAGCAGTTGTTAGATCATGCTGCTTTTATTAGTTATGTCCTTGCTTGTTTGTAATCCCCAATCAATAGCATCACCTCTTTAGAGTCCTTACTGCCTGCTCCTCTTCTGCACAAATGGCGTGTGTACATTTGCTGACCACCTCTCCAGTGGTATTTCTTGCCACTGTGAGCGCTGACTTCAGATTAGCAAGCTACAATACCCATACATACAGCCCAACGACAGCAGCCCTCTTACTCCCAGGCAAAGGACGAGGAGTCACTTACTGTCTCCTGGCTGACCTGGTTCACCACTGAGAGGCAGAAGTACTACTCCTGCCTCTTAGCATCACCAAGCCTACTTCCAAAGCACTACTGCTGGTTCATCAGGAGCACTAGAGAGGCAGAAACCACCTCGCACACAAGAGAGACCTCAAACCAAGGAGCCCGCACTCCACTCGCTCTCCTCCTCCGCCCTGGTCCGTGACGGCACCAGGAGAGGGAAGCGAACCCAAGCGAGCGCAGTAGTTCTGTCGCTGAGATCAGGAAGCCGCCCGCTCGGTTTTCGCTGCTGGCCCGGCCGGGCAGTGCCCCCAGCATGTGCCGGCCGCTCCCGCTCCCTGCCGACAGCCGCCCGCCCACGGGGCCGCGGCCAAGCCGGCTCGCCCGGGACCCTCTGCCCGTCCTGCTCCCGCTGCGCTCGGGGGAGGCTCGGCGGGGCCGGGGGAGGCCCGGCCCGCCCCCCGCCCCGTCCCCGCCGGTACCTGGCGGCGGCTCGGCGGGGCCCGGCTCCCCGCGGCTCCGGCCGTCCTGGCAGCGGCCGTGGCGGAGGCCGCCGGGCACGGCGCCCCAGAGGCGGCTGGCGGTGCCGCGGAGCAGGCGGCCGCCCTTGCCGGTGAGCGCGGCCAGCGAGTCCATGGCGGCGCTACGGGCCGGGCCCGGGTCTGGAGCTGCGGCCGGGGCCGCATTCGGGTCCGGGGGGCGCCATGGCCGGGCCGCGCACAACTTGGGCAAACTTCGCGGCCGCCACGCCCCCTTTTAAAGGGGCCGCGCCCGCCGCGGGGAGGGGACGGCGACATCCATGGACACGGACAGGGACAGGGACACGGGCAGGGACACGGCACGGACAGGGACACGGCACGGACAGGGACATGGACACGGGCAGGGACAGGGACATGGACACGGGCAGGGACAGGGACATGGACACGGACACGGACAGGGACACGGACACGGGCAGGGACAGGGACACGGACACGGGCAGGGACAGGGACATGGACACGGGCAGGGACACGGACATGGACACGGGCAGGGACACGGACACGGACAGGGACACGGGCAGGGACACGGACACGGACAGGGACACGGCGCGGCCGCGGGGCTGGCTGCGCCCCCGGTAAAACCTCTGCTTCACGGCCACCTGCTGAAAAGCTTTCTGCGAACTTCCAGCCTTCCTGTCTCGGCACTGCCAAGCATGAAACTCCAGAATCGAGGCGATCCCGTACTGTTAAAGCTTGAGTTAGTCGTGGATAAGATGTTTTTCCCACTGTAACACTGTAAAACAGCTGTGACACTGTGTGGCTTGGCTGCTCTGCTTCTCACCCATCCCTCTCTGTCCGGGATGCCACCATCCTCGCCGTGCCAGCCACGTCCCCGCGCCCCCTTCGAGCCTTCCCAAACACTGACACCCCACTCAGCCTTTGAGCTGACTGGGTCACTTTAGTCCTGCAGCAGAACTTACCAGTTATACAATTTTTCTTTCTTCTTGAAAAAGACCTTTGATTTGTGGGGTTCACTTGTGTGCCCTTTCATTCTCTGTCCCCACAACTCTAGGAACTTTTTTACATTTGAAGAAATAAAATCAGTTGGAACATGATCCAGCATTTTAACAGAAAAAGAACTGCCTAAGGCATTGAATCTCATGATTAAGATCTGCCCTACGATGTGTGTTCTGCACTTATTGAGCCTGAAAGAACAGCCATATAATGATATTTACACCTGTGCCATAGACTTCGAGAAGGCAGAACTGTAAGACAGTGTGCTTATATTCTAATATGAGTATGATACAATTATATGCTGCATCTAGTTGCAAATGAAGGCATTGTTTAATAAAAAATGCTCGTATTGAGCCAAATCTATTGTGTACATGCAGAACAGAGGAACAAAGTGCTGAGCTATTTCAACTCCTATTCACTTGTAGCAGCTGCTCAATTAAATCAGAGTTTAACGTCAGCATTTTGGAGTGCTGAATTTTGAGGATTTCTTGATACAAACAGTACACTCAACTCAACCCTTCTACTACGTAAATCAGTTCCTTCTCAGGAGATAATGATGTTCAAGACTTTTTTTCAAATAAAATCTTTTCCCTGAAACAGAACAAAAAATTTTCAGCAGAATTAGCTCTGCTCCCTCCCCCCAAAAGGAGGAATGTATGTGTAGAAATTTCTGCCAGTAGAAATGGATGTGTAATCTGTCTGTTCCATGACTAATGATTAAATCAGGAACTGCAGAATCACTGCATGGTCTAAGTACCACCAGATCTTTAGCATATAAACTATTCTGCCTACCAGATCTGTCTTGCCCTAAACACTGTAATTAGTTTTCATTTCATTACAGTGTTTCTACCATGAAGAAATTATGGTTGGTCTTTTGTCCTGTTGATTCTATTTTAGGCAAAAGCTACTACATCTTCGCACAAGGAATGAGTTTACAACTGTGATGATCAGCATTTTTGAAACTTCAAGATGGATTTGCCACCAGTTTTGCAGCCTCTGTTATTGTATTGATTGAACATATTTCCTCTGTGGTTTGAAGGAATTCTGGGGATTTTTTATCTTCCAAGGTCATATTTATAAAATCATAATTTTTTTTAGCTTAGAAAAGACCCTTAAGATCATCACTGCTAACCCAGCATTGCCAAGTCCACCACTAAACTATGTCCCTAAGTGCCACATCTACACATCTTTTAAATACCTGCAGGGATGGTGACTCCACTTCCCTGGGCAGCCTGTTCCAAGCCTTGACAAAGCTTTTGAGGAAGAGCATTTTCCGTAACATCCAAACTAAATCTCCTCTGGCACAACTTGAGGCAGCATTTATTCATTATACTGCAGTGATAGAGGCTACAGATTCAGATTCAGACAGCATTTTTATGACGTATTCAAGGTAAATTTTTTTATAACTATGAATTTGTTATATTTTAGCTACTTTCATCTGTTTTCCTCACAAACTGAAGTATAAAAAGATCACCTATTACTGCAATATGATTTTCATAGTACTGAAAATCATTGTCTATACTCAAAAGCATCCATTTAGCAATGTTTTACTTCGCAAGAACAAATGCTTCAGTTGAACCGTTTCAACTATAAAAACAAGATTTAGGTATCAGTGCTCAGAAAAGGTGATATTACTCTTTAAGTAATGCATGATACTTGTTGACTACTGGTAAATTTCAAGGCATTGATGTAATACGGTTATTAATATTACATTGTTATTAGGTTGTGAAGAATATAGTCAGAGCTGTATTACTTGCCATTCAGGGGGACCTTCAGAAGTGGTCCCATGCAAACCTCATGAAGTTCAACAGAGACAGTTGTGACGTCCTGTACCTGGGTCAGAGTAATGCCAAGCACAAAATCAGGCTGAGTGGAGAGCAGCACTGGGGAGGAGGACTTGGGGGTTGGTTGGTTGATGAGAAGCTCAACATGACCTGACAATGTGCAGATACAGTCGGCTTCCTGGGCTGCATCAAAAGAAGCAGGTTGAGGGAGGTGATCCTGCCCCTCTACTCTACTCTCCCACCTGGAGACCCCACCTGGAGTACTGTGTCCTGCTCTGGGGGTCCCAGCATAAGGAGGATGTGGAACTGCTGGAGCCAATCCATAGAAGAGCCACAAAGATGGCTAGAGGGATGGAACACCTCTCCTATGAAGACAGACTGAGAGAGTTAGGGTTCAGCCTGGAAAAAAAGATGGCTCCAGGAGACCTTAGAGCAGCCTTCCAGTACCTAAAGTGGACTGCAAGAGAGCTGGAGAGGGACTTTTTACATGGGCCTGTAGAGATAGAGCAAGAGCTTATGGCTTGAAATTGAAAGAGGGCAGGTTTAGTTATTAGGAAGAAATTCTTTGATGTGAGGGTGGTGAGGCACTGGAACTGGTTGCTCAGAGAAGCTGTGGATGCCCCAGCCCTGGAAGCGTTCAATGCCCAGTTGGACAGGGCTTTGAGCAACATGGTCTAGTGGAAGGTGTCCCTGCCCATGACAGGGAGGTTGGAACTAGATGGTTTTTAAGGTTCCTTCCTACACAAACCTTTCTATGATTCTTCAGTAGGCATTGTCAACAGAAGCACCCAGTAGTACTATTATGTACTTTAAGATGCTGTTTCTACTTAGTTGTGCCACACCCAGGGTAGCAAGATTTTTGAGAAAGATCTCTGGTCTGAAAACTGACCAGACTTAATCCTGTGTCACTTTAAAAATCTGATACACTGGTACTTAAGATTGTAGCCCGTCTTTCCATCTGAAAAACTTTGCAGCCTTCCTCAACTTTTTAATTGGTAAGAGCAACATGAACAGTAGGTACATAAGCAATGTGTGTCCATTTTGCCATAAAGCTAAACCAAATATTAAGTGGGTTCTACAATATTTTTTACACTTATTTTGATATTGAACACCTTTACAGAAACTTGATCATTCTACCTTTAAGTCCTCAAAATATCTAGAAACAACCAGGATTTTGCTAAGGAGGGTTAATAAATTTGTGTTTGATCTCTGAATGCTCAACAAGGATTTCTCCTGCATTTTCTGGCTGTGATATCAGTGCAAAAAAGTGTATCTCTTATAGCTCAATCACTTAAAACTGACCCTCCAAAAGAAGGAGCTGTCCTACCTGTTCTTCACTGCTTGTTTCTACTCCCATACTATGAATGTAAGCACAAGCATTCATTTGGCAAGTGAATGAACTGTGTAGTAAAGCTGATTAAAAGCACCTTTTGGTTTAGCAAAAAGTAACTAAACTTTTTTTGTTATTATTTTGTTTGGGGTTACAATTATCCCCAGATCTGCTTGAGTTGTGTGTAAACACCTGTGGAAGCACAAGCCAAATAACAGAAGAGTAGAAGTGGCTGGAACAGTGGAAAGGGAGAGAGGGAGCAAGGAAGTTTCAGGCAGCCTCAGTGCCAGTGCATATTTGCTAAAGATGGTAGTGCAACTGTGGCACAAGTGAAGATGCCTTTGTATCAGTTTTATACACAAAAACATGTTCAGTAGCTGCAGAAATGTCTGACAGAATATGTCTGCATTTATGATGTAACATTTCATAACACATTATGCTAATCTGTTGCACAACCTGGTCTTGTAGCTAGCTCCCAAAACAGAGCAGGCAGAGAGCTGATCGAGCTGCATCCTAAAAGAACTCATGGTGTAGGGGAGAGAGAAAAGGAATACATTTTGGTCAAATACAAAAAGGCAAAATGAGGAAAGAATATTTCCAAGGTCTGAATATACAATTATATATGAAAGTATTTCAAAGGAGAAAAAGAGACAAAAAACCAGCAAGTGGTAGGGATATAACTTTTTCAGTTTTGTTGTTTGTGAAATAAGTACAAATTGCAGCAACAAATCCAGCAGAACACCAGCAGATGCTGTGCAACTTCCTTAGAGCCTGGCCAATTCACGTGCCTGGTGTACAGGATATGAGCCTCTCGCAATTTGTCTTGCCAAATCTGCAGTGCTACCAAGCTCCAGGCGCTAACACAAAATCCCTATTCTGTTTTGTGAAAAATGATGCTTGTACATGTTTTCCAAGGTGACAGTCTTAGTGTCAGTCATTTGGCAATTAGTCAACATTCCTTTGTATATAAGCAACTTACATGTAAGCATGTAATTTTGACAGTTTGAACCAAATGCCCCATTTAAGCTTCCTTAGTCATTCTGGAGGCACTGACTATCATGTAATGCTATGAGGATGCTGTCTGTCTTTGTTAAGTATTCTAAATTATGATGTCTGGTCAAGGCCCTACCATTTATGTGACTGCATAACCCATAATGATTGGCAAAAACAGAAATTTGAATTAGAACATCATAAAGGCCTAACCTCTTTCTTAATTTTTAATGAAAGCTATTTTTAGTAATATAAAATAATTCAGGAATTGTTTTTCTTTTTTTTTTCCTTCCTCGTGTAAAAGGTAAGCTTTTAACACACAGCAAAAGAGACTGCAGTCTGTTACCAATACTGTTTCAGTAAAAATTAAATGCAATGCAGAATGCATGTACAGTCCCTGAAGAAGGAACCAGAACTCAGGCATGCTGAATGCCCACATTCTCAGTCCTATTTCCCTAGGAAACAAGCAATTTGAATTAAATATGGAAGTACACAGTTCTAAAAGTAAGGACATTTTCACAGATCTATTTTTGTGATTAGGAAGGTTCAAATTATTCTGAAGGAAATTTGGTGTCACTATAAATTTGTGACAAGTTGAAAAGAGATAACTAGTAGGTGACACTAAGTAAATGGGTGTGTTTAAAACAGGTTCTTCACAGAGAACTGTGGGCTAGGTGTGGCTGTTCATACAGGTTTAATTTTATGCCACATCCTCTTCAGATTAGACACTCAGCAAGAATGAAATTCCCATTTGCATACTAGCCTCAGAAATTATAAACCTGGAATTTTAGACTTTAGCAGGGAGGGATATCATTCTGATTTTACTAATCAGGTCCCTTAGAAGATTACAATGAAATGGGGGTCAGTCTCCATCTTGACCACTGAAGCTGTTCACTGCTCAGCAGAAAATGTCACACTGAATGAACAAGACAGAATAAACATGGGCAACAAGGGAATTTGGCAGTCCTTGATTCTAAACTGGGATACTCCAAGTATAGGTTATATTATGTATATGATTATTCTTGAAATAACATTGAAAAAGATAGGAAGCCGTATTGGCATCTCTTTTAGGAGAGTTGCTTTCTTGGTAGAAAACTGATTCAAACTCCTATTTTATTAGTATTTCTAATCTGGCTCAATAAATCTTTTACTTCTTCAGACATTGTATAAAATCAAAGTACCACACCAAGACATGAGTTTTCTCCAGGCTGAGGAGAACATTGGGATCTTGGGCATCTCAGTTTACCCCTACAATATATTTAAGCCTGCAGTCACCCATCTTCTCTAAGAAATTATAGAATCCTAGTCATTATCCAATTTCTATTTATGCTAATTGTTTTTTTCTAAAAGCAGTGAAAGAATTTGCATTGCAAAAATATTTATTCTAAAACTACATCTGTATTTTTCTTATTTTTCCAAAGAATACTTATGTTTAGATGTTGAAATGATCTATTCTACAATAATATGTCAGCATTTGTTATACTATGAAAGATATCAACAAGGAAGTTGTCAAATATGGCCTTGAGAACAAATGCCTATCATATGGGGACTTTTCCATGTTTACAGCAGAACTTTAGTTTCAGCTGCAACTGCAAAGCTCTATATATAGACTACCTTATCAAATAAACATGAAATGACCTACAGGTCTTCAGCTCATACTTATCTGGTCAATAGTGGCTTATTATAAACAAAGCATTCTGTTCTTTCAGGTAGTTTAATGAAATTGAATTTGGATCCCAGGGGGTATGAACGCATATTCTTGCACATACTGACATCCAAGCAATTTAAGGATGCTAACTAGGTATAGCACTTGTTGAACAGTTTTCAGTAGACACAGGTCTTCATGCCATCAATTCACTGACATTTCTTTCATCATGTGTTTTGAAACTGACTGTGGAAAACACTGACAATATAACTGATGACTCCTAGTATTTACTAGCTAATCCCATCCTCCACAGAGGTATAAATTATGCAAATGATAAATAATTGCTTATGAAAGGTGTTCAGAAAATTGATTATTCATCAGATATTTGAATCATAGGCAAACAGTATTGACTTAATCCTTTTTTCTTTTCCTTTTTGCAGTATAACTGAAAATGTTCTTTTCTTAACACTCACTAAATGCTTATCAAGTTGTTAATGCCCTGAATTCCTGTAAGGAGGTTGCTTATACTTGCTCAGAAACAACAGAGCCAGATTCCAATTCACAATAGACCTTTTTACATTGCCAGATTGGTTCATAATAAAATAGAATATCCCTCTGGTAAGATATAGTTGTTAAAGTTTAATCTGCTTGTACATCATTTCTGAAGACTAAGCAATCACAACACAATTTAGATTTCAAACAAAAGCATTGATTCAGATCACTAACATGAAAAATGTTTTGTGACCAATATCTTGCCACCTCATGACCAGCTGTATTCCTCATGTTTATAGGAAAAACCACATAGTTTACAAATCCATAGTCCTGTCTTGGGGGTTGTGATGTTAATAATCTTCAAAATAATGCATACATTAATATCATTATTAATTGATGATAATAATCTTCAAGGTGACTCTGTATAAGGAACAGGTTCTGTCAGTTTGAAGAAATAATTGACTGCTTGTCGCATGCTCCCATTATATTTGGTTGGCACCAGACCAGTTTCCAATTCAGAAAAAAATATGACTTTTAGTTTTAGGTTATGAATTTTCCTTGCAACCTTTAGACATGAAGATATGTAAGAGACAGAATCCTTTTAATTAATCTGAACAAAATTATTCTGCTAGGACACCTGGAAAACACAAATTTATGGATAGCTGATAAGCAGACACATAATATCAGTTCTAAGTAGGAATGCCGTCTGAAGTACAGTGATATCTTTTAGATAAATGGGTCCAAAGTATCATCAGAATTTATCACGACCCAGAATAAGGCTAATAGTAACAACTGATCCTTTTGGTTATATTTTTATTATTATCATAAGAATTACTGATTTTCTATTTTACTTGCTCCTGCTTAGGCAATACATTCTAGGATTAAGGATTACTTGAAAAAAGGACAGAATTATGTTCCAGTCTTTGCTACCTGTTTTTTGTGGTTGTTTCCTCAAGTAAGTCTACGAAAGCCTTTTGTACATACCTTTTCCTGAGCCACCTAAATCTGTGCAGGACATTCCTGAAATTTTCTTTTGAATGAAACCCCAGAAGGAGTATGTTGATCTTATTAGGAGGAAGTTCTGCTTTTTCTTTCTTGTTAAATCTCGCTTCTTAAGGAACATCTGGTGTCTTGCCCCTCCCCCACTGGCACCACATCACAAGCATATGCCTGATTCATTTGCTCCCATAATATCGTGTAGAAAACTTGTGGATGGTTATTCACTTGTGTCCTTTTGGGGATAATTACTACTAATTTATCCTCAAAAAACAAATTGCTTCAAGCTAGCTAAATCATTCAAAGGTTGTCCATTACTCTATTATCTCAGCATTAAGAAACTGTATCCTATACACAGTAGTTTTCCCCTAAGATTTAACAGCTTAACTCCCGCCTCTCTCCACATTTTACTATCTTGTCTTTGATTACTGTCACAATTTTCCCCTGAAGTGATTTGCAGCATGTTGTGTATCTTGTTCAGCTGCATTGCTGTACACACCATTGAGAACCTATGCACATACACTGTTCTGCAGATCCTATTTGCCTTTTATTAATTTCCTTCTATTTGTTTAGATGAGCTCTTCTGTAGGCTTCATTTAGAATGACTAAAGGCATTTCTCACTGTCTTCCTTGTATTTCATCTGAGGAGGAAATATTGTATACATATATTGTGTAAAAAATCCCAAAGAAATATAGTTTATTCATAGGTAATTAATGGTTAACCATTTTTTATAGGTTATAGGTTTTTTTATTCCAGTGCCTCAGAATCAAGACTTGGAATTGGTAAGCGATTTGACTGACAGCAGTTAAGGGTGAAGCACTAGTGACATGCTTCTTATCCAGGAAACAGTCTATTGTGTTTTTAGAAGTCAAAAGCTTATTTCTTCCAACTATAGGTCCTAATGTTAATGAATTATGCTATTTCCAGGCTGGAAATATATAGACTGTAATAGTTTAGCCATGAAGCTTAGGAAGGTCAGCAAACCTCAGTGAATGGAAAGGTGATGCTGAGAAAAGAAGGGATAAAAACCTATTGTCTAGTCTTGTTTTCTTATTAAATACAAAGGAAAAATTCAGTTATTTGAATACTCATGGAACTTGCCTCTCAAGTTCCTGCTAATCTGATGTTGAAGTCCTGCCTTGGGTATGGCTCATAGCTTAATGTTACTAAAGAAGACTCCAAGGCTGCTCCAGCAGACATGCTCTAGGGTTGAGGGTTGCTCTGAGGGAGCAGGGAAAGTTCCTTAAGTGGCACGACCTCAAAAATAGTGCCAAGAGAGGTGTCCTGACATTCCGAGCAGGGAGTGGTGGAGCTCTGACTCAGAGGCAGCTCTGACTGAGCACAAGGAATGACTGAGCACAGTCAGGAATGACTGTGGCTACCCCCATCCGCCCTAAAGCTGCCGCTGGGGAGTGTGAGGCACATCACCCAGGGTCAGGTGCAGCAGCTGGCGTGGCCATCAACCAGCTCAAGAGGTGAGCTCAGTCGGTGGTCACCACCCTCTTGGAAGGAGCTCAGTGATGGTTACCACCTGGCAGGGAGCCATGTCCTCCTCATTCGCCAGAAAGGATATGGAGCACAGAGAAGCCATGAAAACATGCAGCTGTCCAGGTCCTGGGCTGCAGGGAGTGACAGAGCCTGGCACTGGTACTGCATGGCAGTAGAGGTGACAGCTGTGTGACCAGGTAGATGACCTGCTCAGCCCCGTGGCAGAGCTGAAAGAGGAGGTAGAAAGGTTACAAAGTATCAGGGATACTGAGGAGATTGACTGTGGAAACAGTCTCTACCATCCCTGAGGCACATGAGCCATCCAGCCACACCACCAGAAGGAAAGGATCCCCTCTCACTTTCCCTTACCCCAACAACAAAGGGAAGGGGAGGAGAATCAGGAAAGAAAAGAAATTAGTTAAGAACAATTTCATAATTGAAACAAAGTAAAAGATAATAATGATACTACTACTACTAATTGTAAAAAGAAAAGGAGGGAGGAATGTGAAACCCAAGGAAGACAAGTGATGCACAATTCCATTGCTCACCACCAGCTGACTGATGCCCAGCCTGTTCCCAAGCACTGATCAGCCCCTTCCAAGTAACTCCCCCAGTTTATATACTGGTCATGATTTTCTATGGTATGGAATATCCCTTTGGCCAGTTTGGGTCAGCTGTCCCAGCTGTGCTCTCTCACAGTTTTCTGGAACCATGACAGGATCACTAAAGCAACTCTGAAAAAAACACCACGATGTTTTAATATTTGAGTCTTGTTTAGATCCCCACTTAGATTGGTGTTGGGTTTTTTGTTTTGTTTTTGTTTGCACAGAAAGCTTTGATGGACTCTGTGGTATTAAAGGACCTCTGGTGTGACTCAAGACTTCATGAAGAAATTAAACTTTAATAATAGAATTAGAAGACATCTGGATAAGTAAAACAGCAATTGTTTTTAAGGCATGGTTTATAAATCAGTAGTTTTTATATAGGAGTCAGTAAGCATATGGGTAAGAATAATCAGTTGATAGCAGTATAGTTATATTTTCACAGAGTCTTTTACAAAGTCCCTCACCAAGGAAATGAAGCTGTTGTAGTATGAGAGGGCTCATCATTTAATGTCCTTTAAAGTACAGTAAGCAAGAGGTCAGATTTCACAACTGAGGAAGATTTTCAGTGCAGCCCAACAGAGATGTATGCTTTTAAACTTACACCATTATTATGCTAAAGAGGGAGTAAGAAGGTGATGGAGTTTGCTGATGATACAAAATTAGGCTGGAAAGTCAAATCTGTTGAAAAAAGGTGAAAATTGTTTTATAATACAAACCAAATGCAAAACAGGTGAAATTCACTGTTGATAAATGCAGAGTAAAGACAAGTTTTCCTCTGAGAGCATAACTGTGTTTATATATACACATAGTGATAAGCTTTAAATGAGGTATTATCATCCAGTAAAAAAAAAAAAAAAAAAAAAGGTCAATCAATAGACATCAAAAAGGAAAAATAAAGACGAATTATTAGAAAAAAAATATAGTTATACTACTCTTTAAATTCTTACAATGAATATGGATTGTACTGCTGACCACACTGTCTCAAAAGAAGATGCAATGTACTCAGAAAATGTACTGAGAAGAGCAATGAAAGTGTCAAGCTGCTTCTCTCTAGGAAAGCAAAGAAAAGAATACAATGTAGGTAGGAGAAAACAGATCGGAGACAAATTATTCACTGCTTCTTGTGATAAGAGGAGTAGTAATGAAATTACTAAGACAATTTAAAGAGAAGGAAACATTTTGTTACACAACATAACTGAATCACAGAATTCATAACCACAGCATGCTGTGTATGCCAAAACTATGACTGGTTCAGAAAGTAATTAGAAAAATTCATAGAAAGTCCATCAAGATGCATTAAGCACAAATATGCAAATACAAACTCTGGTTTCTGGAAACCCCTTTACCACAGACTGCCTAAAGCTCAGAGGAAATACCAGCAAAATCATTCTGTGTTCTTTCCCTAATTACTAGCTGCTGCTGGCCACTGTGGGAAATAGGACACTAAGCTTGACATGAGTAAAACATTGCCTTTACCCCATCCTGCCCAGACACTCTGTTGTAAGGAATTGCCATGACACCACCCTGTTCCCCTTGCTCTGGCAGGAGAAGCCCTCAGCAAGTGCTTTCCTTGGTCATTTGCAGTGTGAAGGAGGTGATCTCAGGATCACCTCAGACAAAGGAAGCTCAGAACATCAGGTCTGGGGTCTCAGAGAGATACAAGACACCTCAATTGCTATAGATGTTGAAGTAGGGAGGGAGAAAAGCTCTTACTTTGCCGGGGGGGGGGGGGGGGGGGGGGGGGGGGGGGGGGGGGGGGGGGGGGGGGGGGGGGGGGGGGGGGGGGGGGGG
>JAWWEE010000074.1:132617854-132641221 GCA_035221455.1 Xenops minutus | reverse complement strand
TTGGAAAATTCAAAGGAAAGCAGGATCGAGGTGGACTTTGATTGGAGAAGTCAAAGGAGAACAAAGGGTATAAAAACTGAGTAGAGACCCGTTAAGTTTGCGGTCTGTGGCGGAGCAGGAGACTCCCCGGCTGCCAAGCGCGCTGCCTTTGCTCTTTTGCCTTTAATAAAATTTTGGTGTTTCAAAATTTTATATTTGTAGTCCCTTGACTATAACATTGCATATAGATGGTAAAAGAAAAAAAGGCAATGACAAGTTATTTACTATGTTCCTAGAAGCCTAAGGCATAGATTTATTTAAAATACACTGTAGTGTGATTGCTTCCTCAGAATTATTATAGTTAGCATCTCATATAAAATTGAATGATTAACATGGTAAAACAAACTTAGCAAAAGAAAAGCTCTGTCACAACATTGTATTTTAAGCATAACACTGTATTTATAAACTCTCCCCAAAACATACTGGAACTGCCAAATCTGTGCTTGACACACAATTCATACAGCCCTGCTAAGAAACAAGTAAAACTAGTCAGTGCTAGGGATGTAGGCGTGCAAATGTCATCTGAAGACATCTTTGTGGAAAAGTGCCAGCTTGGTTGTGTAACTGGAGGCCCAGAACGCACATCAAGGAACAATTATATTCTCTGCTACTGTGATAATGATCTGATTAATTCAATCTTGTTGATAGATGTCCTTAGCCATTTTACTAGCAATTTGGCTCCACTGTATTTGCAAGCATGACATTAAAGCTATTTGGGGGCTGTGCCATGTCAAAAGAGCAGGATTTGTGCCTGACCTATGTCTGAGAAAGTCATCCACATCGTATGTCAAGAAGAAAGCTTGCTGAGCACATTGTGCCCTTTAAAATGCTATTCCAGGAAGAATCAGCCACCACACAAGTTGTTTCCACTGCAATTGCCTGTCCTACATGAACTCCACAGGAATGATCTCATTTGGAGCACAAAACTAAAAGAGAAAGTAGGACTAAAATATCCAGCAAGGAATCACTCACAAAAACAAAACAAGCAACACAAAATAACAAAACCCTGGGATGTTACTGTGTTAGTCCTAAAGTTTAAAAATATTTTCAGGCAGAGTGATAGGATTCTGTGCACTTTTGCAGCTAGTCAGAATCATTGTGGTTGCTGCAAAGACACACATAACTAACATTTTCTTTTATTTTAAATCATCTTTTCATTATTCAGCTCTTTTTGTATTCTTAGAGATTGCAGATCCCTCCTCACCTCATTTCTACTCATTTTGTATCACATCAAGTTCTAGTCTGTGGCATTTGCAGATCTTGTAGCCATTTAAATATATACGTGAGCCCCGAAGGCCCAGCTGTGTGAGCTGAGGGCAGAATAAAGCTACAGCAAAATATGTTGGGTGCTGAAAAGATGCTTTATCTGAGGAACATGCAAATGCCCCAGCCTTTGGGAGTGATTGCTGTATGGACTTTGAGGAAGAGCACAGTCATAAATGTATAGCTACTTTCTCTTTAACCATACAGTAACTGAGTATTTAGTAAAAGGAAAAAGGCGTATTCCATTGACTTTTTGCTTGTTTTCAAGGTGTTTATATGCTCCAAGTTTGGGCCAGTGTCATTATGCCTGATAGCTCTCCAAGGTACAAGCACAGGTCAGGCAATCTTCAGACTGAGCTGTAGGTTTTGCTGGCATGAGTAAATAAAATACTTCGTTGTGCCATTCACAGCTGGTTTTGTAGTTGTTGTCCACGACTTGCAAACTGAATGTTAAGGCAATGCTGGTATATTAGGCTGGAGCACTGCAAACTGGAGACCCTTCTTTATTAGCATCACGAACAGAGCACACTACCACAGTCTGAGCGAATTCTCAGTGCCTTCTTACCAACTAGGTTAAAGACAGCTCTGGAGAGATTACTTCATGGGTGAGAGACTAATATCTACTTTATGATTCTCCACCTTTCAGTCTCTGTGCCATGGCTGCTACTACAGTGGCCCATTAGTATTAATTGGTATAGTCTTTTACAACACACTTGACCAGTAGAAACCATTCCCATATCACCAGTTTGTTCCAGATGTACAGATTCCATGCAGAGACACCAGCCTAAATTAGTTCTGGGCCAGTGACCAGAGTAGAAAAGCTTGATATCCTCTTGTTAATTCAATGAGCTCTTACTAGCATAATTGCAGAATATTATCTTTAATAATTGCAATATTAATTTTCCTAGCATTTAAATTATCTTTTTTTTTTTTTTTCTTAAATGCAGTATTCAGTGTTCAGGTGGGAAGCTAGTTATGTTCTCTACAGAATCACTGAAAAGCATTTGACCTCTCAAGAATAAGTACTTCAGCAAATTAAAAATATCAGAACACTGAGTTATTATTACACCTCCCAAAAATTGTATAGGTCCCACAGTTTTTATATTTTTAAAGAAAAGAGTTTTGCTAGAACATGCATGGCTGTAATATACGAGATTGTAAGGTGAGTTGCTGTTTGTCTTTTTACAAAGAAGGACAGATGTGGTACATTTTCAATATATGTTCCTTTGGCTGCACCAATAAGATCACCTCATATAAAACATAAACTGCTGTATAAAAAATAAAACACTAAACCCAAACTTTTAAATACCCTTCTGTGAAGTACAAAAACATTAGATAAATAAGAAACAAACTGTAAGAAATCACAAATGTCTATAACTTTAGGACATCAAAAACATGAGCTAAAGCTCGTCTCATGGCTCATATACCAACTAAAGATCTTAGTCACCCTGCTACAAAAAAAAACAAAAGAAGGTGAAAATGAGGTTCAGAGACTTCTGATATATGCAGTAGCAATTCCCTCCACACCCTGAAACTCTCTATTTTAAGCAGGTAAATAGACAAAATCTGTTCTGTTGATCTAATTTACATTTTAAAATATCAGAAAATCAAAATGAGCAACATTACATCCTAAAAATCTTGTAATCATCTGTTATAACTCATTCTTCTTAGCCCTGAATACTGTGTAATACCTGAAAGTTCCTGCCTCCTGATTCTCATCTGCCTATAATAGAAGAAATGTCTTCTGTCTTGAATATGCCAATTAGGCTGGCCCCAATTAACTACTTTTAATTCCCCAGTACTTTTGCCGTTCTTCTAGTACAGCTCCATGGACGGACCTCCTTAAGCACATTTCCAAATCTGCACTAAACTGCTGCTGAAGTCTCTAGGTATACTGCCTACAGCAATGTAAAGAGCAGCAAGAGGAGATGTGCTTGCGTCTTGCAAGCAGGCACATCTGGCAAATTCATCTGCTATGGCAAAGCTTTGTGCAGAGAAGGTAAGGATGATGTGGGAGCAAAAGAGACACAGTTCTGCACAGGCAATATTTGCACCTCAACATCTATGTCTGGATCCTCTTGGCTCAGTTTATCCCTTTATAGGCAAACCTACAGGCAGGGCAGGTGTCTTCAGACCAGGCTCCTGGGCTGGTGCTTGCTCCCACAGGGCCAGTACAGCATGGACATGATCACCCTTTTCTCTGTGCTGCTTCTTCCTGTGCCTTCCTCAGCAGCCTCTGAGCCTGGAAATCTGAGAGCCAGAATCAGGGACTATGTAGGTCTCTGGTCCTGTTTGTAATGCACCAATCACTGGGGGGTCTCTAATGGGGCTCTCAGATATCAGTATTTAAGAGTTTGACCACTTTGTATTGCTCTCAAACTACTAAATGAGATACATACTGGGAAGACACTGTGTTCATTATAGATACTGTCACTGCTTAATAAAATAATCTTATAATTAGCTTGAATCAGTCAAAATTTTTAACTCAAAAAGTAAATCGTGCTTTAACAGTGTCAGGGTGTCTTCACTATCAAATTTCAGTAAGTGTCCAACATTTGAGAAACTTGACATGATGAGGGAAGTAGTTAAGTCATTATGTGCTCATTTGTAAAATACTTGGAGATAAAGTTGTTCTTAATCAAAATCTTCTAAGGTTTGGTAACAGAACATGCAGAAGTATTTCTGATTTTTTTGAATGAGCCATTTTTCCACATTCACATCTCTTGTCTAGATAAATAAGAACACAAACTATTCATATAATCAGTGCTATTAAAATCACACCATTTGTTTACATGATAGACACAGAACTCATGTCTCACAAGTTTGCAGTCTAGAGCAGGAGCTGTAACAGAAGACCTACACCTGAACCTTGAAGAAGTATTTTTGCTGCCACATTAATGTCACAGCACAAGTTAAAAACTCTTTGATTTGATTATACATAGTCATAGGGCAGATGTCTACAGATGGTTTAGGGTGGATGGCTGTGAAATCGCAACAGCTCTGCAACTGTGAGACAGACCCAGAGAGAAGAATTTTATTTCCATTGCTGCTGGTAATTACTTTGAGCAGCAACCAGAACATAATTTCCACTCCCTTTTGTGTCTTGAGAAGTTTTACTTCAGTGATCAGATCCTGATTCACAGAGTTCCTGGAAATTCCCACATGGTGCTCTCACTGTATGCTTTTGTTTGAAAACAGGTCTGTGGTCTCCAAGAAGGCCACATTTTAGCTCTGCAAACAGCACAAACTGCTCCTTCCCTGGCTAGCTTCAATCCTTCAAGTAGTTTGGCTGAATTTCCTGAGGTTCGTTCAGATTTTTTAAAGAAAAAATTAACAAAGCACACCAAATGAATAATTATTAAAGAGCACCTGTTCATCAAAAATCATAATAATTTGTAGAGTTCAAAAGCCAATATGGACATCATTTGGGCACTGCAGTGGTAAACAACCAGAGAAAGCAGAACTTAACATTTTCAATTAAGATAAAATATTCAAGTTGCAAGAGGAATTCTGGTTGGAATTGAAGGGATTGAATAGGATGAAAGCTGTTAACTCAGCGGGGCTAATTTACTATTCCACTGTTGGTGAAAGTCTGTTGTGACAAGAAGTGGCGGAACAAACAAGCAACTTGCATTCTCTTTTCTCCCACACACCACTTTACTCAGGCAGTACACTATACACACACACGTCCTGCCTGGAAGGTAAGAAGCTGCCAGACTGTTCCTTCTGCAAGCATAATTCCATACTTGTATTTGAATCACAGTAATTCCTAACACAACACCTTTTTGTAGGTGAAGCAAATTTCTCCCTTACCCATTCAGCCTGCTGAATAGCATTGTGCAGAAACGATGGGCCAGATTCTGCTTAAAGCTTTGATGAAGCAAATTCAGAGTAAATTTTATGAACACTGACAGCTTGTGCAGATTTGTACCTTTACTTAGGCATCACAACTGAACATAGTAGTTTAGACTATATTTGTATTATACATGAACTATTACACAGTTTTGTATTTGTCCTTAAGTTTTGTGAAGCTTACTTGTTTTTAAATTATCTGTGTTCATAAATTCTACAGGGCTAAATGGAAGGCATTTAATCTAATTTGATAATCAGATTTGTAGGCATTGATGCTTTGAAGTGGTTAACTGGGTAACAGCTAATTTCCCTGTGGGATGTGCAATGCACTAACCTCTCCTCCCACTGAATGATGGTAGCATATAAATATCTGCTGCATTTGAAAAACTCTCAAATCACTAGACATTAAGAAACACTAATAACTTGACTGGTGTCATGCATAATTTATTATGAAGAGACTAATGTAGTCTGTATCAGAGCATGTCTGCGACCTCTGAATCTATTTAGGTTTCTTCCCAACTTCAGTGACTTCTGCTAGGATTTCCAGCTGGTGCAAACTACCAGGCTGCCAGTACTGCCACTTACCAGGAAATTTTAATCCTCTGGTTAGGACAGTCTGCCCTTGCATATTTGTAGAGTTGCTCAACAGTAATAACCAGAAATATGAGCTAGAATCAGGAACAAGGAATGCTATAAAACAGCAGAGCAAACCATCTGCCTTGCAAAGAAAGTAATTTACCTGTTGGTACTGTCAGCATTATGAAAATGAAGGGGAGCAGCATTCATATAACAGAGGAAAGCTCTCCATTTATTTTAGCCCGTGGTCACAGAGACTGGACTGAATTTCATGGAAGTAATTCAGTTCACTTGAACAGGAATTTATGTATATTTCAATACAAAATGTAGAGCATTGCAGAACTGGAAGACAGACTTTTGTTTTCTAAAGAAATTAAATAAGATCATCAATTTCAACAGGTGTTTTGGTAGGATTCTGATAGGGAAGGTAATGACAAATTGCTTGATCCTGCTTGCACCAGTGAAACAAAATCTTCTGAAAAAAATTTAACCATACCAAAATGAACAGAAATTACCTGAAATTAGCTGAATATGTTCATGCGTTATTGACTGCAGCAGGATTACAACTGTTTGTTGGATTACAGCCTAAAAAGACCAAAACCATGCTCTTTTTAAGGCACTTAAATACAAGATGAAAGTCCATTTAAACCCCCATCCACTAACAAGTATTAGAGCTGTTTATAAAGTAAGCCTCTATCAAGCTGTGTTAACTAAGAGAAGCAACAGATTTTCTTTCTTTATCTTGCACACAATCTCACTTTTTCAAGTGAAGAAGGATCCACTCCAAAATTACAGAAAATATCAGAATGGTATGTAAGGATTCCCACAAACTTCAAGAGAAGTAGCACAAATTACAGTGCATATAAAAGCTTACAGAAAGAAAGCATAATTCTTCATTAATTGTTGGCTGTGAACGTAAAGCTGACCAAAAAGAAAAAAAAAAAAGGCAAACATCCACTTCCCTCCATTACCTAAACAAAAACGTAACTTCCAAGAGTGCAAAGACTTGTTCTCTGTTTCTTTATATCCTTACACCCTAGGAAACAACCAGCTCTGGTTGAAAGCACATTGGTTCCCCCAGCATCCATTAACTTAGCATATTAGGGCATTTCCTGAGTGGGATATGCACAGGGAGCAGCTTGCTTCAAGCAATGAAATCCAAGTACACTTTTACTGAAGACGCTGTTTTTATTATGAAACATGAATACAGCTAAAGAAGAAATTTAAAATCGCTGATCATTCTGTATTATCTTGATCATTCCTGAATACACTGTAAGAGACTCCCATTTATGTGATTTTCTCTTGCTATGAGGGTAGACTGCATGACAACAGGTTTACTATGCTAATATGTCTACAATATTAGCAAACAACTGACATTAGTGGGCTAACAAACTCCTCTGAGTTGCAAATACCTTACTTATTAATATGAATTTCCTCCCTAGGATGGGATCACATTCCTAGGTATTTTTACACATATGTCACTCCAGCAGGATCATCACAGATGTCACATATAAATTAAATTTCCCTTCAAATAGCATTATTTGATGCTGAACTGCTCGACAACTTTATTGATGACAGGGTCAGGGGGATTGAAGGCATTCTTGGTAACTTTGCCTGTGACACCAATCTGTGTGGTGCAGCCAACATGCAGGAGGGAAGGGATACCATCCAGAGGGACCCTGACACCCTGAAGCAGGGGGGGCTGATGTAAACCTCATGAGAGTCAACAAAGTGAAGCTCACAGTCCTACACCTTTGTCACAGCAATCCCAGGAACACCTACAGCTTGAGCAGATAATTGACTGAGAGCAGCCCTGTGAGCTCTGTGGTGAAAGACTTGGAGATGATGGTTGATGAAAAACTCAACATGAGTTGGCAGTGGGCACTCACAGTCCAGAAAGCCAACAAAATCCTGGGCTGCATCAAAAAGAGGGTAGCCAGCAGGTCAGGAAAGGTGATTCTCCCCCTCTATCCTGCCTGGAGTACTGCATCCAGTTCTGGTGTACCTTACACAGGAAGGACATGGAACTGCCTGAGTAAGTCCAGAGTGCCACAAAGTTGGTAAGAGGACTGGAGCGCCTCCCCTATGAAGACAGGCTGAGAAAGTTGGGTCTTTTCAGCCTCGAGAAGAGAAAGTTTTGCGGAGTCTTCATAGTAACCTTCTGATACCTAAAGGGGGACTACAGAGAAGTCAGAGAGGGACTCTGTCAGGAACCGTAGTGATAGAACAAGGAATAATGGGTACAAATTGAAAGAGGGAAAATTAAGGCTAGATATCAGGAAAAAGTTCTTTACTGTGAGGATGGTGAGACACTGGAACAGGTTTTCCAGGGAGGTTGTGGATTCCCCAACCCTAGCAGAGTTCAAGGCCAGGTTGGATAAGGCCTTGAGCAACCTGGTCTAGTGGAAGGTGCCCCAGCCCATGGCAGAGGGGTTGGGACTAGATGATCTTTAAGGTGCATTCCAACCCTCAACACGTTATGATTCTATGATTCTATGAATAACCTATATTCAAACTGGCACCATAACAATTAACGCATTTATACCTCGTGCCTTGGGGTTTCATAAAAATAACATTAGGCTGATATTTGTTAGAACATTATGCTGGCTCTTATCTGTGCTGTATTAGAAGTAGAAAAGTTCAGAGAGATGTATCCTTCTGCCCTAACCCAAACATGCCTTCCTGAAACCAACAAAAATTGCAGATAATCATTAAAGCAATCCACCATTCCGCTCACCTCTTCCCTTCCCCCCCCCCAAAAAAAAGAATCAATAAAGCCCCCTGACATAGACACAGTCTTTATGATGGAAACTAAAGCAAAAAACATGTCAGTTACACTAGCCTTGGAGAAAAATTATGCTTTACAACAGAGTTGATCTGCAAACAGCTGTTGAACCGAATTCCTCTAGCAGCAAACCCTACATTTGATGCCATCACCTGGTGGCACTGTTATACCGCCTGCTGAATCTCCCTTTTCAGCACCCGGCTCTGGGAAAGACACGTGGTGTGCCTGTTACTCTCACATTACGCAGGACCTCCCAGGAAGGTTTAGGATGGAGGGAGCCAATTGACAGTGACACTGCGTTTTGCTTTGGATTTAAAAATAGAGCTGGCCTCCCCAGATAGGCACGGTGTTGGCTTGACATTTGGGAAGAACACATATAGTTACATCTCAAGGCCGGTGTTGGTATAAATAATAGCAATTTGTACATAAATTTTGTATTTCTGATACTCCTGACTTCAATAACACACTAGCAAGCTAACTGAAAACCTGTGAGGTTTTAATAGGACAAATACCAGAAGAAAGTCAGTTTATTAGTGCTGATGGTTTTAAGGAAACTTGTTTAACCGAGAAGATAAACATGAAGATCATGTAATATAATCCCAAGAAAATAAGAATAATTGCAAATATTAACAATCTGTCCTGTTGTAGAAACAATATTTTTGACCATTTCCTTTAGCAAAGATAGAACAATCTACACATTGTGCTAAAAAACCCAAAACCAAACCACAAACCCACCACAATGTGCACCTCCTATCTTTCAGAACACAGATATACTATACTAATTTAAAGGCAGCTGATGAACATTCAAAACTGAAGCAGCAGTTGTACTGTTAAGCAACAGACATCTTTTCAGTGTATGAGGTTGGAAACCACTATACATAATTTTACATTCATGCATACTATGTGCATTGGTTAGAAAAATATAATCCCACTGAAGTCTCTAGCAACCAAAAATCAAATTATATTTAGGTTTTCCTCTCTATTTTTACATTCTATTCACACATAAGTCATCCTGACAGCAGAAAAGGTGCAAGTATCAAGTCTATAAGTGGGCGGGTACTTATGATAAATGTTTCCACCTTTTTCCCCTCACAGAACTGTAACTGAAGGAAAGCACTTCTTACAAGTATATTTGAAATATAAAGTATATTAGATAGAAATTATCTCCCTGTTCTTTAAAATTAAAAATTTCTTAATACCAAATGTGATTGATAGGAATGTCTTCAACAGAACAAGGATCAGAAGTACACGGTATGATTTTATTAACAGAACATTGGATTATGGCATGAAACAGGGCTTTTCTGATATCCTGTATCATTAGTTGGGCTTTTCTCAGGTGAACATTTTTGATAGCTCCTCTGCTCCTCTCTGCCTGGGCTCCATTCTTATTTGCTTGCACAGCTACCGTTATGCTGCTCTCTTCTTGTCTTGGTGCTTCACTGACACTGCATTCTTCATGCCTGTAGTGCTGCCACTCCTTATCTCCAACACCTTTAACCTCTTCCCATAACAAGGCAGAGTTTAATAACTCTTGGTTTATTCAAATTAATTATAGATCCCTCAGACATAAGATATCAACCATATGAAATTATCTTGTAGCCTTTCTTTGGTAAGTAATATGGATACAAGTTATAATTAAGGATTTTTGTTCTCTCCCAATATGACAGCTTTATTATTCATTTTTAAAAAATAAATATCCTTTTTTCAAGTTGCCCCTAGCTGTCATTTAGTGCATATACACCCTGAAAAATGCAAAAAATCATCTCATTCAAAAGAACTTGCAGAATGTTGTTCTTTCCAGTGTAAAGAAAAATATTTATTGTCCTGAAGAAGAAATTGGCAAACTATGCAAAAGAAAATTAAGTTATGTTTTTTTCTGTCTCTGGTAAATGAAATAAAAAAAATAATCTGATGTGTTTATGGCAGTAAAATAGTGAAGGAGATGAGGCCTCTAAAAGACCATCAAAAGGAGGAACCTTGTTCACTGAATACTGAGACACTGAGCTGAACCCAAACCACCTTTAATAATGGGGCTTATTGGAGAAACTGTCTTCTGCCAGGTTATTTACAATCAAGACTAACAAGGACATGCTATTTCTAAGAATACACTATTCTACTTGCATTTATTCTCATTTAAACAGACAATCCTTCAGAAGCACCTTATCATAGAAAAATATAACCTACTCTCTTCCAAGAGTTTGCTGTAGGGTTCGAGATGAGCCCTTTACTTCTGAAATTATCTGTCTTAACTCTCATACTTTTTACTTGGGATGAGTTACAATCCCACCTACAATACTTAAAGAGAAACCTAGTATGTAAAAAAGGCTAAACTACTTGACTTATTTAGCTTGGTTTGTTTTCCAGCAGACAGTGAATAAGAAATAAGGTGTATTATCATCTTCCATCTGACAGGTTTGGAATGTATGCATTTAATATTGATTTAAAAATCACAACAAATCAGTAGAGGTTTAAATCAGTTTCAGATGACACGAGAAAGTGTTCTACTCTACTAGTAAAAACTATCAAAGCCACCAAAAGCAACTCAGCTGTTGATTATGTAGTTGCAACCCCACAGGGATCTTTTTCTACTGGACCTGAGTTTGGGACGCACTACTAGAAGACTTTGTGTTAGCTTAGAGCCAGCAGTGGTGTTGTTCAGTATTTTCAGGGTTCACAGTGCCAATGGCTTCTCTCCGAGATCCCAGCAGATTTCAATACACGACTCATGTCAAGGTTAGCAGTGATGCTGGGAAGCCCTGACCTATGGACAATCAGTGTCTTATGTTTTATTAAAATGTGAGTTTCTTGTTCTTAAATAGAATATAATATGTCATTTAATTTGTAGACTGAATTTAAGTCAAATTCTCAAACCATCATTTAATTTCCTAGTACATTTAAGTAGTATGTTTTTAAAAATTACTATAGTGAGGACCTATCTTCTCTGAGACTTACTCAAAGCAAGAACATCAGAAACTTGGCAAACTATCAAACAACCAATCTCAGCACTGTTTTACATAGACGTGAAAAGCGAAAAAACTAATTTAAACTGCAGATAGATGAGATAAGCATCTAGTTCCATAACTAAGTGGTCACACCAGTTTCTAAACAAATGTATGGCTAAAGTGCCTGAGAAACTGCAAGTCAACAACTCTTTAAATGTATCATGCTTGCCACATTTCCTCTGGCAGAGGAAAGAGACTGTCATTCTATCTTCTAGAAATTAAAAGAATAAAAGAATCTCTCAAGCATATTAATTAATGAGATTCATTGAAAACACAGCAGACTGCTGCCACTGTTTAGTTTTCATGAACATATCTGGCCAATTAGTATCTAAATTTATAAAAAGACTTCTTTTGTAAATGTTGAATATTTTATGCTTGTAAAGTCTTTGCACACTCCTATGTGCATACTAATCCTCTGTAATTGTGGAATGCTCAACAGTACAATAACTTCATGATAAAATCCAACTGTTCTTCCTGGCCCAAGATAAAAATCAGCAATAACATTCAGTTCCCGTAGAGTTTTTGAGGGAACAGCATAACAACAAGCTGGTTTGCTAAAATCCAAAGGGAACTTCATAGCAAGCTGTCCTGGAGATGATCCTAAGCGATGACCTCTGCCTCCTGAAAATCACATCTCACTCTTACTTATCTAGCAATATAAAGAGAAAACATGAATACAGGAAACGGCAAAAATTTGTTGAAAAGAAATAAATAAAATGACAGCTTGTGTGGAGCCCAGTACATGCTGGGAGATACTTGGTAGCCCCTGGTCATCAGGACCAGAAGTATTAGACAGTGGGTGGGCTCTGTCCTGGTACAGTAAGAATGGCTTACATTAGATCATTGCCAGATTTGCAGGAAAGCAATCTGCTTGCACTGGAGGGAGACAGTCCCACCTCACCAGCATAAGCCCCCTGGTCGTGGTGCCTGCGGCAGGTTGTGCCTCTGGCACCACGATCAGGAAGGGCTGGAGGCTGTGTGTGCAGTGTTACCCATTCACAGCACCATCCAGATTTGCTCACTCTGTCACTATATTATAAACCAACTTCTGCTTTTGTGCAGTTATTCTACGGTAAGTAACATCAGATTTTGATCTTAGATTTCATGCTCACGTATATGTTCTACAGAAGGAAACTCACTGGTTTCAATATCTCAGTGTTAGCTTCAAAGGGACTGGTGCTCAAGGAACATTTGAGATGGTAGAAACCATGTCCCTTTTTGGAGTCATTTTGCTCTTCTACAGAAGACCTCCAATGAGAGAGACTGAAGGTCATGCACCCTCTTTCAGCTGAGAGTTTATGGGTCAGATCAGTTGCTCTTTTTGTCTCCTGCTGAGATTCAAATTTTAGTATCCTAGGAGAACACACTGTTAGTTGATCTTGCAAGTTGAATAGCTTGCCTATAGAAGTATAAAAGATTTCAGCTTTATCCTTTTTTAAAGACAGAAAATTAGAAAATCCTGAAATATTTTTTGCCCAAAATGATTCAGCAGATGATATGATAGTAATCCATATGATTAAAACCAAAACCAGATGCTAAGAAAAGAGACATACTGAGATGAAAGGACATTAATGAGCATTCCTCTTATAGTGGACGCTGTCTCTGTAGCTCAGAACTCATTTATATTCAAAGTATACACAGAGTATCTGTAAAGGACAAAAGAGGGATACAACCGGCTTTTAATGGCTCCAACTTTTAAATACTAAAAAAGAGAAAAACAAAGACATGAATAAATGCTTGCTTGCTCATCCAGAGTAGCTATGTGATTGGAATCACTAATAAAAATCTTCAGGAAGGATGAATGAGTAAGAATTTTGCATAGTTACTGTTGCTATGAGAGACACTTTGCTCATTATCGACACGTTCAACAAATTATTTCTCTTATCACTCACAAGCAGGTAATGTGATGCTAGGAAAATGGCCTCCTCCTCTAAAAGTTTCCAAGATTGTACTTGGAAGGAAGCAGTCAGAACAATACTTCTCAAAAAGCACTGAGTGTTTAATAAAGAAATTTTAAGCGGAGTGAATGGGACAGAATCAAACTGCAAATGTGTGCGGCCAGTATCTGGATCCTCTGAGGCAGAGCTGGCAGCTTCATCTCCCATCTGTCCTTCTCTAAAAGGAAGAGGATGTAGCCCAAATTTACAGCACCTACTGCACCAAACTCCACAACTTATCTGACAACTTCTAATATACCTCCCCATGTTACATGCTTTGCTAATATTAGCAAACAAGAAAGGTAATTCAGGACCTGCTACAGAAAGGAACCATATTCAATTCTGCAGAAGAGTAGAAGCCAATATATTCAACAGCCAAATGAGAAGGAGAACATTTCAAAAATGTGTTTGGAAAAAAAAGTGGAGTATTCTACCCAGGAAGACCTCTACCAAATATCAGATCATGCCTTCTAAAAGGAATAAGATATTTCTAGACCATCTTGAATAGAATCTCACAGAGCAGGAAGAGATTTGCACACTAAAAATAATGCCATGTCTGTCCTAATAAATTTTATGCTTATTTTAGAGAAGGCAAGATGCAGCCCCCTAACTTTGTTTTTAGTAAGTGACTACAATAGCAAGTAGTCACAAGAGATAAACTCCATAAGACTCTCAGCTTGATTGTAAATAAGTACATATTTTCAGGTGGGTTGATGTTTTTCTTTTCCAGTTTTGAGTCCAATAACAGATTCACTGTGACGTCTGACCATTGGTCTATGGCTCTCTCACACCAGTTCTCCAAAAGGAAAAGCTCCATTAGGGTAAGAGATCTCTGAAATCACCACTTGAACAGATGCTAGTCCTGCATAATAGTTTAAGATTAACAGACTGTGTGACACTATATAAATTTAGTAATAAATGTGTATGAATCCACACTTCATCGGGTAGTTCTGACATATTTTAAAGCAAGTAGTAATTTTACAGAAGCAAACTGAAATGTATGTAAATAGAAAGAAAATTAATCTACTGCATATGTAAACAATATGGTATTTATTTTTCCTTCCAAATTATTGCAGAAGTCATGACTTAAATTGATTTACTGGAGAGCATATAGCACAAGGGTTGGGTATAGTTATATCCACTAAATAGTACCTGATCAATTTTCATTTAGTTTTCTTCTCCCTTTCATAACAGGAGGAATGGACTAAGTTTTATGAATCACTTGGAAAAAATATTATGTTTTACATTTCCCCCCAAATCACCTCTATTATACTATCTCACTTTATAAACACTCTCTTACACTATTTTGTGCATTAGTAATAATTCTTGTGACCAGTTATTACTTATATTTTGATGCATTAAATTCCTTGGAATATCCATCTTCTTTTCACAATAACACATTTAGAAGTACTAAATTATTAGTAGTGACTTGGGAGTACTGGTTGACAAGTAGCTCACAGGACCTGTCAATGTGCTCTCACAACCCAGAGATCCAGCTGTGTCCTGGGCTGCACCACAAGCAGAATGGCCAGCAGGGTGAGGGAGGGGATTCTGCCCCTCTACTCTGCTCTGGTGAGAACCCACCTGGAGTGCTGTGTCCAGCTCTGGGGTCCACAGCATAAGGAGGACATGCACTGTTGGAGAGAGTCCAGAGGACCAAAGGGCTGGAGCATCTCTCCTGTGAAGACAGGCTGAGAGAGTTGGGGTTGTTCACCTGGGAGAAGAGAAGGCTCCGAGAAGGCTTTATAGCAGCTTCCCAGTACCTAAAGGGAGCCTACAAAAGAACTGAAGAGGGACTTTTGTCAAGGGCCAGTGACAGGACAAGGGCAAATGGCTTTATACTAAGAAAAGTCAGGTTTAGTTACTAGGAAGAAATTCTTTACTGTGAGGTTGGTGAGGCACTGGAGTATGTTGCTCAGAGAATTTGTGGATGCCCCATCCCTGGAAATGTTCAAGGCCAGTTGGATGGGATTTTGAGCAACCTGGTCTAATGGAAGGTTCCCTGCCCATGGTAAGGGCATTGGAACTGGATGATCTTTAAGGTCCCTTCCAACATAAATCATTCTATGATTCTATGAGTAAATTAATCCCAACTAAATTTAAACTGACTACTCACCAAAATTTTGTCTCTTACAAACAAGATTAGGAGACCACATGAAAATCAATCTTTTCCCAGTTATCACCTAGGCATTAGCTACCAGACAATTATTTTGGAAACTTAGTCAACTAAAATGTATTTATTCAGAGTTGCTTATCCCAAAAGCTTCATTTCTCTTCCACACGGATTTTGTATTAGCTAATTCAGAGTACTAATATGGCAAGGTCAAGCTAGCAGAAAATATTTTTTTTATTAAGAATTCTACTGACCTAATTTGCAAGAGTCTGAAGAAGAAAAGGTCTTGTTCTTTTTTTTTTTTTTTTTTTCCCCCACAAGTGGAACATGAACAAATTTTAAGAAAATGAACCACTGAAGGGAACTTTGGCAATTCCTATTTCCCAAGTGTCCTCATGCTGCATACTATGTACACATATACATTCTGTACATATATATACATATATATTCATTCTGACTAAACTACTAAGTGCATGTAGCTGTAGAGCAATGCTTTCCATTGATGATAGACTGTATCAACAAAAGATGCCTCCTGAGACAGTTGATAGTTGTCTTCTAAATGAAATGAGTTGTTCTAGCAAGAGCCTGCACAGCAATATTTGCATTAAGGCTTTTATTACAAGATACAATAAAAAAAAATTTAAAAAAAAACACGTTGCATTCCTCCTCTCCCCACCAACACTTTATTCTAACAGCATTTTGTAGTATGAATTACTGCCCTGTTTCATAATTTCTTTTGCCTGATCAGGAAAATATTTTTATGAAACTATGTTATTTTTAAAGTATGTATTTACTCCATACTAGTGTTGCAGTTTTATTTCAATGGCAAATAGAAGAAAAGAAAGCCTTTTACATCTACAAAACCAGAGTTAGTAGGTAAATAGTCTACTGATTATATTGTCTTAGAAGTATCTAAGCACTATACACCAGGCTTTCATGGATTACTTAGAATATACCTCAAGTGCATGTCTTTATTAGATACTTCATTCATCTCAATAAATTATTAAATATATTATCTGAGGCATGATACAATGAAGTGTAGTCCTGCAACCCTTCAGCTGGGTCCTACAAGTAGCACAGTTGTGATGCTGAGCCAGAAAGGAGGGCTAGCTGTAGCTCTTGTAGTTGGACATGGCATTAAGTTGATCCAGCCTTACTGCTTTGAATTCAGGTTACCCATATGATTCTCCATTGTGTAATACTCCAGCCCCCTTTTCAGAGTGCTGAAGACCCAGATACCTTCTTTTTCTCTTTTGAGGGAGTTGCTCAACAATAAGCACTTCAGAAATAAGTGGCCTGAATTTTTAAGTGCCTGAAGCATCTAAAAAGTCTAATTATGGGGTTTTATTTTTAAGTGTCTTGGGTGCTGTTTCTAGAGTTCTCCAAAAAACTTCATCCAACCCACCATACAGACTGTTTTTCCTACACTCATCTTATTAATCTAGGTGTTCCCACTCAATTTTTTCACACCAATTCAGGACTGGAGGTGCAGGAGCCTTCCTGCCTGCTGAGCCTGCCATATGGAAGAGTTATTTCTCCCCCTCACTGACTCTTCATTTTCTGTTTCATTTCAACCAAGTACACAACTTGTTCTCCACTGCCTATTCCTATCAGCTCTTTTCTCTCTTACCTACTTTTCCTCCACATCTAAAAGTGCAACTGCACTCATTAAGCTTGGAAGTGGAGTCTGTGGGAAAGACAAAATGCAAAATATCTTGTGCACAGCTCTCTAAAGCAGGAGTGGTGCTGATGAAATTTTAAAATATCCTGGAATTACCAGATATTCTTTCTTCATTGCACAATCAATTTTGAAATGTCTTAGGTAAATCTGTGTATAAGGGAACATTAAAAAAAATAAAAATATTCTGCTGTTAGTATTTAGGAACAGTCTCTTGGGCTCTGCTCACAGTAGCTGCAAGCATACACAAGCTGCTACAATTTCTTCAGCAAAGAACATGTGTGCAAGGTAAAGGCTCACATGTCTCTGGATCTGCAAAGCAGAGCATAATTTATATAAAGAACTTGGAAGTGCTTTCTGTATAGCCAAATCAAGAAAACATCCCGTATTTTTAAATTAACTTTAAATAGTGATAAATAATTTTAAAATTAAAGGGAAAAAGTCAGCTGAGAGCATTCGTTTTCTATCACATTTTCTTAACCCATTTGCTTTATCTTGGACACAGATTTCTTTTAGCAGAACAACATCAAAACAAGGGCAACCCCTGTGTAATTGTATTAAGTCAGCAACAGGTCTAATGTGCTTGTTTATGCTGCATCAGAGCCAACCGTATACAAATCATCACAAGAATATGGTATTTTTCTATTTGACAGTGTCAGTCCTTTACAGATGTGTCAGTACACTAAACCTCAGAAAGTAACAAATTATTTGATTAAACTTCAACTATTAGATATTATTTTTGAGACAAGCCATAGAAAATTTCTTTTACTCAAGGGGACGATATAGGTCATAACACATGCCAAAGTTGATGGGAGCTCTAAGAAGATAAATATTCTTTCAGGTTATCAAAGCCATGGACTCAATATCAGAACAACTCAGTGAGTACAGCAAACATGTTCATCTAGTACCAGGACTGTGTTGTCTGGTACTTGTCTGGAAAACTTCTCATTTTCACAATATTTAGGAAAGTATGCCATCAAACATTTGTGAAGATACAGAAAAATTTGCCTGTCAGCAAAAGTCAAACATTATGCAGTATGCAGTAATACTGGCTCCAGCAACTTATTCCTTGTGATTTAGAGAAGTCACAGAGACAAGGTTGCATGTATAAGACCACAATACATCTCCCATGCTGGGTCAGTCCAGATGGGCTACCTCGCCCAGTGCTCTGTACAAGGATAATGTAAGATGATATTTGAGAAAAACATGCAGGCTTTGCCACTTTCTGTGCTCTGCTCCCCTCTTACTTCCCTAGGGTCTTCAACTGTTGTTAAGAAACGTCAGCATCTGTTTATGGGCAAGTTGCCCATGAATGTTGTTGTCTGTGGACACATTGTTCATGTTCCAGCAGGATATGCAGAGAGGCAGTGGAGTATCCATCCCTGGAGATTGTCAAAATTCAGCAAGACAAAGCTTTGGCTGTTCTATCTAGTGTTGGCTGAAGTCCCACTTCAAACAGGACAGCAAACTATATAACCTTCAGAGGCCTTTTCCAGTCAACAAGTCTGTCAAATCAAGTTCTGCACAATATTCAAACCAATTACTTAAATGCATGAACATCATTCTGTTATTCCAGCATTGAGCTTAGACGCTGAGCAACTAATGCTCAGACCTTGGGATCAGTAGAATCACATCTAGGATATTAACATTGATGGAGTTCACATTATAAGAATTGTGTAAAGGTTTCCAAAAGAAACAGCAGTGAGTCAAAGTTAACAAGCAGATAAATGCAAACCTGAGTCTGTAGTTCCAAGACTGTGTTTTGGGTGATCACAGAAGAACATTCAACTATGGTTAATTTGCCAATAATATGTTTTAATCCTGAGTTAGATTAAGAACTCATTTTGATGATGTGGTGGATTTCTACTTTCATTATTACTCTTATGCAACCACTCCCCTTCCCCCATTCCAACTCCTGCTTTATGTATAAAGCAATCTTGGCTTATCTTGATATTCTTTTAAGATCATTTGGAGAAAGGAGGAGGAAAAAAGACATTGAGCAGTATTTCTTGTAAAATACATTTTAAAGTAAAGAAACACTCGAGTGCACTTTTAGCCATGTTTTGTCAGAAAATAAGTACTATACTTAAGTATAAAGTTGATTTTAGGGTACTATTGTCTCACACATGATACAATAGAATCTTTACAGAAGGATTATGTAATGTGAGAATTTTAATGTAAAATTTTAGACCTGTTATCCAAGATGCTAATGAACCCATCAATGCCTTCACTTTGCCTCAGTTTCATCTGGTGTAGGGTAGACAGGATAGAATGACAATTGAAACTTTTGAGAGTATTCAGAAGGCAGTTGTGCAGTTCAGTTTGAATGTAGGGCACAAAACATTGCAAACACAATCACTCACCACCTAAAATACTGCCTTCAATATTAAAATGTGTAGATTGTTAATGTAGAGTCCTTCTTTAAAAGCAACGTAACTTACAATGACAGCAAGCTTCAAGGGTTCAGACATAACACAGTGAAAGATGTCTACGGAAACATATTTTTCTTTATCTCTTACACAAGTTAAAAGCACACGAATAGTTACCTTGGAACAGAAGAAGTGATCACATTGTACTGGAATAATTCAACAGCACACAAACCATTGCCAACCAATAGGACAAGAGGCTATAGGCAAATACTGATGCACAGGAATTTCCACCTAAACATAACGAAGAACTTCTTTACTTCGCAGGTGACCATGCACTGGAACAGGTTGCCCAGAGGGGTTGTAGAGTCTCCCTTACTGAAGACTCAAGAACCATTTGGATGTAATCCTGTGCCATGTGCTCTACGATGAACCTGCTTGAGCAGAGAGGTTGGACCAGATGACCCACTGTGGTCCCTTCCAACCTTGCCAAAAGGAGTAAGGCACAATCTTGACTTAGGGGGAATCAAGTTGCAAAGCATCTTCTAAGGTGCCTAAGATGGTTTTATAAGACTCATGTAGATGCTGACATCCCAGACAAACATCCAGAAATCCAAACTATTCAGAGAAAGATACCCATAAACCCCCTAAATAATCCTTCACACTCAGTATGCCTCCTCCCTCTCCAAACTGGAAATCCTTTCTAACCGTGAGCTTTTAAACAATCTCTGCCAAAACTCCAATGCAATCCATTGTAAGAATTATCTTCTTCCTAAAGTCTTTCTTTCAAAATTGCTTTTATGCTTTCTTCAATATTTGTTCTTATGGAGTAAAAAAAAAAAGAAAAAAAGAAAAGGAAAAAAAAAGGAAAAAAACAAATAGGCATAAGAAAGAATTCCTGTAAACAGTGCAAGATAAATAAAGCAGATTAATTCTTTAGGATAATTTGACATCAGCGTTAAGATACAGTATCTTAATGCTCACTGTGTGCAATTGTAATCTTAGTAGCCAACCACATTTAAGCAAAAGAAATAGAACACAAATAAACAGTAAGACCCTGCTTTTTTAACAAGTATATTTGATTTCTTCTATGAAAGAAAACTCACCAATGGTGTAATATCTCTTCAAATCACTTCTCCGTGGATTGCGCCTTTGGGCGTTTGTGGTGTTGTTCTGTTCCTCCTCAGAAGCAGCTGTCTGAGTGGTAGGTAAAGATTTGCTGGGCTGAGGTGTTTGAGCTTCAGCTGCCCCCGGGTTGCATCCTGGCCCACTAATATCCACCGACTGGGACTTTTTCTTTAATCTAAAGGCAATTTAAGGAAGTAAAGAGTTATAAATTATCATTCTATACCTTGATTATGTATGAAATACCAGCAATATATTCATTGTACAACAGTTCATGCATGTCACAGCAGAACACAGAACAGCAGTGACAAATTAGGCTTGCATTAATATCACCTTTCAGTTTCTGCTAAATCAGTTACAGCATTTTCATCTCCTATGTAGCTGCAAATGGTAAACCGCCCTTAGAGCAGCCTGCTGAGCTCCTTGAAGGATCAGTCCCTAATCTATATCCAAGATGAGCTGCCCACAATTATCCTATCATTAAGTTGCCTGGCTTAAGTTTACACAAAAATTAAATCATTTGCATGAAGTCACTGAAAGCCTCAAGAGACAAGAACCAACATAAAATCTGAATTCAGATATAGCTCTACAACTGCATTTTCCATTCTGCAATAGTGACAATATGTTGTTTCTCAAGAAACCCACTAACCCCAAGTGACATTTCTGCATTGCAATAGCAGTGGACAGAGGAAAATAAATTTTCTGTTCTGCAGAAGGAATCAGTGTTATTCAGTTCATTATTGGCATCCAGGTACAGTACAACTCATTAACCACTATCTTCTGAGCACAACCATCCAACTAGTTTTTTACCTTTCTAGTTGCCCACACATCCAGACTTAACAGCACAACTTGTGCAGAAGTATATTCTGAGAGACATTGTCAAAAGTCTTGCTAAAGTCAAGGCAAATGACATTATCACTCTGCACTCCTCCTCAGATCTTGTCATTTTATCAGTGTTCTGAGGGGAAGACTTAAAATAACTCTCGAATCCTACTTCAGAGTGGGGTGAGTACATTCCCATCACTGATTCACCATAGTTCTGGCATCTCCACTATCTCTAGCAACAGAAAATAGAGGTTATTATGATACTAGAGTTATGGAATAGAGACAAATGCCTTTTACGATGAAGTTTAGTACATACACATTGGATTTTGTCAACACTTTTCTCAAATTAAGTCTCTATAAAATTTATATAGTTGATTACATGATTTGATCCCAGAAATAAAAGATGTTTATGGCATTGCAGTGAGATATTGATTTGACGGGAAGGGATCATAACAACTGAAATTTTGAAGAAAGTGAAGTAAAGTGATAAAGTTTTGTAATGCAAAAGGATAATTTTATTAGGCTAACAACTTAATGCCAAGCAGCCTCCCTCTTAACTCTGTGCTTCCTTATTTTTCAAACATTTTCTCAATGTATTGGTTGTAATTAAACAGCATGGGTTACTGCATTGAGAATGGAATCTGTTAATTTAAAATATTAACTGATTAAATATTATCAAAATGTTAACTGCTCTAAGTAGATTTGAAAATCTGCAGGGCTCTGGAAGGTACATTAACATATCAAAGTGTATTTAGAATTTCATGAATGACACTGAGGGTAAAATTACTATACTCATACAGGGTATTGCTAGTCCAGAGAAAGGACTAGCAGTTAGAAAATAAGCAGATAGAAATTACCCCCTCCAGGTCATCCATAGAAAAAGACTACTTTCAATAGAACCTTTTCCCTAGACTAGTCCAGGATGTCTTGCATTTGAAGGAATGCTCCTCAGCTCCAACAACTCTGCACAAACGGTTTGGGTTAACAGGGACATTTATCCCTCCTACATATAAAAAAGACTGCATTGGGTCATCTAGATAAATGTCTCCAACAACTCCACCAATGAGAAGAGTACAAAAGACATGCACAGTACTACCTCCCCGAGCATATCCTTCCAGACTCCAGCAGACTCTGGTTTATGGATTTTCTGAGTTAGATAATGCACCTTTGAAGTTATTTTTCTTGATTTGTCCTTAATTACTCTGGAACTCATTTAAACCAAGGGACTTAAACTTCCAAGTCAACTGCCCTTGTCAACAGAGTGGATCTCGTGAATGAAGGGTAGATTGGTGGCTGTCTTGGCCACAGTGGCCATGAGATGATCAAGTTTAGTCTCTGTTGACAGTCAGAAAAGTGCCAGCAAAACCTCATCTCTGGATGTGAGAAGAGTTCAGGCTGCTCAGGGAATTAATAAGGACCTCTGGAAAAATGGTTTTGCTCGTCACTTTTCAAACATCATCTTATAAGAGTATAGGAGCAAGCAATTCCCAAATGTTGAAAGATCAAGCAGGTGAGGCAGAAGGCCAGCTTGGCTGAGCAGGGATCTTCTCTTGGAAATAAGGCAAAAAAGGAAGGTGTATGTCCAGTGTAAGCAAGATCAAGTGACATGGGAAGAATTCAGAGATGCCACTTGCTGCTGTAGGGAGAAAACTCATGTGGCCAAACTTAACTGGAGTTGAACATTCCAGAAATGTGGGGGACAATAGTTTTTTCAAATAGATTACTGGCAATCATCATGGCTAGGCTTCGCGAATGAAGATTTACAAGGGCTCTACCCACGCTTGCTACAAGCACGCTGGTGGCTAA
>JAWWEE010000074.1:132584156-132617754 GCA_035221455.1 Xenops minutus | reverse complement strand
CGCCAGCACAGCTCACAACCTCATAAGGGCACGCAAGCTTCTCCCCCACGACAAGGGGGTGTCCGTGGAGAAGACTGGCAATAGGCAGTATAGAAATACCATTGGCCCATTATAGGATAGGGATGATCACTCCACAAAGAGAGACAGAGACAAAGCAGAGATGTTTAATGCTTTCTTTGCCTGTCTTCAACACGAATGATGGACCAAGGGGGTCTCAGTGAGCTGCAGAACCATGACTGTGAGATCGATCAACTCCCAGTCAACCCTGGAATTGCGTGGGATCTGCTACTCCAGGTGGATCACTTCAAATCTATGGGGCCAGATGGGATTCTTCCAAGAATCCTCAAAGAGGATTGTTGATGTCATTGCAAGACCTCTCTCAATGGTTTTTGAGTAATCTTGGGAATCCAGGGTGGTCCCAGCTGACTGGAATTTGGCAAACATTGTCCTGATTTTCAAGAAGGGCAAAAATGGGCAGGGCATCCTCTCTAAGTAAACTTTGTGGGAGAAGAAAAGAAAGCTCTGTTGCTTGAAATGATGCTCCAGAAATTGAGACTTTGTTTTGAATACTTCTAGCTTTACGCCTACAGCTGGTCAAATATATTTACCTAAAATGAAGGCTGGAATATTTCACTGACTCATTAACAATGAAATGGTGTTCCATCATAATATTTTTCTGCCATATTGCTGAATATGCCATCTTTCAGGTAATATAAAAGTCACTATAATTCCTTACCACTAAAAATCTTTGAAGATTTAAAGGATGACTTTTGAGAAGAAAATGGCTGGTTTTCAAGAAGTAATACTCTATTGCAGACCACAGCTTCCACTGTGATTGCTTCCGTGTTGTGCAAAATAGCTGTGGGCAAAGAAGCTACAAAGTGTTTAGTACCTCTCCATAATCTTGACTCAAGGCAAGTGAGGCCTAAAGATCAATATGTGTACATATGTCCTGCATTACGCATGTCTATGCTCTCCCCCAGAGGAAGACAGCAGGTGATCTGAAATAAATTTTACAAATTGAAAAATAGCATTATGATTTATATTGGCAATTGTGTTATGAACACATTCTTCACCACCAAGGCTGTCTGAAGGACAGTCCAATTAATAAAGCTGTCTGGAGATAGCTAATAAAATAGCTTGCTGCACTGTAGGGAACACCAGATTGTTGTTACAAATATAGTGAGTCTATTTTTCTAGAATCTCATAGGAATAAAGGGATAATACCTGTCATCTGAGCAGTTAAATTTTCACATGGCCTTTTTCAAGTGACTTATGATTAATAAAAGACTCAGTTGAAATGCCTGTAGCAAAGTAATGTCCAAAAACTTATCTACTCTCGCAATCAAGAATAATTGAAAAGTAAGACTTCGAAAGCAATAAGTACCAAAACCAACAAATAGGAGTATGACAGCCATGCAAGTGCACATAATATTGTCAAAATGTTCTTGAGAGACCATGGTGACACTGCTTCTGCTGACAGGAAAGACAGAAAGATACAGAGTCTGAATTAATTCAAACTGCAATAATAGGGTCAGCTGAGTAGGACACAGGTTCAAGTAAGGACACAATTTTATGGGAATGACTTGACAAAAACAAGCAGCTCACTCAAATGCATATTCCTTCAGCCCACTTGAACTGTATATTGATACAGTCATGGCTAGCAAATAGTTTCAAAACCCATTGCAGTCTTTGAACTGTATCTTCACTAGACCACCAAGTCTTGCAAAGAAAGCCTGAGTTCTGCACAAGTTTTGAAACCAAGGGAATGAATTCACTGTAACCCTGACCCTTCTCCAGCACACTGCTTTATTACTAGCTTTGTGTTGCATTTGGATTTCTTTTTTTAATTTATTTTTTTTTATTTTTTTTTTTATTTTTTTTTTTTTTTTTTGTAGATTACAGCTGCATAGTTGGGCTGGAATGATTTATTCTTCATCAGAGAGGAATCTGAACACAAAATGCCTCAAGATCACATTCCTCATTCTTGCTTTGTTTCAGGCTGCCTGCTTGTAGAAAAATAAATAAAAGATACAAGAAAATACTGTGGCAAATCTTTTTTATCTTTTAGTCTATGTTTTCTGCAGCAACCTTCAACAAAGTCTTCCAAACAGGCAACATAGGGTCTTTCAATATTGACTGGTGCGACCCAAAATGCTGCTGCAGACAGCCAGCAGACAGCATGACACTGAGGGCTCAAAGTCAGAGCTGCACTAGATGGACTTGGGAAGGCATATCTGATAGGGAGGACAGGGTCCTAACTAGACTGAGATCTGAAGAAGAGGCAAAAATTTCTTTTCCTGCAGTTATCATAGTAACTCATAGGGAGATAAAACCATGCAATGAAAAAAGGAAAAAATCTGTAGCCTCTGGGAGTGTGGAACCCCAAGGTGGTTACTGCTGTTGTCTTCTGGCTACTGGTGGCTTCTGTGAAATGTGGTTGTCCTCTCACTGGCACGTTCACAGCAGAAGTGGCTCCTTCAGAGGAGAAGCTAACATGGAATAACTCTGAAGGATCAATCGTTGACAAGTAATCAAAACAATACATCCTGGAGCAAAGCTAAAGTAAGACCAGAGCTGGGGTTACTCGTTTGGTCTGGAGATGCTGTGCTTTCTTGGAGCACAGCTAAGCAGCACCTCAGCTCTAGATAACCTTGTTCAAACACATACCTGTCACACCTCTTCAACTGCACTATTGCTAATAAGCCATTAAACCCCCATTTTATCCACTTCTACTTCACTGTATTTTCCTAGAACAGATGTCACTCATCCCAATAACTCCAGCTGTCCAAGACCTTCTATGCAGCCTTGGTGTTTCTAATGTACTGGAGAGTCAGAAAAAACAAATCTGCCTCTCAACATTCTACTGGTTACTAATTGCAAAGGATTTTCTCATTCAGCTAATCCAGGAGGAATGTGCATCTCCAAGCTATGTGATATGACATTCCTGCAGGTAGATACAATGACTAGCTGTTCAACTTGCACTCTATTTCTCTATCAACCCTCTGCATACAACAGCAAGGTTATCTACTGCATCTTAGAATACACCTGACAGATGCTTTTACTTCCTCTTGCCCAGCTGGCATCCTGTGCTCCCCAGCAGCACCTCCCAGGAATGGGTCACTTTGAACAGATTGTTACCAGTTTCCTCAATAAGAAAACATTGTCATGTGTTTGGGTATCAACCCCCAAGTGCTCTAGGCAGGCTATACATATGGCAAGTTCTGATATCCTGGGGCTACTGAATTCCCTGGGAAGTCTGCTATAGAATTTCAGAACATTAGGATTTCATCCCTGGCATTCACTCCTATAAACCTACTCTGTTAAAAAAAAAATAAAAATCCATGCTTTTTTTTTTTTTTTCATGTTATGATTTCAGACTGCATTTTTGTAAAGCAGAATGGTAAAAAAATAAGGCATTATTTTCTTAAGAGATCTTGAAAGCACCTAAAATTATCATGGCTGGTAGTCCAATCTGAAACAAAAGGGGGAAACCCAAAAGTTTTAAACAATTTATGGTGGAAACAAACACCTTATGAAGCATCTCAGGGGCTGGGAATCTGTAAAATTAAGTCTGTGAATTTCTAAGCAAAAATCCCTTACTGCAACATGGATTTGGACGAAAGCCTAGCTCCTTCTTATCTACCAAATACAAAAAAACCTTCTTTGTTCCCCTTGTGACTATTGCAGAGATTTTACAACATAGTTAATAGGAGAAGCAAAACCATTGATTTGAAAAGTGATGTCTATTCTTCAGAGATGCATTTAGTATTTTTGAAAGCTCTGAAGAGCTGATGATGAACTTCATTTCTTTGTAGCGAGAAATGTGATTTAAACTGATGTCAACAGCCATGATTCATCTGATTCTGGAAAAAAACAGGTAAACTTCTGTTTAAACACAACACTGCAGGGGTCTGACAAACAGGAGTAGGCCTATGCCCCTGGCATCTGCATAGACTAGCCCCCAAGTTAGTTATTTTATTCACCAGTTGTCCCCCCCAGCCACCACACAAATCTACATTGGCATATGGTTGTCATTTTTTGTCTGCTTTGGCAATTCGGAGGGATCAAACAAAAGACTTGTCTCCAGTCAGGATCCATTTGCCATCTGAGGCTTCTCTCTGTGCTTGCAGCATGAAGCAATGCCACGGAGGGCTGGTGGAAATTCTTTTGTTTATTGATCTTCAGTATCACCTGATCATGGCTCTGGCCACTCCCTCCCAAAAGGAAGATAGCAGGATTAGACTGGTACAGACAAAAACCACCTGTGATGATGATGAGTTGGTTCCTCATGGGAAAAGACAAAACAGGGGACCAGTGCAGGGACCTTTAGAGCTATCAGCCATCGAAAAGGGAGTAGCAAATGGTTTTAAATTTCCAAAGAACCAAGTGAAGGCAAGCAGCATGTCTGGAACAAACACAACTAAGTACTTCTTGGAATGGTGTATATAATTGCATAACAGAGATAATTGCACAGGCTAGGAGTATCACTCCGTACAGAAAAGAGAGACAGGAGTCAGGCAGAAAGCATCTATTAGAGGCTGTGAAGCATGCAAGGACTTCAGCAAAGACATTCGTTGAACCAGAGATTGCTGCAAAATGGAGGGTTTTCACAGGAAAAGAGCCACTCAATGCAAGCTCCATCTCTTGTATTATCGCTAAGTATCCAGTATTATGTAAGTACTGCAGGAAACAGAGTGCAACATTCTTGCGATTCCAATCTGAATCGGTCATTATGAATTGCAGGGGAAAGCAAAGCACCCACCACAACATATAGGTCGCCACTAAATCAATGTCTGACAGTAAATAAACAAACAAAAAATAAATAAAATCCTGCACATAAACCCTTCAGTCTGTTACTTTATGTCTTGATCATTCAGCAGTTTTCTGAACATGCAAAAGCAGCTTATGAGATCACTTGATGGCACAAAACAGGAGCAAGACAACCTTCACATGGGTGGCGATATGAAAGGATTAGGAATGAATTCACACCTACACAGCCCAAAAATCAATTCAAAGTGGCAGGTATATATTAACAACAGTGAGGCCAGCTTAAGGAAATAAAACATTGCAGGCATGAGAACTAGGGGGGAAAGGTGGCATTTCAATATCATATTTTGCTCTATACCCCCAGCATTATGTATTTGAACAAGTAGAGCAAGCACACAAAACAACCTTTTTTTTTTTCTCTTTACACACACTATCAAAAACTACCATGCAAAGACACAACAGTTGTTAATTGTCACAGTACCAGAAAGCAAACCAAAACCACCCTTTCTCCACCTTCTAATCATCCTTATGGAAGGGGTTGCAGCACATGCAGGAAAACTGTCATCATCACTCACTGTAACAAGGACATTGTCAAACGAGAAGTTTCGACCAGTCTAGAGCAGAAGAGATGAAGAGTACCTAAATTATTGAAAAAATTGGTTTTTTGCTGTTGGAACAGGCAATCCACACCCTTTTTAACAAGATTGATAGAGAACACTGGAGCTTCCTGTGTTTCAAGGGCATATCACAGAATAAAGACTTACAAAAATGAACACAAACCTTGTGATTATTCCTGGGAGCATGACAGCACTGCTACAGGTAAACCCTTGGAGGATCATTTACAGAAGACATATAGATTGGTTGCTGCCAGGTTACATCCATGAACTCCAAGTGAGAGAATCCAGAATCCACTTGTGGTTCAAGTGTGACAAGGCATTCTCACTGCCTGGGAGAGAAGCATTAGTGAGTCTGTGGGCAAAGGAGTCAAAGTGCTCTACACACCACAGATGGGCTTGGAGATGCACATTTGCAGGAGGATGAGGCATTACAGGAGCAGGGAGGGAGGTGATGATGATAACGATGGAGAAGAAAATGGCAGCGGTCACACTAAATACATAACGCAACTCAAATAGTCACAGCGTATACCATTCATTCTTCTTTTCCTGCCTAAGCTTGTGTAAGGATTAAAAGCTCAAGATGATATGGCTTCTCAATGGTTGTGTAATACTTTACAGTTGCTTTACATGGTGGAAATAATATACTCTGCAACTAAGGTTTGCGTTTTGTCAAGGATGAGAATTTTTTGATCTGTTCTTTCAGGACTTTGAGAGGGTGGGTTGCGATGCTGCACTATTTGCTGACAGTTATCTTGATTCTGGACATGTTTTGGAAGAGACGTGTGAAATAAATTACTATTTTGAATTTTGCTATTTTGTTAATAGCTGCTATACTGTTATTTAAATAACTCCCACTAGTTCCATTTTCACAAAAGCTCTTCCAATGCATTATGCAAATCTACTTCAGTACAATTTTCATGGGTCTTGAAATATCCAGCTCTGGCATATTCAGCACAGAAAAATTTTGCATAATGGTTTAAAAATTATGATGATTTCTATTTTATTCTTATTTGTCTCATTAATGCTGCAGCATTATATCTATTGCAGCTTTATTTATAAGGATGAATTCAAACTGTCCAGACTATTTTAAGGGTGCACCTCTAAGGAAAGTCTTTACTTCACCTGACTAGAAGTTTCTGAAACCTCTTTATTACAGGTTATGCAATGAGCATGCAGATCGCATTCACCTGAAAATTACTGTGAGATTTTCACACATCCTATACTATGGAGGACCACATCCTATGTTATCTTCTTCTCTCCCCCATACACTGAATTCAGGGTTTTCAAAGGCAGGTGTATCCAGTCATCTGGGGGCTATATGGCATACCCTATGACATAGAGAATATCTCACTTACAGTGAAGTCATAAAAGCTCATAGTATTTTTCCATGTAATTTTGTCACAGTATCACTTATTTTCTGTGCTAACTGCAAGTAATTTATACATCAACAAAGCTGTTTTATCCATGGCCTTTAATTTAGGCAATTGCATTAACATTTCTGATTCCAACCCCATGCTCAACTGTTTTCTGAGTTGTTTACAAGTCAGCTGCAACATCCCTGGGCACTTACTGTTCCTGAGACTGCTACGCTGTATGCAATCATAACACACATATATTTATGTAGTCAAATTTGGAAGCAGAAGGGCCTTTTAACTTCTCAAAGAGATGACACAGGAAGTTGGAAGTTACAATGCTCTCACAGTACCACAGATTTGTGTGTTCTAGTTCTACCATCTCTACAAATAATCATCAGCACAGCAGGCAACCACAGCACAGGTTCGAAGAATGTGGATATGCTTGTCCTAATATATGGAAATGCAAATCTGCACATTCTTCTGCCTTGTCCAGTAGGTTATACAACTTGAAACAATTTAAAGACTTCTTTCAAAATATAAAACTAATTTATACATCATTATTATCTCTATTCCATAAGATGTATATGTAATGAAACATTCTGATCTCGTCACTGAAAATTCAGTGAGGTATAAAGGTATTTTGTGAAAGGGGAAAGATAATAAACAGTGAGTGAGATCCAGACAGGACCATCTGAGCCCAGGCACATACAACGACCCAGTGGCTGCAGTGCATCAAGGCAAGTGGGGACCTTTGGGTCTGGACTTCCTTCTGCACCTGGGGAGCCTCCCCTGTCACACCCTGACATCCAGTGCCTTGCGCCAAGTGCTGCTTGGCAGCTGCGAATGCCAGCCCTGGGGCCAGAGGCGCAGCAAGCGAGAGTGCTTCTGCCTTTAGTGCGAGCACTAAGGCAAGCTGCAGACACCACACAGACCAGGCTATGTGACCTGCCAGCAGATCATGGGGCTGAGAGGGGTCAGTCCAGGGCAGCAGAAGCACAAATCTCACAAGAAATCACCCAAACTCTCCTCATGCTCCTTCCCAAATGGAACGTCCTCTTGTCTTCCTTGAGCCTCAAGATTCATCCCCATACTGAGGTTGAAGTGCCCTTTGGGCAAAGTCTCCTTGAGGACACTAAAACATTTCTCCTTGCTAGGAACATAAACTGGTTCTCAGAATGTTCTGCAGGATATAATAATATCAGATAGATCTCTGTGGAAGCACTGAACTTTTCAAAGGCAAGTTAGAAACTAGGCAAAATGGGAATCTTTCATCATCATTGCCAGAGCAGAATTGAATTTTTGCCTTTCAACTTACACATAACTCAAGTATTTTGAATACTAAGTATCAGTTTAGCATGTTAGTGAAACGTGCAGAAAACATATAGACAGTATAAAATAAGCTTTATATTGGCTAGCTTTTTTGAGTATTATTTGATATATGCATCACATCCTCCATTGAAAACATGTTAATTCAAGGTCCTTTTTCTTGAGAGAGTTTCACTGGGCACTAGCTATACAGGTTTAAAATAATTCTTGTCTTGCTCTTTTTCATTTCTGATTCATAAATCAGGTTAGCCAAGCTTTTACTAGACAGGAGAGAAACATCTTCAAAGATATAGGACTATTTTATACTTAAACAAGACAAAATTATTCTCCTACCCTTCTGGCAGGAGATCCTCCTGCTCTAAGCACTGAGCTCTGACTAACTCCAACCAGCTTTCTCTTTTCATCCAGGGTCTGTAACTTGGCAAAGTAGCTACTGCCATTTCCTCCAGAGCTCCAAGAATGGCCCAGGGGGATGACTTGGGATGCTGGCCTATACTCTGCTCGTTCAGACACTGCAGCCATACAGTAGACAGAGACCCAGAGCCCTCTTCAAGTCCCAACAGATGCAATTGGAAAATGGGAAATCTGTTAATTGCATCTATTGAGAAAATGCTATCTTGAGCATATATGTTTTCATGATTTGTCATCCTAAAAAGTAAGCAATGCCCCTTGATAAACTGACTAATAACAGGTTGTTCTGAGAGTCTATATATAGAGGAGAAACATACATCACAACAGATAGGTTGTGAAGGAGTGCTTACTTATTTAAAAACAAACGGAAAGCCCACATAACTATTTTGTTTCTCAGTTTTGTGGTAGTAGGAGGAACATTTTCAACAACTTTTTACTTTGTGTCTACAAGAGTGTAAAGGTTGTAAAGACATTTCTTTATGACTTCACCATCTAGGCACAGCCCACAAGCACTGATGATGCACCACTTTGGCTGCAGAAGGGACTGTGCACCAGGGAAAGCTCTGCTGGACTGAGCAGTCACAGCCACAGGAGCCACAGAAGTGAGAACCAGGGCATGAGCAGCCTCAAGAGAGAATGAAGTGTCTCAGACAAGCATAGATATGTGCTTGGCTGATCCACTGAACCCAAACTGATCAACCTCAACCCTAGCAAATATATTCTGGGGACAACAAACTATGACAAAAGAGGAGAAATAAAACACTCTAAGAACATTAAAGTTTTTTATACTATGAGAGTGTTTGAAATGTCAACAATAATTTCAACTTTCCCTAACTGTGGGGACAGAAAATTAGTAAATTCTAAGTCTGTAGACATGTAAGCAGGAGGCACTGCTGGTATTTATCCTAAGCATATCTTTTTAAATTGGATATGGGCTCACAATGGGCAAACTTTACAAACTTTATCAGGGCCATTAAGGCTCTCTTCATTCCCATCAGTCCAGGTTTCTCCTCATCTTAGCTTTCATTTTCGACTAAGAACTATGACCTAAGAACTGCAACAGCCAATTTCTCCTTTCAAGTTGCCTTATAAATGCAATTCCCTCTTGCCTCTTAGGATGACTTAGCCCTGGATCCTTTCAGGTCCTGCCCTATAATCCTGTTTTCTGCTCCCATTACCAAGCCACCGTGCTTTTATGACCCAATGATCAAAGCACGTCACTGGCTGCTGGAAACCACCAAAGATTTAGCGAGCAGATGTTCACTATTTTAAAATACTTGTCTTTTTAATGAAAGTACCACAATTCATTTTGATTTATGCCATTTACTGAAAATAAGGCCCTTCTAAGAGTACACAGAATGTTGTCACCACCAGATCTCCTGCTGCAAGTGCCCTGAAGGCCGTGTCTGTGCCCTGTGTCAGGGCAGTGGGCTGCTGGAGGTGGCACAGGTGTCCCTGTGGCCTGAGGGTCCAGCAGGCAGGGCGGGTATTCCACTTACAACTGTGACAGAACAAATAAATACATCCTCCAGTACTTACAAAATTCATATTTATATAAATATGTAGGACTCTAAAAAAATGTATACTTTAAAACATCTATATATATTTTAAATATTTAAATAACAAAAGATACTTTTCAGTCTTTCCTATCATAAAAATCTGTACCGTTTCTATACCACATAGTAAAATTTTAAAATTAAGAAAGGATATTGCTTAAGAAAGGAGAGGACTCCTTTATTTTATATCCATAGCAATGATGTCAATAAATATTGAAAAAGGGTTTTTTTTTAAAAAAAATAGAGGAAAGTTCGTTTTGTTAACTACAGACTGAAGCTTTAATTCTTAAGCTGTGTGTTTAATAAACCCAACTTGACATTAAGTACTGCAGCTATCAAGTTTGTCAGCATTTTCTCAAAGCTGAACGTTCTCCTGACAAATGCTGCCATTCAATTAAATTAAAATAGAGAGCACCACACTGAAGTGTGTTACTGCTTAGTCTTTAATAAACCAGTTGTGTATTTCTGAGTCTCTCCCTGCTTCCTGACAGGGGCCTTGTTTCCACAGCATCCTCAGGTCTGATGCTAAAACTACCAGCAAGGAGGTGACCATTAATTCACAGCATTGCTTATCCAGAGATACCATCCCTGTGCAGTGTAAATCTCTAGCTGTCAATTTGTATGTCAATAGTAAAAAGAAATATCCAATCTGCAGGACTTAGGGTACCTGGGCTCTTTTCAGCATCCTAGTATGGCAGAACCATATTCCTTGAACCATCTTTGGAAGAAGATCACAGATTGCCAAAGACCAGTCAGCTCAGTAGAAACATGAACATGCAGAGTGGAGAGGAGACAGCTCATATCCTTCTGTAGTTATCTACCAAGCCACTACACCATAAAAACAATTAAATATTAAAACTCTCTACTTATGTTGCATAGCATCTAAAAGCCTAGTAAGAAATTGCATTACTAAACATGAAGAAGTTGATGCCTGAGGGGCAAGTGAGTGTCCAGGATGATACAAGCCTGTTCATATCTTTGTGTTAAGGTGCAACTCATAGAAAGCAAAACATTCCTGTGCAACACCAAAGAGAAATGATCCCTCTCAGCTTTTTCCTTACTTTCTTTCAGGATGTATCTTGCATCTATGTTTCTGTGCTTGAATGAACTGTCCTGGGTCAGTGATGTTTGAGTAGCTGTGTCTTCAGTAATGGCACTCTCAGGGACATGAGGAGGATTTTGGGGACTGGGGCTTCTAGGTCTGCACATTGCAATAAGCCAAGTGTTTTATTCTTTATTTCTCAGAGCCTTACAGATGAGTTGGTTGACATTTAGGGACACTTACCAATAGAGCCTTGGTGAACTGAGCAGGAAGGAACACACTCCCAGCAAAAAGGTGAGAGAAGACACCCCAAAGGGCCATCCTCACAAACCCTGCCGCAACATTGCAAAAGTCTGAAAGAGGGCATTAAATTTTATCCCTAGACTGGCTACCTTCTTAACCTCTCAGCTGCAGACTGGGGGAGACAATGAGGCAGAGAAAGGAAGAACAGGAAGGGTCAGACAAGCAGCATTCCCAGCGAGCCACTGACACTTGTGCAGTGGCAGCAATAGCTGGCACCTCTGCTGCCCAGGCTGCAGCTCCCGTTCCTGCACACTACAAAGGGCCTCACCACTGCTTATTCCTTTTTTCTTCTGCAGGTGGGACTTACAGGCAGCACATACAGCGATTCAAGAAGACAGTCTAAAACCATAATTCAGTTTTACGCTGAAGTAAAGACATGTCCTCATCAGCAGACAAGGGTAAGTTTCCCTTGAACCACCATTTAGATTTATGCCTGTGACAAGCAACAATCTTTTTGCATTTTTGTTTCCTGTTCACAATGATAGAAAATAGAGTTGGACAAACATAGAAACAAAAGCTTGTAGAAGACAGTTGTCCTGCAGCATTTTTTATTATAATTTTAAAATCAATAAGCCCGGAGAGAAGAACTGCTATAAGCACTGCAGCTACACCCACTACCAGACACTGGCAATCTATAGGCATCACAGTAAATAACATTAATTAAAGAAGAATCTGATCAAAAAGCACTATACCTTCACTTTCCAAAGCAGTGAGGCTTTTTTTTCCCCCATCCAGAATAAAGAGCACCTCAAGGCTACTCTAGCCTTGCCAATTAAAGATCCCCATGATCAGACATAAGACTCGATGGGTGGATGAACAGAGAAAATACAGGAAACAAGGCGTTAGTGTTTGACAGGATGAGAAAAAAAGAAGCTAAGGAGAAGGTTAAACAGTTGGAAGTGAGAAAAAACAGAGCCCAGGAGACAAATGAAGCCACGGTATGTTAAATGAGGCGAGTGAGTTTGGAAAAATTTGTGTATTTAGCTTCCTACCTATAGAGCTCAGCTCCAAGGCAGAACTGTTAAACAACCACCTGATCAGAATTTGTAAGGAAACAGTATACAGGCTAAAACACGGGTGCTGCATTTAGATGCATACAATAAAACTGTCAAGATTTTAGAAGTCCTACCAGATAAATCAGAGGCTTTTCATCTAAATGCAAAATGAGAATCAGTAAATCACATTTTCTTTTCAGGAAGCATTGGCAGGATTTCAAGATGTATTTAACTAATCTCACAATGTGTGGTTTTTAACTCAGCTAATCTATGAAAAGCAACTAATAGAAAATCAAAATATTATGGCTAAACCTTGCTAATTGTTCTTATGAACAGAAAGGTAAAACCTCTCACTCACATGTGAAAAACATGAAATAAAATTAAGAGATTGGGATCTATTCCCTCCAAGCAGTTCAACAGCCCTCTGCATATATATACTCAGTTCATATCCCAGTAAATTTGGGAATAGCTTCTTACTATATTACTAGCCTGCCAAACACACCTATTAAAACCTCTAAGTCTTTACAACAAACTCAAAGGAATAGGAAAAAGAGTCAGTAGAGTTCCTCACACTCCTGCCCATCCAGACTGGACACAGGCACTGCTTGGTACCTGCCTTCACTGAGCACAGACGGGAAAGGACCAACAGGCACCCCCTGCTCCTGCCTGCTGTGGTGCTGAACGGATGGATGGCTCTGCTCCAGCTGCATGTGCCAGGCAGCGCCCTCTCCTTGAAACCCTGTCAGCATAAATACCTGCGCCCAGCTGCTTCAACAGAGACCTTGAAAGCCCCAGTGTTTTGTGCAGTCAAGATTTCCACTTTCAGAATAGTTTATGGTAAAAAAAACCCCCAACTTTCCACCAAAGTCAAAACTCAGAAGTAGTCAATCTTTGGTTTAGGAAATTCTTATGCTTCACAAATTTTGTATAATACTACTTTCCTCTAGAAAAATGCATGGTTTTGGTAAATTAACTCCAGATTGAACAGACTTAATTTGCCTGTAAGATTAATGCCAGGTTTGTATTTTTACAGAAATATTTTAAATCAACACAGAGATTAATCTGGAGATACCTAAAATCGGACAGAAAGCTTGTTCCTACTTGGCAGCAGGAACATGAATTACATACACCAGTCCAGTGTCTGTCTTGGTACTGATCATTACAGTGACCTCCTGCGGATCCAGTCCCACAGCTTTCCCAAGATAATTGGGTGCCCAGATGATATATATTTAGAACACTGTAGTACTCATAATTTATGTGAACAAAATACAGAGTTCCTTGACCTTCCATTACATTTATTCTGCAGTATATGTGCTGCAGAAAAAAAAATGGCTTGGAATTCAGTAAATCATAAAAGTACATATATTCTGAGAATATAAAGCTTTTAATGCTAATATGGTAGAATTTAGTCATCTGCTCCTATAGAAAAATAGCACTTTAACATACAAGTGAAGAAAAGGTAGACACAGTATTTTATGCATGAGAACTGACATCTTCATCTGTGCTGCAGCTACTGCATGTCATCTTTACAGAGTGCTGAGAAACCAAGAAGTTACATAACTTAGTAAAAAGCTGATAGGGCTACTGACATTTTAAATCCCACTATATGAAAAGAAAAAAAACCTCTTCAGGAACCAAAATCTCCATCCCATAATATATCCCTATATATGTGTATTTTAAAATAAAAATGAGCAATAAAACTTCAAAGAAAAAGGGTGTGTGGGAGGGAAGTGGAAGGACAGGCTGGAAGGACAGGCAGAGCAGAGAAGGAACAGAATAATCAGATCATTTCAAGACACTGTTATGATGAAGCAAAAAGACTAATTATTTTGATGAAGTCTTTTTGATTCTCCTTATGCTAAATAGTAAATAGGTAACATCATAGCAACTTACAACATGGACCCTATTTCGAACCAGAAAAACAAAGAATGGAAAGTACATGCTTCTTCAATCAGGAAACACAACACACTCCTACTTAGATCAGTCTGCACTTTGCAAAGGGAAAACAGTCCCATTAAAAGGATTTAGAGCTATCTTTGATTGGAGGCAGATTAGGTAAAGTCAACAGATATTTACTTTTCAGTGGGATCAGGAAGAAAAACCAAAAGAGACAAGGGTGGCTCGGGAGCCATAAAAGAATCTCTACAACTCACAGAAATTGATTTTTTTATCAATCTCATCTTTTATCCATTTAAACATAGGCCACCTGGAAAAAAAAAATAAAAAATCTGGTAATTCTCACTCGATTTATATAAGAGTAGAGTGAGATTTTAGAGAAGGAAAGCAAAGGAAGAAATTTTCTTTTAAATGGCTATAATGGATGAAAAAGGAGCATATTCAAAACATAGCCAAAGCACATGAAAAGAGAATTCACTGAATGAGTGCCAAATTAGAATCACGTTGCTTCCCCTCCATTAAGCGTCTGCTGAAGATGCCAACCAGACCAAGATCTTCATAGGCTTAGGCACAGAACTCAATCTGGGCCTAGTCCTGTGGACAAAGGTGGGAGCTGCACAACCACACGGACACAAAAGACACCACTACCCATATCCAGGAAAGAAAAACCTTGCACTGAGGATAATGCAGAGTTAAAACTCCCACTTGATCATAACCATCAGCAAACTACAACCATTTTGATCCACTGGTCTGTTACAAAATCAAGGCTGAGACTCTGGAGCACAGCAAGCTGGTGAAACCTGCACTACCTGCACAACGCTTCCTACAGGAAATACAGACCAGTTTATTTTACCAATAAACTGTGTGATTGGGTCAGCTGCCAGCTGAACCTGGCATCTGCTAAACTTGCTTTTATTCATAAGACTATTTTTTATTCCCAGCATTATATAGAATATCTTTTAGAAGCATAAAGATTAAAAAATGCTCACTGCAGTTTTTCAGCCATTTCAGGACTTTTCCCCACTCAGCAGCAGAATTTTAATGACAGGGAAAATGCATCAGTGGCATAACAGAAAATTGTACTGCAGCAAATCACTACTTCTGTGTGTTTCCTTCACTGAAACTCTGATCTTCTAAATCTGCTACAGTGCCAGTAGATATTTCTTGAAAATGAAGCTTTTAGCAGACATTAATTAGTAAAAAAATAAAAAATAATAATAATAAAAAAAGTTTGAGAACTTCTTAATCAAGTTCTATAGTTACAATATCTAGGAAAAATCTAACCAAAAGCAGAATTCCCAAATGGGTCCCACTGTCACTTGATGATTCTTTCTTTACTTCCTTCTTTTTAATCAAAATGCCTTTGCATTTTAAAATACCCATACATTCACTGTACTTTTCTGCCAAAGTGTCTATCATGTGGGAAGTAAATGTATAATTGAGATCTTCACGTCATTAGAAGGCAAATTCAGTGTCTTTTTGAATGGCTGCAGGAAATGGGATAACACAAACCAATTTGATGCCAAGAAATCCTTTTGCATGCATGCATTCAATATGTATCACACAACCCCCTCATAAGCCTGAGGGGCTGCTTTTTCCACAAAGAACAAGGTTTTCAGGAAAGGGATTTTCAAAGCTTTAGGATGAAGTTCGCACTTGTACTGCAAAGGAGATCATCAGTCAAATATTAAGATTTTAAACTTTTATTGATAGTAGGTATTTGAGGCTAGATTTGTAGACAGTCATGTTGGTCCAAAGATTTGAATTTCTCCTCTCATTTTGTTCACTAGTCATTAGCAGAGCTGGACTGACTATTCTTTTGAGACTCATTCCCCCATTTACAACTTAAGATTTCCCAAAAGAGACTGAAAGGAAGCACTTTATCTATATCTCTGTCTTCATACAGTTGACATTCTCGTTTATTCATCAGTGCTTCAGTTCACCACTCACACAGAAGAAAAGATTATTTAGCCACTCATCACTGCTCAGAGAAGAGTCATTGATAAAACTGTGTTTCACCGGAGGTGACAAAGCTAAAAATTCATGTTGCTGCTTACAGCTTTCTGTCAGAAAACTGCAGAATTGCAGGAACAATAATCTTGCCTCTTACTGTCTTTTTCACATCTTCCTATCACTAAGTGCCTAAAAAGTTTCCAAATAAAGACACTATTAACTCACTACAGCTCTTCTCATCTCCCTATCTTTACATCCATACAAATGACCCATGATTCAGGGTTTGTAAACTCAGCAGACAGTAAGTGCTGCCTTTCATCTGGACGAGGCAGTAAAACCACAGCAAGTCTGCTTCCCACGCTTAGCTGCCTTCTGACTCCTCATCCTCCCATCAAGCAGACAGCACTACTTCGAAGACCTACCCCCATCTTAATCTCCTTGTTTCTCTCAAATACTTCTCCATTCATATTGCTCCACTTCCATGATTACAGCACTAAAGGAACACATAAGAAAAAGCAGGTAAGAAAATTCATAGAAGTGAGTTAAGCCACTTACATAGCTATTTTTACATAGACTCCCCTCTGCAGGATTGTTTTGTGGGTTTATTTTGCTTTGGGTTTTTATTTATTTATTATTATTATTATTATTATTATTATTATTATTATTATTATTTTAAAATAAGAAAAGATGGATAGAGGAAAAATATAAGCAATCAGATTTTGGAAAGCATCCAAGAGCAAAAATGTCAGGAAACTACTGCATATGCAGTAACCTGTGCATTTCAATCAGGAATACAAATAATAGCTCAAAATCCATTTAAACTAGCTGCACACAACACTCTGATAAGAAATCACTACTTTTTTTCTTAGGCCTTTAGTTTGTCAGCAGACTAAAATTATCGCCCCTTAGCAGAGGCTCTCACTCAGGAAGGCTGGGCTCTGTCACAAAAGATGTGGCCAATAGAGCTGGGACATCCCTGCCTCTTCAAGTTCTCTCCCTCTTGCTCTAGCAGATTGCTATCCCACCCTGAAGGTCCATTCTGGGAGTCTCATGCCTTCTGCAGCCTCAGTTCTTCCTCTCTTTCTTTCCTCTCTCCCTCCCTTTCTTATTCCTTGTTTTGAGAGACAATGAACTACAGGACATAGATACCTATTTAGTCCCTCTTGAGAGGTAGGGCTCCTTTTTCCTCTGGGACTGTTTTTCTGGTTGCACTCCTGTTAGTCCATATTAAAGTACCCCTCATGCATCTGCTCTGTTCTGCTGGAGCAACGAGAGGAAAGGAGAGACAGATGCCATCAGTAAAGAGGGCAAAGCAGAATCCAATGAATAGAGTAAATCTTTCTGTAGGCTGAGGTAATGCACACACACACACACACACACAAAGAGATTATTGAGATTATTGATGTCTCTATACTTTAGTTTCTGATGTATGACCACCTTATCCAGACTACCCGAAAAATGAGGACAGAGAAAAACAGATCTGTATGGGAAAGACCTTCCATTGCTATTTTGAAAGATTTACAGTTATACAGGGAAGTCCCCAAAGTGAACAATTGTTGTACAGCAATAAAATACAACAGGCACAATTAATAAGGCAGTGCCCTCTCATTCCTCTCACTTGCAGATCACACTGCAGATTTCCTAAAGGTGGAGCCAAAGAAACATCCCCATGACCTCAGCACAGAAGATGCTGTGCTTGATCCTGGATCAGTGCCCAGTGAAGTATCAGCCCCACAAACTCCTCAGTACAGCCTCACTCTGGCTTTCCAAATCCCCAAAGAGGTCAACAGAGACACCTGCATGTAGCATCTTGCATGATCATGGCCTAGTTGTGGGGGTTTCTGTTGCTGGTGGGAGTTTTTTTCCCCACAAATAGCTTTCAAACAAGATGTATCCCCTCTGTTATGGTAATAATGTGCATCTCTCTTTATAAGCCAACTGTAATCCTTTTACCTGTTAGCCTGCTTATGAGAACACGAGAGAGTTTTAATACCAAAGCATGAAGTTAGAAGCACCTTTGTCAGTCAGGATGCTGCCAGTAGTCTTAAAGCAAAAAGCCTGCTCCATTCAGAAACTGTGGGCACTTTCATATACCATATACCAAAAAGAAAAGCTGCTTTTAACACATTCCTATTCCCAGCAAAACAAGAACTGCATTAAGAAATGACAGCAGCATTCAAAAATAATTTCTCCATGGGATTCCTCTAATACCAGGAACCCTTGGCAAAAGTAATTTATTTCCTAAGTGGCTCTCTCAGCAACCACTTGGCATGACACTGACGTCAGACATTTTCAGGTCAGCGCCTGTCTGCCGTAATTAGAGTTTCTCTCTTGTCAATCCAGAATTATTAGTGCCTTCATGACTGCCAAATCAGGAGAATGTTTAATCAGTGCTATGATCTAAAACGCAATTCAGCTTGGAAATTAATAAAAAAGAAGGTTGAACATTTTGTTCTCCAGGTGGAGAGGCCTCTTGACCTCCCTTTATCCTGTGAATTAAGACTGTGAAAGAGGCGACTGCTGTAGCCAACTCCCTTCATCAAAACTGTTAAGCTCATCAAGGAACCACATTAAGCATTTGGTTTTGTTTTCTTTTACTCCTAGATGCTCTGTGGAGGAGGAAAGCCTTAAGTAACTGTTTTTCCCTACCTCTCAGCTCATCTCCTGTCCCTCCTCCCAAATAGGCCACATGGGACAGACTGAAATGAAAACTCTTGGAGCCAGCAAGCTTCCCTCATCACAAGCCATCTCACTTCTACTTCAGTGACTCATCTGGGGCAATCATATAAATAGGAATTCTCCAGCTTTTCTGCAAGTCACATTTTATTTTTCATGTTCCTTATCTTCACCGGCAGTGGTAGATTGTACCAGCTAGTTCTTAGAGTCATCCTGACACATGAAATGTGAGAAGATAGGAAACTACAAAATTTATCAGGGATAACAGGCTTGCAAAACTGCACTTTGAAAGAAACCTTGCAAAAGAGATCACTGCCCTATGGACCCCATGAACCACACTGGGCAGTTTTAGAGACTGACAGAGCTTTAATCCTGTTGGAAATTGGGGAACTGCAATATGCCTCTTTTTCTGATCATAGGTAGGTCAGGAACTCTGAAGGTCATTTCGGAAAGGAGACATAAGTCCCTAATTTTTCAGAAGAAAACCAGTTTGAGATATAGACAACTTCTTGCATTGACATTAACTATAAATAGTGCAGGGAGGCAAAGCAATAGTAGGGCTGTTAGCAAGCATCTCTGAAGTTCAGAAAGCAGGTGGGTAAAAGCAACATTTGGAAACAGATAGGCAATTTATTCTCATTTAGCTGTCATTTACAGGAAGAATGAATATAAAAGTATGAAATAATTTAGTTATTTACCCCATAAAATGATGTATCATTGACAACACCTAAATCTGTTACATTTAACATCATGTAAGAGTGAAACATCTTGTGACAACTGCCTTTTAAAACAAAGCTTAAGAATAAAATAAAAAACACATTTATGTTTCTATTGATGTTATGATTCCCAGCTCCTGTGATAAAATTAATGTTCCAAAGGCCATAGCAGTAAAATAAACAGTAAAATCATAACAGTGATTGTTAATCATTTTGGCCTCTTAGTTGCATCTTGGAATAAAGGCTTCAGTAGGGAACATGCTGACTCGTAGTCTGAATTTTCCTTCTAGAAATGGCATCTAAGGGGCATAGATTGTATTTCAACAGATTTTTAAAAGGTTGAATGTAAATTTACGAACTCATATCACCAACGACCTTAGGTTTCACCATTTGCCTTTACTGAAACAGCACTGATTGTTAAATTCACCTTCAAAACAAACCAAACCACATTATGTAGCCCATGGTGTTAACATCTATGCTATTAAAACAGTTTTGTTCCTCTCCAATAATTTCTTTCTTCTTGTCCTTTCAAGGAGACTACATGGACAGCCTTGTAAATGATACAGGCCCTGTCCATTGTTCTTCCTCACTTCCACCATGCAATCTGTCAGATCAAATTTCTTCATCTTGAAATTTATGAAACAGAAGTACTTCATTAGAAAGGTTAATTTCCTAAAGTAAATTGTTTTCTAACATCCTTCTCTGTATTACACAAAGGACTTTAAAGGAAAAAAAAACCACAAACCAAATAAGAAATAGATATTTAAAAAGGGGGAGATAAGATTAGACCACTCATGCTGCAGTATTTTCAGTTTGGTGTTTTCTAAGAAGCTATATGTGCAGCATTGCTTGCAAACTCAATCCTACAATGCTCAGTGCCCTCTAGAAAAAAGGCTCAATTGCAATTTCTCTTGTTCCCTCATAACATAAGAGGTACAGAAAGATATAGGCACTAAAGCAAAAGGCCATAAGAATAGACTTGGACAGAAATTAATGTCTAGAAACGTGGCAGAGAAAAATTTTCATTCTCTGTAAATTTACTGATGAATGCAGACACATCAGCAAACTGATACGGCAATGATCTCTCTCCAGTAATTTAGGCAGTGCTTAAACTCAGGTTCCCAGGTCACAATTCCCAGGTGAAAAACTACAGATTTACTTCCCCATGCTTACCACTAATTCTCCACATCTCCCTACTCCCCTACACCCACAAAGTGTGTGGAGCACCTTTCTTTGAAACATGCAGCCACTCCACTGTGCTCAAATTCCAGATATTCCAGCTGCAGGAAATTGTGTGCTAGGAAATTATACAGCACTTTAAAGGCTAAGAAACAAATAAGCAAAGAAGAGAAAAAACTATGGGCTGTGATATTCACGGCATGGACACTACAGTTAATTTTGTCTTAGCAACAGTTTTAGCATCAAACTATCAGAAATATGAGTCTACATACTGTACCCATACTGCTTTGAAAAGCAAAGCTTTATCAAGTATACCAGCTCGGTAGGTATTTTCCAACTTCAGTAGATAAGAAGTGAAGTACAGTATTTCTTTCTCATTATTTACATTGACATGTTTCCTGTGCATTCAGGAGAAACATTTAGAATCCGACTGCTGAAAAAGTACAAGTTGTCTGCCTGTTCTGTTCTCTCCAGCAAAAATCTTTCTCTTCAGCAGTTTTCTCTGCTTTGAAAGGCAATGTAATCAGAGGCTGAGCAGTATAATGGAATTACTATTTTCGGCCATGAATTGTACTATTCCTGTTTAGAGGAACATCCTGTGTTCAAAAGCACCGAGCAATCAGAAAGGAACACCTACTGAAATTAGAGCTAGTTAGTGCTCAGAACCAAAGCTAACTAATATTTAATTTTAATGTTTTGCATTGATTGAGGAGTTTAATTTCAGCATCTAGTACGCCAACTCAGTATTAACCTCCAAACTCTAGGATTCAAGTTTGGTTTGTTCAGAGAGTGAATGCCTTCACCTACATCTTTACCAGACAGTTGCTCACACCTTTACCTGTGAGTGGAAAGTCAGTAATAAAATGATAATCAGTAATAAAATGAAAATCAAAAACAAACCAGGTAGAACACAGGAAGGCTCCTTTGCAAAGCTTCGTTGCACTATACACCTATGACATCTGCCAGTGCCATTGATCTTCCATGCTTATAATCACCATCAAATACAATGGAAAAAACAAACAAACAAAACAAAACAGAAGCAACCAGCCATACAAAGGGGAAGGCAGCTAACTAGGACACAGCAGTTCTGGACAGTGACACCCACTGCCACTACATCAAACACTCTCTCTCTCTGACAGAAGCCTAATGGCTGTTATGACCAATTTGGGATTTTACTACAATATTAAATAAGGACCCCTTGCCATGGAATGTGTGATCTATCTAATTATACAAATTGAGTTACGAATGCAGAGACAGAGGCTGGCATGTGGTACATGGACACCCAATTTCCAAACTTTCCGTGGAAGACCGTGCCCCTCCTCACTCCCCAACAAGCCACATTTGTAACAAAGCTGAGTTATTTAATAGTAAACCACCAGTACTGAGAAGATGCCAGCATCTCTGCACAGTCATTTTCACAAAGCTTGTATTTCCTGCCACTGTTCTTTAACTTTCTCTTTTCCCATGCTAACAGCTTCACACTTGACTCACAGCTTCTCAAAACAGCATCAGCTCCTTAGAGCATCCTCTAATGTCATCCTTCATGTTGTGGAAACCACCCAGAGCTGAACGGTATCTAAGCATACCCAAACCTGGAGCCTGTCCACTTCATGGCTCCAAAGAGGACTAACTACAGTGTGATCCAAGCTGATCCCTTCTTCATCAGAGCTGTATTTCATTCCCAGTGTTCATTGCTTCATCTCAGTTCACCACTTTATTAATTGGAAGTGAAATCTGTGTACACCAGAGGAACTGTTACCTCCAGCTTTGCAGAACATCCATCTCAAAAAAACAAGTAGGAATCAGCCAAAAAGGAACATGCATGGCAGTATGGAGGAGGATTCAGGTACTATGAAATCTCTGGAGCTTCCACCACTGCTCCTGAGGAAAAGCAGGAGTGTTATCTACTAACTGCATCCTCAAAAGCCTAAATAGCATGCAGCTCCTCCAGACAGTAAATCTGACCTTTCATTCCTTTGAATGGACAGAGATACCACAAAGTATACATATCTTTTCTACCTATGATGGTCGACAGACATTTATTATTTATAAACAGTTTTTCTCCTTGCATATTCAGTCTATATGCATCCTCTTGTGCCTTGAAGGACAAATCTTCAGATTAGCAAAGCCTCACTGGCAGTGGTTAAGGCCTAAGTGTACATCAAGTCATGTATCTCAGCTGATATGTTTTCCAAACTCTTAGTGCAAAGGAAAAATATAAGAATGAAAACAAATCATCACTGTTTTTAACTGTCAACTTTGTATTTCTTTTTCTAAAGATGATTCTAAAAGAACAAGTCTCAAATTACAGCAGCCATCTCCCATCTTAAATAAGCTCTTTAAGAAACCCTGACTTGCAGCCACAAAGGGGCTAGGAAAATCCAGAAACTAAGGTCCCAGTGCGGAAAAAAACCCCAGAGGTATGCTTGCAAACTCACTAGGGGTTCCTTTAGTGCAAGTAAAGGATGATGACATGAAGACCACAGTCTACATTAAGGCCACATTTTTGTATCAGTGTAAAAAGAAGCAGAACTATTTTCCTAATCCAGCACTGCACTCATGAGGCTGGAACCGAGACTTGCATTTCCACAGGCACACAAAAAACCCAGCAGGTGCCGGTAGAAGTTGTGGCACATTTCCCTTGCTGCCATGACCTGCTCAGACCACGGCTAGACTCTACAGGAAGCCAGAAATGACCATTGCAATCCCACTATTACACTCTGCCAGGAATACGAGACTGATATATAACTGGAGGCAAATTCATGGGCTTCCAAGATTTTTTGCCCTGTCTGAGCCCTACCTAACATCCCTTTATCTATTCATGACATTTCCTAGAAAGAAAGGGAATCAGGCTCATTTCATCCAAACAGTGGGGTCTTCATATCTGGTAGAGCTATGTCAGAGAAATAAAGCTTGGCCATAGGTAGGAATGTAAAATTAGAATGAAAGTTTTGTCACTTTGTCATTGAATCTTGCTAAAAGAACTGCCTATAACTCTATGTATCTACTGCTTATAAATCTTCTATATTGGAGAAAAAAAGATAGGCAAGTAATAAAATATCTGCCTTTGTAAACTGAGGGGTAAAATTAAATATTAGCTGAGGAAAACTCAGAACAATTAGGGTTTTTTTATTTATTCACCACCTTGTAATATGTGGAAAGTGAATATGACTATTCATTCTATGGCACCACAAGGCATACTGCTTCCTTTGCTATTTGGAAGAACTCAAAAGATTTCGCAATTTAAACATTTAAAACATTTAAACCCAACATTTGCATAGTAAGTGCACATCTGCCTGCAAGGGGCAAACTTTGCTCTTTCTTTAGACTAAAGGGTCCACTCTGCTCTCCTGTGTACTCTACCGGGTCAGTTAGTCGCCAGAAGATATACTTTTGGTGAAGAATATTGCCTGACACGTACCATAAATTCTCAAAACAATCAATACTTTACATCAAGGGAACATAAGCCTTCCATACTGCATTGCAAGAAGGGGCAGAAGCTGTATGTCCTTGCTTGTAAGGTGATGTGAAATGAATCCTTTCCATTTTATGTTTTCCCTTGTATATTTCACTGATGTTTTTCCATGTTTCTTCAGTTTAAAGTTGCTCTTGATATTTTCCACAAGTTTCAAGTGATCACAAATATTATACTGGTTCTCAATAGAATACTACATTTTAGCACTTGTGATTTATCACTTTCCTCAGTCGTGGTTTTATTTCCTCTTTCATATCCAACGTCTTACTTCTTCTTTTGTCTTTTTTCCCCTGTTCTTACATCTCATTTATTTCTTTCTGTTTTTATTTTTCATCAGACTGCAAAAAAAAAAGTTTGCAAGAACTTTAGTTTAACAGTGTACTAATGCTATTTTAGGGTTGCTTTATAAAAAAATTCTCAACTGAAGAAAATTTTTGTGAACCTCTTTTCTCTGCAGGAACATTTTTATGTCCTGCCATCATAATGTTGCATAATCAGCAGTCAGAGAACATCATGTGGACATGGATGAATTCAGCCTGCAGCAGTGGGTTGCACAGAGGGCTCAGACTGGTGTTACAGGACTCATCACATGTCTTTTCTATCTAACAGTCTAGAAGAATCTTGTGGGAATGCACTTAGCTATCGATGATGTCAGAACCAAACCATTTTCAAAGAAAAAATTTGGAGAAGGCTCAGATAAAAGAAAGGGCAACAGTTTATAATATATGCAGACAAAGACGTTTTTCTTCTAATTACAGTGGCAAAGCCTTCCTACCCATGGCATGTATTCACAGCTTATCTCTCAATTTACTTCATTCCAAACGAACCAGCAACACAAATCAGAACTGGACCTGGCAGCCTGTTAGTGCTGCACTCAAGCAGAAGCTTAAAATGTCATCTGTATTCAGCAGTGGAGGAAAAAGTGGCTTTTCACAGAAACATCTCTGTTGGAAAAGATTTAAGGATACCTAACAGAAGAGCAAGGAATGTCTTTGTCTATAGTCTAATTAGCTTAATTACGCTACTGTAGGGCTGCTTTATTCTGCTCCATCTACACAGTTTTAAATACCTCCAGGTATTGCTTTTTAACAGAAAAAAAATGGCTCATTTTTATGCCTATTTCCTTGTCAAGACAGAATTTATATTTTTTTTAAAAAATCATATAAATGTCAAGACAAACATTTTAATTTTCAGACAAGTTATATATTTCCCTTTGCAGTCAGTGTTACATTTTCCACTTTTTAAGACCAAAAGAGATCAAGTCAATTTCAAATGAAGCATCACTGGGAAAAAAAGGGTGTCTCTTTTTCCCCAGAAGTCTGAAACAAGGTATAGTGGAGCACCAACACATGCTGGAATGGTCAAACCACAGCAGTTTGTCTCAGCCACCCTTTACTTCCCACTCTTTTCTTCTGCCGCTCCTTCCTTTTAATTTGTTGCTTCTGCTGCAGCATGGGTCCTCCATGGGCCACAGTCCCTTTGGGAGAGCACCTGCTCCAGCATGGGCTCGTCAGTGGGACACAATTCCTTTGCTGTGGAGCAGCTCCTTTTGCTCTGGCCTTGGTCTTCCCTTTGGTTCCTCTGTCTTCCTTCTCTCCGTATCTGTGTACTTTATCAGACTTGTTTTCACAGAGGTGCCACCAGGCTGCCTGATTGGCTCAGCTGTGTCCTGTGGTGGATCCATTCTGGAGCCCCCAGCAGCCTCTGGCCTCTTCTCACAGAGGTCATCCCCAAAGCCTCCCTTCCAGCAAAGCCTTGCCATGGACACTGGATACAAGTGCTAAGTGTAAAACAGACTAATGATTTAAAACATTTGGAATAAGGCTCTTGTAATTGTAAATAGAAATCATGGAGGTTAGTTTTAAAAAGCATGCTGCATTCTCAACAATGTAAAATATTTACCTATTTACCTTATTAAAAACAATGCAATAGAAAGATCTTATTAAAAATAATAAAAACAGTTAAATGAGAAAAATAAGATAAAAATGCATTTTCTAAGAGTCCTCAAATTAAGCACTGCCATTAGACATATACAAACACAGTTTTGTTTGGCACAGTATCATTCCCCACCATTTACTGTCTGTGACTACAGGTCTAGTGTTTTCAAAAAGAGCAAAACTAGATCTTCAGTATTTAAAGAAAGGCAGTAGTAGGAAACTCACATTGGTCTCACTTCTTTTTAAAAAAAAAACAAAAACAAAACCAAAATTCAGCATCCAATAGATTTGGGAATATTATAAAAAAAAGCTATTAATCTCCAACCAATTGCTTACGTCTGGAGAAGTGAATTTCTCAGAAAGCACTGGTGAATCCATTGTTTATTGTATTTATATTTAACGGGAGAAGGATCAGTATTTTTCTCTGAAAATAAGGTTTCTGTAAGTTTTTTGCTTCTTAGATTTCTACTGATAAAATTTGTTAAAAAAGAGGAAAATGTTACATCATTTGTAAATCCATCATTAAATATTCCTCTATAGTGCTATTTTTTAATCTTTATCTTTATTTTAATACATAATTAACAGCAGAAGGAAAATAGATAAACGTAGTTGATGGCTTTGGTCAAGACCTGTTTAGGAAAATTGTAAAGTAAAATTGAGAAACAGCTGCTAAAACAAATAGTTTTTCCAGTCAAGTCTTCTTTTCCCCCCTCCCTATTCCAATTTTATTCTGCAGCTTCCAATTACTACACTCATCTAGAAGGGGAGGGAAAAGCCCCACAAAGCTGTTGCTACCTCAGTCTTCAGACATCACGGGGTGCATTTGTCACAAACCTTTAGGCTCTCCAGGGTACTTCTTTCAGAGTTTATTTTACTGGCTTCTTGTGGAGTTCAAAGGCCATATGTGTTCCTGCTGCATTCAATATTTGCATACACCACTTGGTGGTGTTTTGGAGAAGATCAAAGGATTTTCAAACTTTACTTGATATTTATGGCAAGTAAAATAAAGAACAGTTGTGGGAAACTTTTCCTGCAATAACCTAATCATCCAGCAAATCTGATACAGTCGAGCTATACTCTGTCTGACAGTATTTGACATGAGTTATCAAAGGCATGAAAGCACATGTGAAAATACTCCAAAGTACTGTTTGCAAATGACAACAGAAGAGTTCAGACATTGAACTAGAGCTACTTTATCTAGCAATAAAGCAAACTCCAGAGAATTTCAGGGGTCAGGTGATTTATGTTCTTATGAACTTGCAAATAGTTTCTCTCACAAAAACAGTCTTAATAATATACCTGCTGCTTGTCTTTCCCACAAACACCTAAATATAACATTTCATACCAGCCTTGAATTAGATGCTAGTAACACACTGCTGCAGAACACAAATCTTGAACACATTTCAGATATTGGTTGGGATGCTTTTTGATGCAGTGAATCTCTACACCAGTGTGCTTCAACAGTGCACAACTTTCTCCAGTTTCCAAAAGGCTGGAGCTCCCCACAGCAGCTGCAGTAATAAAGCCAGAGGCAGAGGCATGTCTACCACCACTTGGCATTGCAGACAACTCAGGCAAGGCCTTTCAAGGATTTTGAAGTGAACAGAGAGGTTCAAGTTCTGATCAGAGACACACAAGATATGCTGGCAGGCTCCCATGTACCTTACAGCATGTTCTTGGTTCCTTGTTGCTCAGCACCAGTGGTTCCACCCCTGTCTGGCCTGGCTGATAAAAAGATAACAAACATACTGAAAAAACCCTGCAGCACAGCTGGACTGAGCAGTATGTTTAAGAACAATGGTCTGATCCCCATTTCTCACCATGTTCAGAGACAGGCTCTTGAAATTCCCTCATCTACTGCCAGTGACTTCAAAACTGAAAAGCAGCTGATACGAACATGCCTTACATGCAGAGTTATAGCTTTGAGAAAAGTGGCATCTGCACTTCTGCAGGATAGGAAAATGACACCGTGAAAGCACCACAGCACCGACCAAGCTCAACTGCAGCGACACAAACAAGGCTATAAAACACTTGCAGTGACAAACGCATGTGTCCAGAAAGCTCAATGACACATTATGTCAGCCAGGACCAGGCAGATCAGCAAAATTCCACTAGTGAAAGGAGGGCTTATTGACTTAACTCCAAGATAACTCCTCCTCCTCCTTATCTTTCCTCTGCCAGGAAATCAGCTCTACCAAAAGTACCAAAAGGAGTGCAGCAAAGTCACCAGTTCCTTCCTAAGGGTCACCTCAAACAATGAGCTCAGTCCAGCCTTACTTATTCAAGATATGCACATCTTTGTTACAACAACTGGTTTACACGCACATGGACTACAAACACCAGAGAACATAAAAGGCATCTAGAACACATACTTACGCAAGCTTGGCTTTGCTGACGTAGAAGATGACAGCATAAATCTAAAAACATTGCCAGCTTCTCTTTGAAAAGAAATTTCCTTTCATGGCCAGCACTATTTATTCAGTGCAGAAGAGTCACTGAGTTTAAAAGCAGGATGACTCATGCTTGTTTAGATGTTTATAAATTACATGCAGGTAAGGAAGATGTTAGAAAAAAATGTCAGGAAGGTTTAAATACTGTTCTTTGAAGGTGCAGTGAAGTGAGTGCTAATGTATTAATTTCTGAGAGCAGCTAGTTGAGCACTAAAATCAAAGTCACTTGGCTTTTCCCTCCATCATTTTATCAGTGCACTCCTCTAACTAGGATCTTTTAAATATAAAGAAGAGAGTTTTATAAAGAAATATGCAGTGTTTAAACACATAGAAAACCTCATATGGATTGTCTTGACATTACACCCTTGAAAATGGCACCTCAGCACTGCCATTTTAGAGCAAAAACATACAACAGTGGCTGATAGGACCATAGGATTGATGTAATAATGCTCAAATGACCCAAAGAAAAGTTGTTTCCTACTTCCACTAAGAGCAGCACAATTTACCTACCACATACAGTGGCAGATGTTATTAAATTATTATCATTAATAGCTTTGGTTCCTCTACTTCCTTGTTTACCAAGTGCAGAAGAAGAAATCCCATCCACCATCAGGTACTCTTGGTCTCTGAGGATGGTCTCTACTCAGGACAGTGCTAACAACCAACAGGAGGTAAGACAGATAAATATTTTTTTATGCCATGCCCCAGTGTTCATTCTTTTTACTCACTGTATGGCCTCACTGAGTCTTACACCAATTCTTCTTTTCCTATCCCCTCAAAAAGGAGGCAAAGTGAAGCAAATGCACAGCACACCCTAAGATAAATCTCCTCTTACCCACCTTTCATAAAGGCTGAGTAAAAACAAACTAATTAGAGGATAATTAGTTACAATTTGCACAATTTTGTCCCTATAAGTAAAAGAACTTGTTCTCAAGATTAAAGGGACTGGAAAGCACTATGCACAACCTTTCTTGACTTTTTCTTCTCAGGGGAATTTTTGCAAACCTTTCTTCCAGTACTTCCTGCAAGGATCTGATTATATATTTTATTTTACTTTCTCTGTAATTAGTCTAAAAAGATGGGTCATAGGAATACTTAAGCTACTTTAATTTCAGCAAATCTTTGACAGGGATACACATTATATGAGTTAGAATTTGGGGCACTGAACTCAGTATGCCCGTTGGTTGAGGTAGCACTAAACAACCTTGAGGATGGGCAACTGCAAACCAGATTCTGGTTCTCCACCCCAAGCCAACCAAGAATTCATGCATTTGCTTAAATTTATAAAAGGTCTATAGAGCATGTTCTTGGCATAGCAATCTAGGCCAATCTATGTTCACCTATCAAGCAGAAGCAATGATTTAAAGGAGTTGCTCCTCTGCTGATAATCCACCCCAGCACTGGTGGATTAGTTTAACTGCGTTCAACTAATTTATCCTCCTTTCCACTGAAAACAGATCACAAATACTCGTATCTTTCAGAAGAGGGGACAGCAATATTTTGAACAACTTTGTCTCATAAGGAAACAATTTCCTTTCTGGCTGATACCAGCCTAGCTGGCAGTTGATAGGTGGTCATTACGTAGTGCCCACTACACAATGAGCTGGCCATCTCCTTTCACTTCCACTTGGATCGTCTGCCCCACAAACAAAACAAAATATGCAAGACTGATTAGTCTTCCTAAACACCACCCCAGTGGTGGAGACAGCAGAGGCACATGCTACCACAACACTGACTTTACTTAGGATTGAGAGACGGATTAAGAATCTTCTGTGGTTCCCCATCAGGGAGAATTACAGACAGAAATCATTTTGCCTTGCTCTGAATTCCAGACAGCACACTAAGGAGCTGCATGACAACCAATATGCCTGCCTCTTAAAAGAACTATATTGTAGTGGGTGTGTTTGCTTGTTGCATAGCACCATCAGAAGGAGTCAGGATTGCCTCAGGGGTTTTAGATTTTTTTTTTTTTACTCAAGAGTATTTCATTACTACAGCAAGATGAGTGTTGTTAATATTCCAAAAGTTTACAATCTTCTGTTATTGTGTTGCAGCAAGAGATTACTGAGAAGTTCAATAAATCTTTTCCTTTAGGAAGACTGACCTCGAATATTGGCCTTTTATTTTTTCTTGATTGCCTTACGATGTCATCACTGTGACTAGTGGGTTATGCTGTTTACTACACTTCTTCTTTAATAAAATACTCTAACACTCTATTAATGCACTGTTTGGTTTCATATTTTAAAATTTTAATCTTTACAAGATGACTAAAACCACATATTCAAAAATGCTGCAAACTTAGAATCTGACAAAAAGTCTTAAAACCCCAAAACTTCTCAAACTAACAGTCTTTTAAATTAAACTGTTTATTCCACAAGTCTACTGGCATCTGAAACTAAGGGATTTCAGAAAAAGTGTCCCTTTCAATAAATGGACACCAATCTGTCAATACTATTGGCAACTGTCAAAAGCAAAGGATTTGTATATGCTAAAATGAGATTGTCAGATGATGGCAGACTGAAAAAGGCAATCCTAGAAAGGTAAAATCAGAAGAAAACTGCAGGAAGATTTTTGTATCTGTGATAGAAGAGGACCAATTAAATGCAACCTGTTCCCACTTAAAAAAATATTGGTGAATCTGGAAAGCTGAAAAAATTTAATCCAAAATTAAATCTAATCTAAAATGAAAACCTAATTTAAAAATGAAAATATAAACTAGGGCTTGCAGTCTTTTACATTTAAACAATATCCTAGCCTTTGTATTGCTATTGATACCTACTTCTATTTTATCTGCAGCAAAAGTATGTACATAATATTGATATTATTGATAACAATTGATATTGTTATTAAATTCTTTGCTTGTACCTCTATATGCCAGAACTGTGCTTTAAGTAATATTGCAGAGGAATATTTCTCCTTAACATCCAGCTATGAGGGGGTTTTAGCTTGGACAAACTAGTTAATTTTCTGGAACACATCTCATTGTAGGCAACCCTTCTCTAATTAGATCAGCTGTCAGGAGGGGGTTCATGCTCTGTCACAGATATGGTACAACTAACACACACATAGCTGTTCCTTAACATTTTTTCAATACCATATGCATCAGATTTTATAAAAATCAACACTAATCTTCTTTTCAGGGAGCCTCATCGTCAGTAATGGTTTTATCATCTTTACTGTAAGGCAAGGAAGAAATATCCCCACCTTACACTTCAAAACTGACACCCAAGGCAAATTCAGCCCTAAAATGCAGTATGGGTTAAGCCTTTGCTTGTCTGTTCCTATGTGATGTCTAAACTATACAGATCAAGCCAAGCTCAAGCTTGGCTGTGGGCTCTGTCCAGGCTTCCAAAGAGCAGCAGGAGCAGGTCCGAGCAGCAGGCTCACGCACAGCTGCAGATCATGGAATCGTAGGATCATTTCAGTTGGAAAAGATCTGTAAGATCACTGAGTCCAACTGTCAACCCAGCACTGCGAAGTCCACCACTAAACCATGTCCCTAAGTGCCACGCCTACACGTCTTTTAAACACGCCTCCAGGGATGATGACTCAAACACTTCCTGGGCAGACTGTTCCAGTGCTCGACAACCCTTTCTGTGAAAAAACTTTTCCAATATCCAAATTCCCCTGGTGCAGGCTTAAGGCCTTTTTCTCTTGCCCTATTACTCACTACTTGGGAGAAGAGACCAATCCCCACCTCGCTACAATTTCATTTCAGGGATCTGTAGAGAGTGATAAGGTCTCCCCTAAGCCTCCTTTTCTCCAGCCTACTCAACCCCAGCTCCCTCTGCTGCTCATGGTAAGACTTGTGAATAAGCAGAGCCAGGCCAGGACCACCCTTGTTCAGTCAGGCTTTTAACATACAGGCAATATTCTTCTGGGGTGACCACATGATAAGGGAGACACTCAATAGACGGAGTGGCAAGATTTTTTTCAACATCACAGGCTTGTGGTGTTGGGACGTGGGATTTTAAAAGATTACTCTTGAAGATAAAGTGCAGGACAGGGAGAGGGCTGCTCTGCAGACCATCTCTGGAGCCCAGTCACCGATGATGGCATAGATATACAACAGAGACAACCTAAATGAAGAGAGACTATGGAAAAGAAATCTGAAGTATGCCAGGAGGTAAAGCAAGGTTGAGTGCTCTTCCCACTTCGTCTTAATTCAACGTATCTTCCTGGATCACAAGATGCATCCTTCCTCCCTCCTCCTTCTGGATACTCAGGCAGCTCTGAGTTACAACCTCTTTGGAAAAGAATTTTAGCACAGCGTTTCTTGCACAGAGCTGAAAGTTCATAGTTTGTTTTCTTTGCTGAGACACTTCTTCAGTCTATGCAAAGCACAGACGTGTAGATCACTTTTCATAGTTTTCTATCTGCAGTGAGCAGGCTGTCTCACACCAGCATGCTACTCACCATCTCGAGTCTATGGCTGGCTATAAAAAGCATGGTGAGGCACTGGCAGCAGGCAGGCAGCCGTGCTGCAGCACAGTCTGGCAACCGTGAAGCAGATGTGGCTTCAAAAAATGCACTGCCTGCAGCTTTGGGGAGCTTCATATCTCAGGGCGCACATGGAATAAGAATTAATTTCTCATTAAAAGATTTAAATGACAAAATAGATTGTGCTCACTCTCCTAATGCAGCTGGGAATTCATCCTTGTCTCCAAGCTGTAGTTTCCCTTCTGGTAATGTTCTGTGCTTATTTCACACAGTCAAGTGTTTGGTAAAGTCAGACTTGTCCAGAAGGACAAATCCAGAACAATAAAATAGGCATCCAGCTCCTAAATAATTGCTTCATCTGCTCTGTTTTACCTTCTTCTCTGCTACCAGAGGTAATTACATATTATATATATACTATCTTTAAATCATCATGGCTAGGTTTCGCGAACGAAGATTTACAAGGGCTCTACCCACGCTTGCTACAAGCACGCTGGTGGCTAA
>JAWWEE010000074.1:132526274-132584056 GCA_035221455.1 Xenops minutus | reverse complement strand
ATTCTGTACCCCAAAACCCTATAAGTAAAGAACTCTTCTCTACTTTACCCACATAAAGTTGTCTTGGAAAGTTTTTTCCCCCTCTCCTTATGGCACCACCAAGATAAATCCATTATATTGCTAGTATTTTATTCTTCTTAGTGTCTGAAACCTCATAAGCTTAACTCTGAGACAGTAGACACAGACTCAGTGAAATCAAACTTGGGTTAATTATGCAATGGTTTTCCTGCTCCCCACCTCATGGAGAATTATATTGCCTAATAGAGAAAAGAAATAATTCTTATGTTATCTTGCACACTTAACTTAACGCCTCTCTGGTGTAGAGATCTGAATCTGTATCTCCTCTTATTTAAAGCTATGAGCAAACTGCACCATCTGTCCCAAAGGAAGAAATAAAGCAGTCAGTCTCTCTTTAAATGCTAGTATAGAAAACAAACAAAGAAAAAAGTCCCAACAAGAAACAACAACAAAAAACAACCAAACAAAAAAGTTTTGCTGTATTAATATTTCCCACAGTGAGAACAGGAGTGTTTTGGTAAGGTTAAAAAGGTCAGCATTCCTGTGATTTGTGTTAACTACTTCTTTAACACCTCAAGGCCAATAAACATGAGCTTTTTAAATACATGTACAGTTCAGTGGATGCTGAACTTCTAAACAGTGGGAACATCAAACATCTACAATCAAAATAATTACATATTGCATCATTTGATGATAGTCCAACAGTAGGGCCTCCTCTGTAGCCTGCAGCATGCTCCCACAAAGTGTTTGTTGGACACAATGAGAATGTTTGAACTATGGAAACACGACATTTTAGCAAAATACTGAGTTCAGTTATCCAAAGAACTTTGGGGTTTGTTTGGTTTTTGTTTGTTTGTTTGTTTGTTTTTTTCTGGAAAGTTTTGGCTCAATGTGTGCACAACCCATGAGACCACTGAGGAAAAATGTTGCTAAAATATGTTCAGCTGTCTTTGGGCTCAGACCTTTATTTAAACACCTGGAACAACTGTGAAAGCTTTCATTAAAAAATCTTATGACTGAATCAATTAGCATCCAGTTAAAACAGATAATGTGGCAAGTTTATTTACTCTATTGCCACAAAAAACAGTATATGAATTCTAGCAGATTTCCCAGAGGTAGTTCGCCTGTCTTTCTGAATGATGCTACTCATTGCATGGTTTTTATATTACATATACATTTTACAAGTCGCCTCTGCTGAAATCCAAACTGTTATCTGTTGCTGGTGTTTTTGACACCAGCTTTCATTCTTTCACTCAATCATCTCACACACTTATTAATTTCTCTTCCATTAGTTTGGTGTATTGTCATTATCAAAATTTTTACCTACCAAGAAAAACTTAGGAGTGTGTCAGGTCTCTTTAGTAGTGTCCCATTGTTATTTGTATTGAATTGAAAATGTAAATTAAACCATCAGAAAACATGACATTTAAAATGAGTTTCACAGTGGGTATGACTCCTCAACAAACTCATTTTCATCTGGTAAGCTTCTTTAAGATGAAGTATGATTCCACAATTAATTTTAGATCCATTCATTTAAAGAGATGGACCAGCTTTTCACATTTCCTCTTCTGTGTATAAACGAATAATTTTTGAGTCAGATGGCAAACATGGAGTTTGATGATTCTGCTAAAAATTAATTGGCAAAGAAAATAATTAAGATTATTAGACTGAACTCATCCCCTGCACATCCTCATGATCATTAATGCTCACTTAAAGGGGACATAATTAATTTCTTGGGTGAGAAGGGAACAAAAGGTCGGTAGCACCCTTTTTGATGTCCAGGAATCATATTCTGACAGTTTCCTTGTAGTCACTACCATATTTATTGCAGATCCCTGCAACATTTCTGCTTTTCCATTCTGTGATTCATTCTGTTTAATACTTGACAGTCCTGGATTTAAAAAGCAAGCAAATAAGTAACCTCCTACCTCAATTGATCTTTTGACCTTTTAGCTTCAACATGAACTGAAGGTGTCTAAGTGCAAATTTTGAAGCGATAGTCCCTGGTGTTCAAGAAAATTCAGATAACTTTACTAACATGAAGTAACTTTTAATAAACTACTTGTGCCTGCAGAATTTCTCTAGTGTGAAAGAGCTTTCTTAAAGGGCTTTATAACAGCACCTATGTTATCATCCTTCGGTTGTTATTATAGAAAAACTGCTGGAGAAAATAATGTTGAGCTGGGTGCATAATGGACTTCATTTACACAGTATTGATTTTTGCTGAAAGGTTAATGCTACTGTCTGAATCACAAATATTTTAAAAATTAGTTTGTATTTTTAAGAAGGTAAGACAATATTAGTGACTAAAAAGTATATTACCCTATCCTGGTGTTTCTATTTGTAGTACCTTGCAAAGGAACAGAACACATAGTATGACTTTTTTAGTTTATTCTTCTCATTTATATATCAGTCATATTTATTTGTATTACAGCTGTAAAAGCTCAACTTTGCTCTTCAATTTTATCATTAAATGAGAAAATCAAATAAAAAAACATTTACAATATCCCTCTCATACAGCTGCTGCTCCAATGCAGTACTGCTGCTATAACTACCACTTCTGTGAAAATCTGCACTGCACTATTTGCACTGCCCTATTTGCACTGTGCGCAAGACTTTGTTGGCATCTGAATTTTCATTGAAGCAAATGTGTATCTGTGCAACCATAGCAAAATCCTTATTCCAAAATATTCCCTCTAAACAACAGCAGTTATTTGATTTTTCTACATTTAAGACTAGTACAGTATTTTCTTTTTGACAAGGCCATTTATTTTTTACTTTTCTAACTATGATCTTGAGATTAGCTTAGTTAGTTGGAGCCTAGTGTTGATAACACCAAGGTTGTGGGTTCAATTTCTATATGGGCCATTCACTTAACTTGGACTCAGCGCTACTTGTGGATCCCTTCCAAGTCAGAATATTCTGTGATGACTGGGCAAGCCTGTGACTGTGACTATATAAGAAAATGACTTGCATTAATAAAAGTGTAACTATTGTACCTAACTGTATGCATTATATATGTGTGCAAGTCATCATGGCTAGGCTTCACGAACGAAGATTTACAAGGGCTCTACCCACGCTTGCTACAAGCAGGCTGGTGGCTAAAAAGGCCAATGCGAGATAGGCAAGTACTATCTTTAAAGCAGTAAAGAAAACAACATTTAACAACTAAGTATTTCTGAGCTTTTATCTCTCCTAGGGGCTGATCCAAAACCTGCTGACATTCAGCTCCCTTGAGTACAGCTGATTTAAATGGCCCGACCCAGAGAATTTCTTGGGTTAGATCCTCTCTGATACACCAAACAAAACATCACACTGAAAATCAAAAAAGAGCCATCTCACTTTTCTCCTGGTTCTTTTCTGTAGTTGTGCAATCTAAGTTTTTCATAGTTCTGTTTTAAAAATAGTATTATTTCTAAAATAAAAAATAAAATATTTCTCCACATTAAATCATAGGCTAACTGGCATTAGTAACATTAGAGAAACCAATTTCTTCAACTCCCATGATACCTGGCACATGGTGAACACTGGTCATTTCAAACAATTACAAGACCACATTATACCTGCTTTACTGCTTGCTACTCTATCTGCAGGATATGATTTTCAAAGAAAACACATTAAAATGTTTAGGAAACAAGATGCTGAACAAAAGTAACTTCTAGCATTATGAAAGCACATAAGTAATTATCAAACTTGATGTAAAAGATATTACAGGCAGCTAATGCAAATCTCCTTAAAATTATCTCAAATAATTCTAAAATACCTATGCTTTATTTGATTGCAAACTAAACACAAAGCAACTACATGTAAAAGCTCTTGGATACTCCACATATACCCAGTTTCTGAATACTAAAAATCCTGATTTTCATGCAAGTTTCATAACAGCAGTTATACACCTTGCTGCCATGAATTATGCAAACTCTGTGACATACGGCTGTGAGAGAGTGGGGTATGTGCAGTTTAAACTGTCCACTTGCAAAATGTTTAAATACATTGACATCTTCAGCAGAATTGGTATTTCCAAACATTAATGTTGAACAGCATTGTAATTGGCAGTTTGTTATTCCACACATCCAACAGCATGCAAATAGGTATTTGTTATTACGTTTCTATTTTTGAGCAAGTATGTGCAGCTGAGCAATCAAAACACCAACAGCATTTCCAGCTACTACAAAAATGCCCATTTTATCCACAGCAACACTTCTGTATTCCTCATCACGATCAATGCACAGGCTCATCAGTAGAACATGGACCCTCCTAATTTCATGCAAAGCCTTAGAAAGAGGCAGGCAGGCACAGCTCAGCCAAGCAGGTATGTTTGTTTTAAATACTGTTTCGCTTTCCAATTCATATCTAGTGCAACTCTGACAGTGCAGGAACTGCAACACCAACCTGAACAACTCATTTTCTCTTCCTCCATCCTATTCCCAGGAGCAGCCAAAAACTGCAACTACAGAGAGAACATAAGAAAAAAGGCAAACATACTATCCCTTTGTATTTTCCCTCCTGAAAATCAGTAGCTTAGGAACTTGCTAAACAGATCAAAGAGATTATGTATGGACCACTGTGTCTGATCCTTTTTTCAACCCAGTTATGCTTTTGGTCCCTGTGGGAACCTGTGGCAATTTACTACCATCTGGGTGAAAAGTAAGTTCCTCTGTTTGTGTGTCTGGTACCCCCTGTTGCTGAGCCTGGTGATATGGTTAGCAGAACTAACACCACTTTCTAAGACAAACAGCCACAGTATGTCGGTGTGCTGATCATGCACCAACCCCTTCTCTCTTACTTTTTTCAACACTGTGGTTGTCACCAGGACATGATGACTCCCATTATAAAATAGATAACCTTCCTGTCAGCATTACAACAGGACCATTTGCCCACCAAGTGCTGTCTCCAGGATGTGGTGACACCTGTTAGGGAATAGGGAAGCATACTAGCACATGAGATACTGCCTACAAAATCCAGCAGCTTCAAGTCCTAAGTGGGACACAGACTGGAACTGCTGCTGGACAGGAAAATCCATGATCCCCTGGGGGTCTGGATCACGCCAACTACCACCTGCGTCCTCTGAGATTTAGTGAGTCATGTTGCTTTAGATAAAGTCTGAGTCTCGATTATTCAGAATTTGACCCAACCTCTAGAGGGTCCAGGTAACTAAAAACTCTAGACAGTAAGAAAGCTACACTAATTACTAGAAATTCTGTTTAACTGAAAGCTATGATAATTGGTAAGAGTACCATAAGCTATGCTAAGAGTAACTAAGCTAACAGCTAGAAATAGTACATAATAACTTATGCTGATTATTAAAAATTTAATGTAATAATAAAGCTCTAGTTATAACTACAACCCTGTGGCCAGTCCTCATTCTGCCAAGGATCCCTAAAAGAACCTGCATGTGACAATTTCAAACCTACTGACAGCTAAATTTGATGGATGCTCCACAGGTTTTATATGTGTGTGTATATATACACATATATACATATATTGGAACCGAAGAGTCCCTGCTTACTCTCTTGTTCTATAGGGGGCACACCATAGCTCTGAGCAGCTTTGCCTCCCTTCTCTGTCTATTTCTGGTTAACACTGATTAAACAAACAAAACTCTAACGAATGCCAAAATTTTAGTATGTACAGCATCCATTCATACCCACTGGTAATCACGTACCAAAGCAAACACGAAAAACTGCTTGGAAGTTTTCCACATAAGTACAGACAGCTGAAGATGGCAGTGCACCAAATATTGAGGTTTGTATCTTCGCTGAATTGTTGATGTAGTTGAAATAGCTTAAGAAAACTCAGTTAAATTCACTTTACTTATTATAATACTTCCATATGTTGCTTTCTATATATATGGAAACAATGTTAGGATACTACTTATTCAAAGTACGCATGATGAATTATAGAAATGCAAATTAATTAAGTATTTTGAACATAAAGCTGCCTTTGGAAAAGCATAATGTGAAATAAAAATGTTAACTTTGAGTTGCATGCTAAAAATCGTACCACCAGTTTCAGCACTGGTAACAATTACGCATTCTGAAGCTGCCTGCAGTGCTCAGGCAGAAACCCAGGGTGGGTCTATCTGCTGGTTAACAAACTGCTACAGCTCAGTGTACACAGCCAGAGAGTGAACAAAAGCTTACATTTCCTGCTTGAAAGGGCCATTTCTGTCACCATGGAATAAGGATACAGTGTAGAAGCCCCTGGGCTTCTAAATGGGTGCCCAAATTGCTCATTTTCCAAGTATAGGTAGACTGATAGACAGCCATTTTATTTATTGTTTCTTTTTTTCCTAGTGTTTCTAGGTGTAACAAAGGGAAATAACTCCCTGAGAAATACGTGACATGCTATTAATACACTAAAAACTAAACAAAATCTTTAGTGAACTCTAAGGAGTAGTTCTATCACCACCTTTCCCTTCTGCAACCACCAAGAAAGGTGCATCTGTCTTGTTTTGAAGTCTAACTTAACACACAACCTCTCACTACATCTAAGTAGGTGAACAAAGGAAAACTTCGAAGGTCCACTGAGCTCTCTGTTTGGAGACTGAGCCACATAGCAATGATCTCAGCCAGACCTTGGTTATTTGAAATCCATGTGGGTGAGAAGGAATGGTTCCTCTTGAGTCCTGATCTGGGACAGTGAAGAGATGATAAAGGGAAGTCAGGTGCCAATCAATCTACAAAGGGCATTGAGGCATAGTGCCAAGTTTGCCAATAAAGGCTAAAATCTGTAATGCAAGGCCCAAAAAACTTTGTAGGTTCCTTGCTAGACTGTGATACTGCTCTACCCAATAGGAATATATTATGATTCAGACATGAATTTGCAAAATTAGTTTTCCAACAAACTGAGCACTTCTGGACAGGAGTGAGTTACACAGCTTCACATGTAAGGAAGGACACTTCACCTCTTATTTCAACATGACATAAAAAAGGATCTCAAACCCCAGGACAGGCTGATTTTGCTGCAGGGATAATATTCCCATATAGGCATCTCTGGGGTCAAACTACAATCTTGGCCATCTGAGAAGGGTTAGTTCCTCAGATCTTGAAAAGAGATGCATATTGATATGAAGTGATAGAATCAGCCTTTAAAAGATCATCCTTAAGTTTTAGAAAAAAGACACACAGAACATGTCTTGCATGCAAAAAAAAAAGTCCTCTCTTTCTTCAAATCTGTCTTAAAGAAGAGGTGCCTCAGACTTTGGCTACTAGACAAAATATTGGACCATTTAGATCAAGGTCCTGTTTCTTTCATCACAAATTTCCAGATTCAGACTTGATATTATTTAATTCAAATATTCCTGTTAAAGACACTAAAAAGAAGACCGAAAAGGTAAATAGCCAACAGGAATGAGCAAGACATTACCAGCACCTGCGGCACCTCTGCTATCAGGGAACTAATTAGCTCAAGAATGCCCAGATGAGCCCAGCAAGAGAACCACTAGGTCTCCAGGTAAAAGATATCGAAGATATTAGATATTAAGAGACCTGTCATCTTAAAAACACCAATAGAAAGAAAGGAAACTTGAATCAACAACTCAGCAATGGAAAATCTTCCTACAAATGCTAGTCTGAATACTTGGTTTCAGCCTAAAATTGCAGTCAAACTGAGAATTTGATTTCGTTAATAATAAGGGATTTAGGAACTTCAGATTGATTCATCTTTTGATTTTTTAAAAGGGAGAGGGGCAGGAGAGAACAAGAAATATAGAGCTACATTGTGGTTTCATCACCATTCTTTTAAAACAAGTATGCAAAAAGTACAACCCAGATTAAAAGAAGAATAAATAAGAAATATAGTGTAACCACTGTAAATTGAAATAACAACACTTTCATTTCTAAAAGGCAGGAGTTCTGAGGAATGCACTGAATCTATCAGGGACTTGTTATTCCAGACAAGTTTGCATGAATCATGCTTAGTTGCTAAGGAAAGTACAACAGTATAAAGTTCCAACATATGTCAAGACGACCTTGGAAGCAGAGAGCCCATCAGTTTTGCATCATTGTCAACCTTATTGCTCTGTCTCCCCAAGTGTCACTGAGACCTAATTCTTTCACCAGCTGATGTCTAACTTTTGTAGTGGTCTCTGGGATCTGCTCAGAACAGCCCAAGAAAAAAAAAGAAAAGAGGGGCCTTCAGGCTACAGCTGCCAAGAAGCTGTAAGATCCATAACAGTCCTGTATAAATCACTTAAGTCTGTCAAAGCACATCCAGACAGCTTAACTTGCATGACCATGCTGTGCTCCCTGAGGCTCTTACTTTGCATACCATAGTAGAAAGCACTGACACTAGCAGGGCACACCACTCCTTATGTGCATAATGCAGCATCTTGCCTGTTCAGCTGCCTCTCTCTGCTGGGAAGGGGCAATTTTAGTGTGGGAGACTTTGCCTACATTCTTCTGCCTGTTGAGAGCACCCTCAGGAGAAAAGGGCATCACCCACAGTGCTCAGCAGACTACTGCAAGGATAGCAGCACTAGCCACTTCTAACCAAGTGGGAGCCCTCAGGCCAAAGCAGCCACCGAGGATTAGGTGACCTCGGTTCAAGAGAAACAAGTTCACACTCCCTGAAAGAGGCTGGTAGATGGAGGCTGCATCTCTGCGTGGTCAGGGCTGCCTAGTGCTGCTGACAGTATAACAGCACCACAGAGTGTTTGCTGTCCCCTGCTGCAGCCAGTACTCCCTCTCACCCTTCCCAAACCACAGCCCAAGTTACAGACTGCCAGGGGCAGTCACAGGAGAGTGGTTGCAGAAAAGCGTGAATGCTCTGAGGTTCTTGCACAGGAGGCCTGGGGGATGCACAGCTCCTTGAAACCTGAGTCAGGGGTCCCAGGGTCCCAGTGGGCACCTTCTAGGCTGGGCATCCTTTCAAGAATGCTGCTGTAGCACAGATTCTTCTGATTATTTCAGGGTAGCATTAAGGGTCCTTGGGTGTAAAAAAGTACAATACTGTATAACAACCCAACATATTCCTGCAACACATTTTCATATTGTTTGCATGCTCTTATGTGATGGTATGGGAATGCAGTTATTTTGAACTGATGTCACTAAGAATTGTGCCACTGGATTAGTGGCAATAATATCAAAGTAATTTTAAACTTGTTGATTAAGGTTGTTACAGGATTAGAAAAAGTTTCAGTTACTTAGGGAAAACTATCTTAATTTCTGTTTAGAAATAGGTTCAGATAAATAATTTCTTTCACTTCAGGAATCTTGTGAAAATTTGGGTCAGGCTGCCATTAATTTTCTTTCTTTCTTTACCTCAACATCTTAAAAGGGTAACGGTCAATATATTCCTGCAGCAAACATACATTAGAGAGCCCCTCGTTCCCTGTAAATAGCATATTGTTTTGCGCTGTCCAAGTACCAAGTCTGTATTTTAGGAATTCACATCCTTATTGAGATAGCTAATTTTCATTATCACATCAAGTATGTCTATTTTCATACCCTATGAAGCATATAGTATACAGCTCAGCCTCTGTGAATTTGTTCAAATGTTGGGAAATGGAATCACAGAATCATTTAGGTTGGAAAAGACTTCTAAGATCACTGAATCTCACTGTAAACCTACCACTGACAAGTCCATCACTAAACTATGTCCCCAACTGTCATATTTATACACTAAGAGATAGTCCCAGTACCTGCCTACTGATTAGCTTGACCTTACCTGTTTGAGGGTGATTTAATCTCTCAGCTGATGAGAGGGGAACTAAGGGAAAATTTGCCAGCAGAGTGTGATGTGAATGAATACAACTCTATGTGCCAGGCACTGTGTATTCTTTGGATTCAGGCAGAGAGCTCATGAATGGACACTGCACACTGGGGATTAGGTTGCTTTGGTTAGAAATGTTCATAAAGCAGAACTGTTCTCAAATGGCAACAAAATGGAAATTAGGAGTTGAGAGAAGATCAAACATCTATATCTGATGAAATATGATATCACTTGTATTCTTCTGATTTTAATTCCATGGATTTTCCTTTACCAGAACAAAACACTGAGTAAAAACTTCCAGGGTAGAGGAAGGTAGGGTGCGAAGGAAAACATCCATAAAGAAACAAAGTAAGAACTCCTTTAATAAAACTAGCAGTCTAGAGCTAATGTGCACACATATGCTCTGCACATCAATGCTGATAAGCACGTGTACCTGTTTTTCCTAATGTCTCCACTGATTGTATAGAGTACATGCAGAAAAACAAAATTCAAAAAGCCAGCGGAGGACAACAGATGAACTTTTTTCCAGTTTGATACCTGGAGTGTAATAGGATTTTGTGAAAGTAAATCCTGGCTTTTATGCAATTTTCTGAACAGCATAATTTCTTCTAAATGCTCAAGTAAGTAACCAGAGCAGATAGCTATTTTATTTCATCCCAGTCACTTAAGTTCTTATTTAGATTCCTGCAAAGGGTGCATAGGAAACTATTTCTGCACACTAAAGCCAGGGAAATAATAATAATTATAATAATAATAATAATATAAAATAAAAACAGCAGCAATAACAGAATATTACTATCTGAGAAATTTCTCACAATTTTTCTTCATATAAGGCTGGAGGTATAAGATACATTAGAGTCTCTGTCTCATTAAATATTTTACGTCAAGTCAAACCCATGTCATGGGAATGTCTGTTCAAAGTGACTGTGAGTTCTCACTGCTTGATATGAAGATTAGCTCTGATGCACTGGCCTAACAAGTTGTATTTTCACTGGACATTATGCCAGGTTTTAGTGATGTATTTACCAGTTCTTGAGGCAAGTTAAACAATGGACCATGAAACATTGCAGCTTATTTACAACCAAAGAGCCAAAGTTTCTAAAGCTGACCCTATATGGGCTATCAAAATAAAGAGAATAAGCATCACAAAGAACACAGAGGTTTTGGATTTTTTTTCTCCATTCTGAAAAATTAAACCTGTTCAATGCCTTCAATACAAACAAGGGTTAAAGTCTCAGTGCTGAGTCTAGACACAAAAAGTGGTGCTAGACATGGGGTTTTGTTTGACTTTTAAATCTCAGAGAACCATTCCAAATTCTGTTTTAAAATCTGGTCTTCTTAATGGCACCAGACATTTGCGTGTGGTGAGTTGACCTTGGCTGTCAGATGGCCAACCCAGCCACTCTCATTCCCCCTCCTCAGCAGGATAGGGGCAGAAAATAAGATGGGAAAGTTCATGGGTCAAAATAAGAAAAGGGAGCTCACTCACCAATTACCTTCACAGAGCTCTTCAGAGAGTAGAGATGTGAGGACTATAACATCACACTGTGTGGATTTGTATGGCTGAAAATACAACTGCTGTCACTTTGTGAGGTTTATTAACAATACTGCAGTTTCCAGAAGGAGCTGCCCTCTGCAAGTCACTCCCAAGTAAAAGCACCTGATGTTCCTTCCAGAATACTCGTCTTTCATCACCTCTAAAAGTCTACTGCAGGTACAGATACTTTTCCACTGGCATATGAGCTAGGAGCATGGTAATAGAATCACAGAATGGTTTGGGATCTTTAGTTGTCATCTAGCCCTACACCCCTGTAATGATCAAGGGTATCTTCAATTAGATCAGGTTGCTCAGAGCTCTGTCCAACCTGACCTTGAATGTCTTCAGGGATAGGGCATCCATCATCTCTCTGGGCATATGTAATAGTCTACTTCAACTTTTGTAAAACACTAATCACCTTCTATATTCAGAACAGTTTCAGTAAATGAATATATTTGCTCTTTAAGAAATGAGAACATGTAAAATTCTCATATAATTACAAATATGCTCAGTGAACCCATGGAAACACCATTTCTTATCAAGAGGCCTATGATAATTACACATTCTCTTGTGATATTCATGCTACATATTCAAAAATGCAAACTCTTTTATTCCAATTCTAAGGCAGAGCTTTTTGCTTCACACCTTCCCAGCACTTACGCAAATTTGTAGACAGTCTAGTCATAAAAGACCATAAAAAGTCAAGAAGTCAGTCTCTTGTCTGTGCTATTTTTCTGTCCTCTGTGGCACTACAAGAGCCGCTCTGAGCTGGAGCAGAGCGGAGCATCCTTTACCCCCCAAAGCCAGGAATGCGGTATCCAGGGACAGCAGCTCAGCCTGTGGACTGGGCAGCACCCAGGCAAGAACTCGCAGCTGCTGCCCAGAGGAACAATTTATTTTACGTGATGCTTCACTGGAAAGGATTCCTTCCCTCGCTGCGGTGGGACAGACGGGGGATCCCCGCGGAGGAGGGGGTTTATACTGCGGAGGAGCGGGGCTCGAAGCCCAGCCACGTCCAGCTCTCAGCATTCTGTGCAGCCGGGAGAGCACGGCAGGGCACGGACAGCGGCTCTGTCATTGCCCCAGCGCAGGGACAGCTCCCGGCTCGCACCATCATCCGCTGCCAGGCCGAGGGGCAAGCCCGGACCCCGGTCCATGGCCCCAGCCCCGGCGGGGACAGGGGGGTTCCAGCGGGCCCTGGGGACCCGGGATGGTGCCATCGGCAGCCGGTGATGCAGCGGCGACACTGCGGGCAGGATCGGCCGGAGCACCCAGCAGCGGGTCTGTCTGTGCCGCATGGACATGCCCATCCCCTGCTACAGTGCGCCCGCGGCGCTCTGGGTTGGGTTTAGTCCCGAGGGACAAAATAAATTTTAGTTTCATAATAAAATGTTGATGGTTTTGCTTGTTTGTTAACAGTATGTCAGCTTGCTGGAGTCTACCTGTGACTTGTAATGACTTAGAAGTGTTTGGGTTGGGAGGGACATTGCAAATCATCTACTTCCAACCCCACTGTCATGGGCAGGAACACCTCCAATAGACATGGGTGCTCAAAGCCCCGTCCAGCCTGGCCTTGAACACCTTACACAGGATCCATCCAGAGGGACCTGGACAAGCTCGAGAAGTGGGTCCATGGCAATGTCATGAGGTTCAACAAGACCAAGTGCAAAGTGCTCCTGGGTCAGGGAAACCTCCACTGTCAATACAGGTTAGAAATCAATAGGAGACCAGCCCTGAGGAAAAGGACTTGGGGGTGCTGGTGGATGAGAAACTGGACGTGAGCCAGCAATGGACTCTCACAGCCCAGAAAGCCATATTTGTCCTGGGCTCCATCACAAGCAGTGTGGCCAGGAGGGCACAGGAGGTAATTCTACTCCTCTGCTCTGCGCTGGTGAGAACCCACCTGGAGTGCTGCATCCAGCTCTGGGGTCCCCAGAACACGAAAAACATTGACCTGTTGGAGCAAGTTCAGAGGAGGGCCACCAAGGTGATTAGAGGGAAGGAGCATCTCCCTTATAAGGAAAGGCTGAGAGAATTGGGATTGTTCAGCCTGGATAAAAGAAGGCTTCAGGGTTATCTGCTTGTAGCCTTCCTGTAGGATCCTGAAAGGATCCTACAAGAAAGCTGGACAAGAATCATAGAATCACAGTAGCACAGAACCATAGAATGGCTTGAGTTGGAAAGGACCCCCTGGCATGGGGGGTTGGAAACCATCCTGTGCTGGGTTCCCCAGAGCTGGCTGCAGTATTCCAGGTGGTGTCCTATGAGAGATCTGCATATCAGTTTTTAAAACTTAAAATTTTTCATGCTGTATCACCTGGTACGTTCAAACAAGCAGTGTGAAGTCACTGCAACATTATTAAAGTAAGAGAGTATTTTTTAACTGACAAGCTGTAACCAGCTGGACCCACATGCACCCCACAGTGCTCCTGTGAGTACAGAAGGAATGTTTGCAGGGACAGAATTCTAACTGCAACATGTGCAACAGACTGCACATGCCAATACATCTGGTCCTCAAAAGCATCAGCAAGTACTCAGCAAGTTTCCTCTTTGCACGTGCATGGTCCTGAAAGGAAGTCAAATACCCTAGAGGGATCAAGAAACATCCACTCATATATTTCTCATACAAAAAAGAGTGTATCAGAAACACCTGTAAGTGAATAAAGAAAATATAATTACACCCACATGTTAGCATATTGTTCAGTTTACCTGTCCTATGTCTGCTTGTTCAGACTATACTAAGATCTATAGCTAGAAACTCTTTAACTGAAGTCAGAGTAGCTCTGTTCAAGCAGATGTAAAGAGAAAGGGTGTGCAGATGCTTCATTCAATTCTCAAAATTCTCTACCCACAGATGGAGGGTTAATAAAATTGCTTTTTCACAGATTATTTGCTTCTATTCCCCAGAATCCACCTTTGTTAGCAAGGTCTGTCCTGCAACATCACCCTTGATACTGGCTCCACTCCAGAGAAGGTCTTACACAATTTTGGGAAGGTTATATGAAGTAAGAAACCTTAACTGCATGCAGTGAACATACAGTCTGCTGCTGTAATTTGAAAAAAAATTACACTCATTTGATGATAAGAATTACTTTTTAAAATAATTATTATTATAGATGGTAGTAGATTTCTCAGGGACCTTCAAATTAACATTCCCAGGCATCACTTCAAGCCCTCACCCTCACACTGATGGCAGTAGATTTTAATCAGTGGGGATGAGAAAGTAATTGACCTACAGGACAGTCACACTGGCAAGAGTGGGGAAGAGCTTGGATGTAACAGCCAGACAGCTGTGAGGGATGGGATCATGTGTCTTCCCTCTCCACCCAAGCCTTCCACACTTCGTGTGCCCAGGAGTAGGATGGGGACATGATTCCTTTTCCAGCAATTGTAATTCTCAGGCAATGTTTCCCAGTTTCAAGAACTATTTCACCTAATCTTTGCTGCTGCTGAAGAGTTAAAGGCAAACTTTTGGGAGCTCACAAGCAGAGCCTGACAACAGCTGTCCTATCTGGGGAACCTCACAGACATGTAGGATGGGAGATGGCTCATCAGCCTTTCATTAAATCAAGTACCTGCAATCTTAAGTCAAATAATTTACTATTCCTGTTGATTTTGAAATTCCTAAAAACATCTTCCACATGGTCAATACTAAATACAGGCTCTACTTACTGCAGCTCAAGGTGGAACATCATTTCTCTCAAAACCAGAGCATTCAAAATTTGATGCAAACTCATAAGCATATAAAAGTCCTCTGTAGAGGGAGTGACTAACAGAATCATAGAATCATAGAATAGTTGGGGATGGAAGAGACCTTTAAAGCTCATCTAGTCCAACCCTCTCTGCAATAAGCAGGGACATCTTCAACTAGATCAGGTTCAGAGCCCCATCCAACCTGACCTTGAAAGTTTTCAGAGATGGGGCATCCGCCATCTCTGAGAAACCTGTGCCAGTGTTTCACCACCCTCATTGTAAAAAAAATTTCTTCCTTATACCTAAAAAACTTCTTTCTTATATCTAATAGCATCTCAGGTGATTAATTTTCCTGTGTCCTCATCATCTTTGAAAGTGAGCCCACTTGGAATTCTTCATGAGCCAAACCCCTGGTCCAGACACTGACCAGCACCAGCACCAGTACCAAGTGTTGTCTATCCCCTTCTACTATGCATCTGGACTAAACACAGTGTTATCAATTTGTTCTTTCATACATAGGTCTGTAGTCTGAGGAACATAAGGAAACAGACTTTGCTAGCATTCATTGCCAAATTTGAAAAAGACAAATGATAAAGACACATAAGAAGTCTTTAGCTTTTCTAGCTAACACTTTTAAGTCTGACTGACACTTTTGTTCATGTTACTTTTTAACAAGACATTTGGTTCCAGGCCTGTAATTTTTTATATCACCTAGCAGGAAGTGCTAGATGCACGATTGTGTCAGAAGGCTGAGGGAAGTGGTATATTTCTAAAAAAATGCTTTTATGGCAAAATAGGTTGTGTTTGGGTTTTTTTATTTCCTCTTTTTTTTATTTATTTTCTGTTATTAAAAAAAAGATATGCAAGTAGTCTGAATTGATCCATTTACTGCAAGACTTCTCTGAAAAGAGACTAGATCTTGTCAAAACTTGACAAAATGCTGTTGCAGTGTTTTGTTTTTTTCCCCCACAGAATTATGCTGTTCCATCAGGGGTGCAATTTTTCACAGGGATGCATCAATTTGAGTAGAAAGGTTTCTGTCTGGTACATTTTTGTCACTCATGGTCCATTTTTGTCACTTCCCAAAGAAGATGCCAAATAAAAAAAAAATATCCTTCCAATCTGAAAACAGATACTTTCACACAATTTCATTTGTGGTGTTGATATGAAGGTTTTGTATCTATTCCAACACAGAGCAGAAACACGTGGCTAAATGAACTTGCCACTGTTTAGAAAGCTCAGTTTGGGAACCCTAGATCTATATCAGCATGTATCAGCATGGCACTTGTGTGGCTGGGCATCAACTTAAGAACCTCTTTATTTGCATGCACCATAGCAGATTCTTGGTCTCCTTTTAGATCATACTAATTTAGAAACAAACATATGTAGAACTTCCCTCAGAGGCTGATAGTTAAAAGGCTGTAGCTGTTCTGACAACTACCATGTGGCCCAGGTAGCAGATAAGAGCAATGTTCTAGAATCGCATTTCACCATCAAGCAGTCGATGTAAACTCTTCCATCTTGGGATCTATAGCCAGATCATATGTCTGTGCTATATAAATCCGTCAGATTTGAGGAATATGAAACTAACCTGTATTGCTGCCCTTCTCTCTCAGTTCTCTAGCACTGGCGATTAAGGCATTTTATTGTACTAATGCAGCATCTCTGCTCCTACAAAAATACATATTTCAGATGGAAATCATTGACTTGCCCAACCAATACATCCCCAGAGAACAGAGGAGACTGTCATGCTGTGCTGAGCTGGTTACCATGTGTCTCCTACAAGCATTCTGTGTGCAAAGGGTCTCCCCAAGGGAAAAAACTCACAGATTCTTGCTGGTTACAGCCTTCTGTCACTGCCTACCACAAGACACAGTGAATAAAATCAGTTTAATTACAAAGGAACAGAAATCTGTTAAACCAAATCTGAGAATTCATGTATAAAAGCTGGGCAAAGTGTCCTTGGCCAACATAAAGAAGCAGTGATAAGAAGTGGGAGAAAAAAAAGAAACACAAGCTCAGCAGCAAAGGTTCAGGAGCTGGCTTCTAGAGCAAAGCATTGCTCTGCACCTTGTTTTGCACACCACAGAAATCCAGCTAGTCCAAACAGTGGGAGCTGTAGTTGCAAATGTTGTTTGAGTAGATTTCTATCCCACCATTCATTTCAAGTTTGCATATATTCTTTTCTTGTATTGGACTCTTGAGAAAAAAAGCAACTTTCCCTGATAAGAAATAGCCACAGCAGTATCAGTTTCAGAAATATCCATGCATCCATCCCATGCAGTAATATTTTGATAATGGTTTTCCATGAATCACAGAACCTGTAATTGGAGAAGCACAATGATGAAAAGAACATGAAATAACTGTTTTTTACTGAATGTTCACTGTACTTGATGCATAACATCTATTCCGCAGCACAAGAGAAGATTGCTCACAGTAGCAATGCAAACTGGAAGGAGTTACTAGGGTGATGACTCTCATCATCCCAAACAGGGATGATTCTATTAGGGCTAATAATGAAAACATTCAAGCAAATATATGATCAGTGCATAGAAGTAAGTTTCTCTAGGTTAGCCCATTCTTGCTAAAAACCTTTCTAGCTTTGCTCATTATGTACATTTTATTTCTATGTACATTCCTAGGCCCAGACGCCTGCAGCTTACATTCAAGATAATGGACAAACGAGAAACTGCTGTAACATAGCGAAAAATAAACCAATTTCCCATGCATGCTCTTGTTGCAGCAGTGTCATACTATTCACATGCAGAATGGACTGGGAACCAGTTTGTCTCTAACCGCCCTCCTCTCCAAACAGGCCTTCCTTTGTCTTCTGTAGCAACCATTTGAACATCACAAAGGCAGAAGATATATAAGCCTCCCGAATGCAAGGGTTTCACACTCATGTTGCCATTGCCAGAGCCCAGCCCTGACCGACAGAAGGAACCATGACAGCTGGACCAACACGTAGCGTGTGAAGGTCAGGCATGCTATGTCAGGATCATTCTGTCTGCCATCACACATTACTGGAGCAATGGTTTCTTCTGTTTAAAAGCAGTTGTGAACTGTCAAGTGGTATTTATTTTTTTCCCTCAGAAAGTAGTGCCTTACTAATAACAGCTTAGAGATTTTTAGTACAACACAAAAGAAAAAAAACGTACCAAAAACAAACCCCAAACCAGTAACACAGCTAATGTAATCTACAACCTATTTTAGCACTAGGGCTACTGTGGAAACAAAAGAAAGCATAAATATTTAGTTTAATTACTGTATAATCTCTTCTAGGGGTCATACATTATTACAAGCAAAAGTAGACATCTGCCTACTGAGAGAAGGAGACATATGAGATTCCCTGGTAAGAATTACAGCAGTGCTGCATCTGCTCCAAACTATCAGTACATAACTAAGGATGCAAGTGTTATATTATTCATCTCCAGGTGGCTCAGAAAGAAGATAAATACTAAAACATCAGTAGATTTTGCATACACAGTCTGAGTGTTATGCAACCTTAAGAGTTGAAGAGAGGGAGAAAGAAGAGAGGAAGAGAAGCTGAGAAAAGGACCCTGGCTTTGCTCTGTGGCAACGTACAGTAGGGAAGGGAGATTAATACCTAAAACAAAGTATGGGTGCTGCTGCCAGTGGAGTGCTTGGCTTCTCAGTACACCAAAGTTGTGTGGGGTGGAAGTCTTGTCTATGTTGAGGGATGAAAGGAGAGAAGGGAGAGGACCACAACAGTGGAAGTTTACAGGTATTTTCTAGGTTCTTTCTTGATCCTGCAAGATCATCTTGCCCACAATATTCACTTTGTTGCTTTTTCAATCACTGATGAAGTGAGACTGGCATGAATACTCAGTCATACCAGATTGCGCTGGAAACCACCCTCACAGGAAGAACAAATATTTGTCTGAACAGACAGGAATTGCTGTGTGAATTCAAAATAAGTTTGAATATTTTAATAAACAAACATTTCTAGCTTTCATTAGACGTCACTGTCAAGGCAGGAAAAGTGTTTTGGTTTATATCCCCAAACTGAGTATATTTTTTAAGCAAATCTTTCAGAAATAGATAATAGCATAAATAATTACAGAAAATTGGTCCTAAGGGAAAAAGATCAGTCTTAAAATTCAAACAGGACAACACATTAATATTTACAGAAGGAATAAGGAAAGAGGGGAAGGGATAAGGATTATACAAGGGAGAGACTGAACGCCAATATAATGATTAACTCTGTCCTGCAGAGTAGCAGCAGATGTCTCAGCCCCTCCAGCTCTGCCTCTGGGAGAAGGCAGGAGAATCAGAAACTGACAGGATGCTGCAATAATTTTATTTGCACACATTTACATCCATGTTTGAGGACAAAACTGGTCAAAGAAGCCTTAAAGACAATTCCTTTTAATACTGTTTTTGTGTTAGACTTGTAAACGTGTGATGTGTAGAAAGCACTTTTCCTTCCAGAACAGACTAGTTAAAGGACTGATGCAGCAACCTCTTTGCTATTCCTTATGCTTTTGGCAAAAGACCGCAGAAAAATTCAACACTAGACTCTTGTTTCACACAAGGACATTTACTCTAAGACTAATAACTCACTCAGCCACCAGAAAAGTAGGGATTTTTATCGCTTCCTAGTTTTGAATAGAAGTTTTATGGTGGGAGAGTCACTATTTGGATGCTGAACATCACTTGACATAATAAAACTCTGACTTAAAAAAAATAAAAAAATAAAGTGATAAAGTTATAAATCACTCAGGGAGGTGTTTGGCTCTAACTTTTGACACTACTTGCTTGAATCTTATTTAGCTATCAATACTAACAAAATAGCTACACCGGATAGTTCCCTAAATCATCAATCTCAAATTTACATCACCTGAGAATGAAAAAACATAGTTAGTTCGAAGCCTCTCTTGTTTTCAAAATACTCAAAGGTTACAAATGTTCATTGTTCATTAATTTTATGTGGGTTTAAAATTAGACTAAAACCACTCTTAGTATTTTTTTCCAATTCTTTTAGCACAGTGTGACATCTGCAATATTTGCTGAATGAGGATTTTAGTCCTGACTCAATTTCTGCAAATGCTATGAGTATTCTTCCTCCATTTCAAGGATTAATTTTGCAAATGACACTTTAAGCACTCCAAGCACAATGGACGAAGTCAAAAATAAATCCTATAAGTGAAAGAGGCCAGTGCAGATGTGCATGAGTCTCAAATGCCTTTCACTCCCCATGTTGACAGTCTTATGTGTCCAACAAAAAAAAGGCCATTGATACCACCATACTGATAATACTAAGCTTCATCCTCTTCCCCAGCTGGAAAGGCATTCAGGTTTATGTAATGCAGCTATTTTTTTTTCATGACAATTTGTTTGCATGGCCGGGTGATCTGTACAGAAGGCAGAAAAGGTTGTGCCCTGACATCTCAAAGCAGATCAGCCCTCAAGCAAGGATATTGGGGGTTTCAAAAAAGCCTCTCATGGAACTGCAGGCCTGAGAGTTCCAAATTCTCCCAATTTCTGGCTTAAGCATTATCCCACATTGTTTCTTCTGCCAGTGCTTTAGCTATCCCTCCCAGTCTTGAACCCCTCACACTACAGCAATCAGACTCTGATATAAAGATATCAGACGCTGCAGCTTACAGAGACTTCCACCACTCCTAGGGACACAAAGTGAGCTGGATGACTACTCCAGCTCAGTGCCACACATGGGCAATAAGTACTGCTGAGTTTGTGCACAAGCAGGCAGGGTTCTTCACCATTTTACAGCTCCATGGGAATATGTAGCTGGTGTATACCTGCACTACACACAAGGAGCAAGACATGGCACCACTGCAAAGGCAGCAACACCACCTGAGCCTACAGGATTCACTGGGCAGCTGGGACATATGCTCACTCTTCTAAAGAAATGTCTGGATGCATTCTTTGATTTGTTTTTGAATCCACACTCACTAGGTATAAAAGGCTGATTTACCCTTTCTATCATTTTCTAACTAGTTTTGTAACACTCAGAAGAAATGTGCTCAGAAGTTTCTAATGGGTTGGACACCTTCAAGCTCACTGTAGGAACTGGAGTGAGAGAAAGGGACTGCAGGCAGAGCTCAGAGCCAGTGCTCGGTACTATCAAAGATTGTTTAATAGCCAAAGGCAAAAACACCCCGAAGGTCAGTGACGTTCCCATCTCTATTTCCTGAAAACAGATGGTGGAAGAGTTTGGAATTAATGGCTCTGCAGCGCCCGGCTTGGCACCAGCTCCCTGCAGAGACAATCAGCCTTTTCTGCTGACAGCCTGTGAGACAGCCCTCGATCCACGTGGCAGTATGTGTGCCCAAGAACCACCCTGCAAATTAAATTTTGCAAGATAGAACACTGAATGGCATCAAATGCATTAACAAAACCTGATTTCTAGTTTATAGTAGACTTTATTGTGCAATTCTGCTGAAGTCACCAACTCATCTCTTTTTGTTCAGTAATTCCAATAAAGGAATGCGCATATCAAAGCAGGTCCAATCCAGTATTTTTCTCCAGTGAACAATGCAGCAACACCAAGCATTGCTTTAGAGAGATGCAGGGTGAAAGGCCACCCTCTCCTCTCCCCCCCACGCTCTAAAACTAACTGTAAATCTTTACATTTATATTCAAAAGCTAGTTCAAAATTTTTTGTCTTCATTAAAATGTCATAGTATTTACTGCCACCTAAACGCATCCTTATCACCCACAGAAGAATTCAAGACCTCTAAGGGTCTTTTCACTGTTGTCATCAGAGTCATTATCAATTACTAGATGCAAGAAAACTAATTCATGCCAGTCAGTAAGATTTTTTGGAAAAAATTTTGTCACTTCAATGTTCTTTTTTTTGTTCTCCAAGATAACATATTCTCAAGTAAGGTTAAAAGACTTTGACTTGGAAGGAAACAGCTCAAAGAAAGACTTGGTTATCTAAAGCCATGCCTGCCTTCTCATAAAATCTGGGTCTGCTGGGGTAAAAATAGTGTAATCTTTCTCTTTTTGTATATGATTGAATTAAGACAGTACCCGATTAGAATGACATTTCCGATGATAAACTTTATTATTTCCACTTACTTCCTGAAAACTTTGAAAGAAAACAAAAAAAACTCTGTGGCTGAAAAATAAGCCCCACAATGCTAAATTAAAGGAGTTCAATCTACTCTGCTCATAAGGGAAGAATAAAAGGTGAATTGTCACTGAATTTATATGATTACATATGGAAAATGCTTAGAGGAAAATTACTTTCCAGTTTTGCAAACAAAGGCATAAGATTCCATAGCTCTAAACAGAGCTTAGATGAGCAAGACCTTAAAAAGATGACATTTCCTGACAGTAAGAGAAATTAAAATTTGGAATAATTTATTGGAGGGAAATCCAGTACAGATGAGCAACTTTGCAGCAGCACTGCTGACATGCCCATGCCTGCCTTTTTTGCTGACTGATCCAGACCCTTATCTGTGAGCCAACCTCACAGCCTGACATCAGACAGACAGACAGACAGACATCCACCCACTGCCATCAGCCTCTGGAGTGGCTGCCAGACTTGGGAGTGGCATTGGCTACCATCACTAGCCCTGGCCACTCTACTCACATGGGGATGGCCACCACACTGGCCTCCTCACGAGGAGCCTGTCTTTTCTCCTCTCCAACAAAGCACCTCCTGGTGATGCTGCATTTGTGCTCAGCTGATGCCACCAGATCATGAGCACCAGCATATTGCAAGACCAAGCCTTACTCTGAGTTATTGCTATACATCTGGCTATACTAGAGGCAGAGAAAAGATATTAGAAAGGTCCCACATTATCCAGAGTCAATACTATGTCCTTAATGTAAAACGATGGCAAAATCCAATGTGAATACAAGGCTTACACTGAGGAAATTCTTTTTGTAGACAATGTATGCATGTTGCCATCACACAGCTCCCAGGAGAGTCCTCCTCTCACCCTCCTCTTACCTTCTACTTTGAGAAAAAAACAATATCTGCTAACAGTCTGTAGGCATTATCTGAGCACCTTCCCATATTTTGCCCAGCACATTCACCTGACATTTAGTGTTTCCATATTCTTCTGCACAAAAGGGCCTGGTTTGTTCACAGAGTGGTACCTGCTTTGCTTTCATCAACAGAAAAATGCACTGAACACAGTGGGAGTTAGGAGAGTCCAAAGCAAGGTGCCTGCACTCTCTGTTCCAGAAAATATTTTTAGTTAAAGAACAGTGAAGAGCAATGTGCAAAAATTCAGGACCTACATGTGATCTAGTTCAAAGTCTCCCAGGTCTACACACTAGTGGAGAGCTCAAGTTTCTTGATTTGTCACTGTCCAGCCACTGCTTCTTCTGCGTTGTGCCTCTCCGCAGCCCACAGATGCCTTATTTCATATTGCTGCAGGTCCTTTGTACCCCCCACCCAACTTCCAGTGCTGGCACTTTTTGGAAATAAAAGCCAGGGGAGGCAGTAGACACTGAAAACAGGATATTATGCAAACTGCAGTGTCCAGCAGAGATGTAGTATAAGAATTTTTTGTGACAAAAACTACTGGAGGAAAATCAACATAGTGCTCAATTTTGGGGTTATTTCAGTTCTCTAAACACTACCACTCAAAAAATGCAATTACAAAGTCGTTTCAGAAATAGAAAAAAGTGTTCTTGAAACCGTAGTTAAAAATTAAGTATCCTCAGGGCTTGAAAAACAAAACCACAGTCAAAAAATAAATGTACTTTTCAAAACAATCCAGGCATCCACTCAGCACGTCAGTCGCAATCCACTACCAATACATCAGAGCAGTCCTTCTCTCTTTCCAGCACACAAGCCAAGCACTCTGGAGGCCTCCCGGCAGCTCTAATCACAAGGGCTCTGGCCATCTAAGACTCAAATACTAGTAAAAGAGCAAAGTCAGACCGTAGAAACTCTGGGAACTGCTCATGAGAAATCTTGTATGCCCAACAGGACTGATTCACAGCCCTTCACGGAACAGTAGTTCTGATTAGGAATACTAGAGAAACAAAAAATAGCTAGTTAAAGTTATGATTTGCAATGTCACAAATTATTTTATGCCAGATTATTCCTATAATTAGTAGTCTGCTGAATTATTTCATAAGTTACATACTCAAATATGCAGTCTTAAACAAGAAAAATAAACTAGAAAAAACCCACATCCTTTTAAGTCCCCTTTTTCTTTTTATAATTTATCTGAAGAACTCTTTGTTGAGCATCTATGCAGATTTTCATAAAGTCCATTGCATAGTCTATTACAAGCTCTCAGAAGTACTTCTCACTTATTTACCAACCCACTATTACAAAAACAAAAGAAGAAAAATATCATAATCCTCAAACAAAACTAACAAGACAACAAGCATCAAGAACTTGCAGCTTAAAGCTAGTAGGCCGTTTGATAAGTTGTATAAACACAGCTTTAACATATATTCAGGACCTCTTCCCCTTGAACTTCCAGGGAAAACAGCATCAGTGTCTCACTGGAAAGAACAGGATGTGAAGTTTTAGGAGGTTGTTTTGTTTCTGGAATTTTTTTATAATTGAAAAGTTGATTTATCAGCGTAAAGGAGGCATCAACCTTGGTGCAGCTCCATAGCAGCCCCTTCCCCCAGGATTCAGCTATCAAAGCTGTACCTGTGAAAAGCTGTCAAAAACCTCAGTGCCATTCCTACTGGGAGTACAACTAAAAATACCAGTCCAAATTAGCAGTGTGCAAAGACAGTCATTAAGTACCTTAACACCTTCATGACAGAACACATGCAGGGCTTCTGCTAAAATTTTATTACCATGTACCTGAACCAGCTATCTGTATTGAACCACAACAGTTCAAACTATTTTTAGGCTACTACTGGAAAAAAACAAAACAAAACAAAAAACGCAACCTGACAGCAAAAGTACTGAAAGGAGCCCATTCCGAGAAAAGTCCCTCTGTCCTTTTATATATCCATGGAATTAGCTATAAGTAACATATTTATATGTAACCACTTTATCAGCATATCTGATATCCTTTACAACAGGTGAGTTCTGGAGACAATAAGCTCTGCCGCAGTCTTGAACTCCAGAAACCCTTTTTTCCTTCCTATTACTAAGAGACACTATTGAAAACACGGACCATATGTATTCATGAAATTACTTATACTTCCTTCCACAACTGCAACTGCTCCTGTATCACTGCTTGTTTCTATTTTCCAAAGTCCGAACGTGCGTATATAACATGCTTTCAATAAAAAGGAGCTGGTCCAGGTGCCTGACTCAAAATTGCCAAGGACAGCTGGTTTCTTATAATTTAAGTTATTAGTGACACTGTTTCACCTTACTAGTTAGTTGGTTTAGCTTTTTTCCCCCGAGCCCATTTCTGTCAAAGCGATGCTCACACAGGAGCAAGGCAGCTCGCGCTTCTACTAATTCAGCGGATGCTGATGTTTGGCCAGGGGAGGAGAAGGGGACAGCTCTCCACAGTGCCTCTGACCACTGGGAGATAGTGGCAACAAAGCTAGCACTGTGACTGTGAACCTGCCACACATTTTCCATCACTTCTGTTGCTTCATTATCTGAGTGCTGTAACTGCCCTTGTTTCTGGGTTTATCAGGATCGGCTCTGCCTCCATCCCTACCTCTTTCCTTTCCACCTTCCGTCAAATGGACACACATCTAGAGCTCTAACAGTGACCCTTATCCATAAATATCCTTTTATTTCCTTTCATTGTTTTAATGTTACTGTACATCTCCTTTCCTTCAGATAATGCCACTGTCATTTTGATGCCATTTTCAGCAACACCCTTGATGTCAGAGGCTAAGCTACACAGGTGGCCAAGCATCTTCACCCTCCTTTTTATATTACAACCAATAGTTTCAAGGATTCACAGCAGTGAATCATAGAAGTGAGGAGTAGCAAGTGCACCCTATGAACTGCTGCTCCCTCCAGCCATGCTGCTGCTGCTCCTCTGCTTCCTGTCAGCAGCAAGGACTCAGGCGAAGACCAGAGAGCATTTTAAAAAAAAAATAAAAAATCAAATTCAAGTATCAAAAACTTCAGTTCCCCTTCAAAAATAAATTAATTCAACATTTCACTGAGTTACCTCAGAGGATTGTCTGGTTCTACACATTTCAGGATACAAGACAGTAACTTCTATTCTATTTCGTGTCATTTTCTTCATTCCTTTTTCTTCAGATCCTCTAGCTGGCAACTAATTCACATTCAAGAGAGATGGGAAGAGGAAGGGAGCAATCATTATGTTTGTTCACTGTTATTTATTTTAGAGTTTCGTGGAACACCATGTCTTACAACAGTCCTCAGGTGAAGCTCTGCAAGGCTTGGACAAACTGCTCTGCTCACAGTGCCACAGGCTGGCCTGTTCTAGTGATGCCCCCATCCCCCAGAACTGGCTCCTTCTCCTCTCCTTGCAGGGACTGGCTCACCAAGGGTGGGTGAAAAGACTTTTTTCCTCCTGCAGAGGTACCACCTCAGCTGCTGCTGGGATCCTGCAGTGCAGGACACATGCCCTGTTTGACACAGATCATGAGGCTCCCAGCACAGTCCTTTTCCATCACAGCAAGGGCAGCACCAAAACTGCACAACAGAAATTTTCATGTGTAAAACATCATATATAAGCACTTGAGCTGATCAATCTTGTAGTGATTTAGTTGTAAATTTTCATGCATAAGAGATTCTAAATCCATACTCAGTGCAGAGACCAGTGCTAAAGGCTTTGCTTTAGCGGAAATGCTCATCGAGATGTTGTGATATAGCTTGAAATTTTGGCATTAAAACAGAAAGGATGGAATGGTTACTGTTGTTAGCAGTCCATCAATCTAATTTAAGCTGCCATCTAATTTAAAGTGACATTTTTACAGTTCTTGCAGAAACATGAAAATTAGAGGGTCAACTTCTTTAATAAAATATGACAGGGGTTTTTACTATGACATTTTTCTTTTTTATATTCTTATTAGAAATAACTAGAAATTTAATTAACAATTGATGATCAGACTCAATGTCTCTGATGAAGCCATTACCACCCATGAAAAAAAACCAGGCTAAAACAGACCTAAAGGCTAAAACAGGCCCTAAAAGTAAATTTAGATTAAGGCAAAAAGCCTACAGACAAGATTCTCTGCTTAAATTGAACTTGTGCCTCTTTGTAACACGGTGGTGCTGACTTCCATGAGCACTTCTGGTCTTATATTTCCTGGGTACAATGTTTTGAGTTTAGGTCTCTTGCAGTCTAACCTTCCTCGTGAGCATCTTCTAACTTCTGGTTAAAAAAGGAACCTCTAAAGTTAAAAGTAGTTCAGAGTATCTGATTTCATTCTGAAGTTCTGTCTTTACCTAGCAGTAAAAGCTGTCTCTCATTTAATGCATGTAAAAATCAGGATCTTAATAAATAAACCTCCTTATCTGAGAAAAACAGCACAACAGCAGCAGAACAATAGCTGTACTATATAACAGTCAATTGTTTTGAGGATGTCATGAAAATAATTATGACAACAATAATAACTCAACTGACAATTTAACAAAATAGTACTCACTTTTTTCTCAGTTACCAGTTTGCAGTACCCCAGGATGGCTGCTCAGGCCAAATAAAGTCCTTCTAGCCAGAACAATAAAGTCTACAAAAACTGATAGCAAATATCTTTTTCCAGATTATCACTGCCCCTAGGCTTTCATATGTGAACTTCCTTTTAAAAGGAATATCAAACAAACAGCAAATCTTGTTTGAGAAGAAAAAAGGGAATTTTTTCCTCTGATATTCAGAATGAGAGAGAAGCTTCAACAGACATGGGAACAATTCATTGATGCTTGTATATAATTTTGAAAACAACACAGCTCATGCTTTGATAACAAGAATTACAGCACTCACTCATAAAAATTTGCCGGCAGTTAGAGACTTAGGACACAATTTTTAATAACTGAAGTACACAGAAGTGAGTTTGAGACTCTCAAGGCAAAGGGAGAATGAACCAATAAGGATGTCAACAGCAACTGCTCCTTACCCTCCATTCCTGGTGCCATCAATCTGCCAAAGATGGATTACTAAAATATCCTCCTGCATGGCCTTTGCACAAGGAAGAGTGCTACAAGGGTGGCTCACCCCCCATTTGGCAGGAAGTAGGGGATTTCATGCATGGGTGGCTACGATCATATGTGCAACATGATGAGACCACCAGCAGCAAAATTTTCCCACCCATCCACAATCTGTCCCAGGCACCACAAACATAAGGGATACTAACAGATAGCAGAGAGCTCTCCTTCCACAGGAAAATGTCTGAGCCTGGCATGGACTATTATATGTGCCTCATCTATCTCCACTCAAAAACAAATTACTTCATCTCTTGATTTATTACCACAGTGGCAGGAATACATCACAAGGTACAACAGGGAAGTTGGAGTGATCCTTGACTCCCTATAGGATACCTTCAGGAAAACTGGCCTCAGGACCTACAGCTACATGAATCAGAAGGGATTACATTCTGGATTTACAGTCTATTTTAGCTTTATGTCCTTTTAAATTTCTACGGAGATGGGGAACTTCAATAAATTCTGATTTAATAAATAAGCCAACAACTTGTAATGTAGAACCACTGAAATTCTGGAGTCCTGCACAGCTGCCCAGTTCCTTTCCCTGAGAGAAATCACATACTCTCGAGTGCAGGAACAGCAACACTAGAAAAGGCATTAGATGCCAATTTCTTCAGAATACATCATCATTTAAAGTTCAGGTCTAGCATTAATCACGATTAATATGTTAGGATCAGTTACCTACTTCCCACCTCCCCCCCCTTTTTATTTTTCAAATAGCTTTAGGCCTATAAAACCTCTGGCTTACCACATGCAAGGAAGATGACCATAAGCATTTTCGGAAGGATGTGTATTTTAACCTGGCAGGGACACTCAGCAGGCAGTGACAGTATAAAATTACCCCTACATAACACAAAACTGTTTTCACGCCAGTCTCCTTTGGAAGAAAATATTATGTTCCTATGAAGATAACCAGGAATAATGGCCACTTATAAAACGATTCTGAATACAAACTATCAATCTGCTTGGAAAACCAAACTAGCAACATTTGTTTAATCTCAGCTTATAGACACTGCTGGAACTCTAAATGTTTGATCTACCCAGTCGAAGTTCATTTTGCATTTTGTGACTTGGCTCAGATATTTCAGTCTTCACTGTACCATGCTTGGCACATTCTAAGGAAAAATAATATACTAGTCTAATTCATTTCCCTCCTCCAGTGATTAAAAAGCTGTATTTTTTCCCGTCATGGTCTGTGTGATGATGTTGACTGGTCCCCAGACCATTTCTTGCAATGCCACCACTGTTTGAGTACATAATTCCCAACTGTAAATAGAAACTGTATCATTTGGGGACGTGGTGATAGAGCCAAGGACACTAACCATATTGATTTTTGTTGTGTTTATCTGTCTCTTTACATCTCTGCAAATCCCTGGTGATTCTGATATCACTTTCTAACAGTGCATTTTTCCTGTTTTCCACTGAATTAAATGTCAGCAGATGACAGCTTAGTCTTTGTTGTTGCCATTTGGAAATTTAACTGCTCTAAATAGGGAACGGCATCTGATTGCAGAATCTTTTTGCACTAGCTCTGTGTTATTTTAACATTTTTTTTCTGCTGTCTTACTAGGTTGAAGATCAAAAACATAAATGGTAAAATTGTTATCAGCCTCTACTTCAGTGTTAACCACTTAAACTGTGATTCAGCAACTTTGCAAAGCTGACAGGTAAAGCTTACGTAAGAATCACAGATTTGACACACATGGTTAACTCTTCAGACTTAAGGGTTTTTGAGTAGATTACCTTAGGGAAATATGAATAAACAGTCCAGCACATTATGCAGAATCCTTGAAACATTTAGGTTGGAAAAAACATTTAAGATCGAATCTAATCATTAACCACTACATACTATTCCCACCAATGTAAACAAATCTCTGCCTATTTCCTTGTACAAGAACAATTGTTCTTATCCTGTGCCACCAGCTCTTCTGTTTAATTTGCTCTATGCCTCTGATGCATAAAAACAGTCATGGAGTTGGTTCAACATCCCTGTTCACTTCACCATCCCTCTTCACTTCAAGCCTCAATACCACGGTTCTGCTCTTTTCTGGTTTCTATCAGTCCCTAAATCCATTTATACTGTATTTCTGGACACCCTTTAAGAATATTTTCGTAAAGACTAGGAGAGCCATAACACCTTAAAATAGGAGTTATGTTGCCTCTAGTGGGCTTTTAGCCACTGCTTCCTCCCCTTGTTCACAGGGATGCAGAGTGTTCTGCAGGACTCTCACGAGGCTCCAGGCCAGTGGATATGCTGGTGGGGAAATAATGTCTGAGATGACACCCAAGAATGGGAAATAACCTATATCAATACACCTTTAAAAGAATTAAAAAAAAAAAAGCATAAATTGGCAGAGAAAACATAATCATTTCAGCATTGTCGACTATCCTAGCAGTTTATACGAGCTGTTCTAGATCTTGAGTATCTCTGAGAATTAGGCCCAATACATAAGTAAAGCAAATTTTTAATATCTATACGAAACCACAAGCCCCAAATGTTAATGTCTGCAAGTAGAACAGAAGATTCAATGGCTAAAATGGTTGCTAGTAAGCCACACGCCTAAAGACTTTATCAAGGCACTGTCAAATCAGAGAAAATCATGTATGCATGAAGTTGTCACCCGTCACCTTGGATATTCATTTTTATTTATTGGAGCTTCATCTCTTGTGCAATGAGTGACTCAGGCTGCTTCAGGATCCAGCATCTTTCACAGTAATGGGTTCACTAAAGCTGTAGTACTGCTCTTGGCTTCTGCTCAGCAGTTGGCCTGAGGTTACAAACTGTACTGTTTATTGAGCCTCATTAAAACCACTGTCATGTGGAATCAGCTTAGCTTGGCTTTAAGAAAATATAGAGTTGCCTAAATGTGCAATTTCTTTTGAAGTTGGAATGCTAAGTTTTTACCATATTCCCGTGATTCTAATAATTATTCTAATCATATTCCATGAGCCATAAATGGTCATATGTGTTTGTTGTTTTAAACCTGACTCTGCAAAAATAATAACTATACTAAAATAATTTGAAGTCAACTTGCAATTAATGTTGCAACACAATATTTGTCAAAGAAACAAAACTCGAATCCTGATCACGCAGGAGTTGTAAAAGCACAGTATGTGTTCAATACCTTTGGCAAGAAACCAAGGAAGTATTTTAAATTTCATATTCAATGTTCAGTTCATCTAGGCTGGCCCTGAATATTTATTGAACTGTTATCTCACATACTATAAAGCAGTGAGGAAGTGGGTTCTGCATGAGTGCTATTAAATATCCTCAGTGTGCCATTACAACTGGTAGCCTTTTTGTAGAACAAGACCTTAGAAGGTTGTGATATATTGTACAGTAATTAATATAACAAGCTTGTGATATATTATCATAGTGTTTCTGCTCCAGAAGTGGGGCTGGCTTCTGGGAGATATTGAGGAAGAAAAAAAAGCTTCCCCTAATATGTTTGTACATTCCCTTAGAATTATTTTATTTGCCCATACAGAAAGAAGTCTTAGAAAATGAGTGTGAAAGAAAGGGGTATTTAAGCATTCATTATAAAAATGGAACACGGGTAGCAGTTTTAAAGTGGCAGGGGGACAGATTTAATAAGCTCTTCCAAGCCTTTTTGCTATCATAAATTGTGATGAAAAACCCAAGAGAAAGAATGAAGTCAAGCTAAAATAATGAGATAATTCCTAACACTAACATCAATTAATAAAGGAATCATCCAGGCACTGAACTTGCTTCTCCTAACATCAGCAGCAAAATTCTCAGCAACTTTGCGAGATGATATCCAATGCAGGAAAATTAAAAGCCTCCTTATCAAACCAGATGCCAGAGCAATTTCATCTGGGAATTAGGCGCTTTTTTTTTCTCTCAAGTTATTCCTATTATTAAAAAAAAAACAAAAAGCCAAAAACAAATTAAAAGAACTTTCACCTATATAGAGAACAGATTTCCCTTGCCTGTGTTACCCAAAACCATTCAGAGCTGGGATTTACCATTAAGCTCGTGTAATTTATAAATGAGGGTCTGATCTCCTGACCAGAAAGCCCACTGTTAATTCACTGGGTGATGCATGGGAAGGGAGGGTGGGGACCAGAAACTGGAATAAAGATGTTTTTGGTATCCTCAGGGTATAACCACTGAGAAGAATTACCATATTCTCATGGACCAAAATTACTTTCAAAATTAGCCAATCCAACTTCTTCACATTCCTTCTTTGAATTCTCTTCAGTTTATCAGTTTTCATGTTCTTTCCTGTACCTTCCAGGGAATTACTCTACACTGCTAAATGTATATAGAAAGAAGACTGTCCGTCAGAAAAAAATCAGACATACCAATTTCATCTTCTATATGGAATACTTCATTACTTTTACATTTTTATGTAACTATTTTAAGTTCAGCCAAAAAATGGAAGGAATGTTGTAGAACTCCTCTCATAGCTGGCTTACAGGAGAAAATGTAGTGGTTTCTTTCTTCTTTTATTTTGGCATACATTTCTTTCATTACACAGTGAATTTAAGGTTCAATAGTCCATCAAGAATTAGCTTCTTCCAGTGTGGTATTATCTTTATTTAATCCAGGAATTTTCTGACTGCTTAAATTTAGTGCCATTATGGTTCTTAGCTGAAAATCATACTCTTAAGTAATCACTGTTTGCAAGAAAGAAATAATCAGATCAATTCAAGTATCCTTTCCCCAGCTGAAAATCAGAACCTAGAGGAAGAAGTGAGTCCAGCATGGCTTAGTGTCCTCCAGTAACTCAACAGGCCAAAAAGAACTGTAAGAAAATAAATGCAATACTCTTCAGCATAACATATGATATAATGATATCAATCTTGTCTTTTTTCTTTTCTTGCTTGAAAAGTTATGCAAATTTCTTTTCAACTCTCTATCACTATGATCAAGTCAAGTGAACAGCAATCTGATAGTTTGTTTTATAGCCTCTTTGGAATATTCTTAAAAGTCTAGGCTCTCTTTTTTGTTATTATATCACAAGTGGGTATTAAACTCTGAAAGAGAGTTTAAAAGTCAGTATATTTTATGAGAGAAATCAAGAAAACTGGAACTTCCTCATGGTGACATGTAAAAAAAAAACACATTAAAAATGCTTGTCAAGTTAAAGAGCAAACAGATAATGGAGATGGATATACAGGAGGCAGTGATAAAGCAACACTTAGCACTGAAACCTGAACTCTCCTATCATTAGCACAATGAAGCAAACATTTAACTATTGTTTAAAGGCAAAACAAAACAACTGGGAAAAAAAAACAACAATGTTCTATTAGATAAAGTAGTTTTGTGCTGAAATAAAAAGGCACACCCTCCTTCTCACCCAAGAGAAACTAAAACAAGATCAAAGAGGCAATAATAGCAATACATGTCTTCATCTTACAAGTACATTTTCATTCAGTGGTAAACACCTCACACAAGAATATGATTGTTGGCCATTATTATGGCAGATGAAATGTCAGTTGATGTGACTCATCAGACCTTCATCTAATAAGCTTTTCTTTCACTGCAGAAATGGGAAGTGGATGGAATGCTGGGCTGTAACTGTGATGTCTGTAATCTTCTCTTTGCTTGGCCATGCCCTCAGAAGTACCCTTGGCAGAAGACCATGCTTTTAGAATGCTGTATAACTTTATGCCCCCTTTTTTCTAGCATGAGATGTGTGATTTAGCCCCACCACATAAGGAGAATTGAAACACCATAAAAACCAGCGTAGAAAACTAGACTAAGAACAAGAGTCCTTTTATTAACAAGCAGCCAGCACCCATAAGCCGAACACAAAAACAGCTTCCTCCAGACTGCTGTCAGCCAGAAGTTTCATTCCCTGAGCAATGAGGATTTTTTTGGTAATTCTGAGAAAAAACAACACCCTGTCGTCACAAAATGCTTAGTTTTTCATTACCCCTGACAAATGTGAAGTCCCTTTTGAACTCCCTAGAAATTTTGTCTCTGTGGCATTAGCTCCAAAGGTTAATTAACTTTTTGTGTCAGAAGCCCCCATATAGTTTGGGTAGGCATAAAATAATCACCTTTTAAATTCTTTTAAATTAACATACTGCCCTACATTACAAAAAGTAGTATGAGACTTACATTATCTTTTCTAATGCCACCCTTTTCCTGCTCTTCCACCTTCCAGTGATTCAAACAAACATACCATTCTCTATATTTCCCATTAACCCCTTCTACATTGTGAACATCAAGAATCAGCACAACTTTATTTTCCCATCCAGGTCAGGTATCTAAAATTGGCATTGAAAATCAGGCTCTAGCAACCAAATACACATTAAGAGAGCTGATCAGACAGATAGGTCTGATCAGGAAAATTAGACAGATACATTTTTTTTAAAAGCCACACACTAGGTAAGGAACCTCCAAATTACAGAATTATTGTGAAGGCAACACTAAACATGGAGATGGCATATATGCAAATATGTTTGCATATAACACAACAGACAGAATCACTGGTATTGCACAAAATAATTTCATTTCAGTATAGGAAATTAAATCTTCGCTAATAGGTGACTTATATTTTGATTCTATCTTCTGTTCTTAGCACTACTTGTTGAAATGATACAGCCTCTAGGAACAGAATAATGTGAGTTGGAAGGGACCTTAAAGATCACCTAGTTTCAAACAGCAGGTTGCTAAAAATCCCATCCAACATGACCTTGAACATTTCCAGGGATGGGGCATCCACAGCTTCTCTGGACAACCTGTGTCAGTATCTCATCATCCTCACAGTAAAGAATTTCTTCTAATACCTTATCTAAACCTACTCTCAGTTTAAAGCCATTCCCTCTTATCCTATCACTTACAGGTCCTTGTAAAAAGTCTGTCTTCAGCTTTCTTATAGCACCCCTTTAGATACTGGAAGGTGCTATATGGTCTCCCCATGATCTTCTCTTCTCTAGGCTGAACAGTCCCAACTCTCTCAGCCTGTCTTCATAGAAGATGTGCTACAGCCCTCTGATTCTCTGATCCCTGTGGATTCACTCCAACAGTTTCACGTCCTCCTTACATTAGGGGCCCCAGGGCTGGAAGCAGCACTCCATGTATGGTCAAGACAGCAGAGCAGAGCAGCAGAATCCCCTCCCTCACCCTGCTGGCCACACTGCTTTTGATGCAGCCCAGGATACTGTTGGCTTTCTGGGCTATAAATGCAGCATTGCTGCAGGAAAAGCAGCATTGCAATGCTTCTAATGAAATAACTTGATTATTTTTTCAGCATATTTTCAAATTAGCTCATTCACACTGGATTTCTGTTCTATTTCACCCAAAATACCACTTACTTTGAACCATCAAACAGTGTAAATTTGATATAAATGCAAAAATGGCTATAAGTGGGAGACAAATTTAAGAAGAGGAGAAACCTAAGAGGAAGATTAATCTCATGGTAGAATAAAAAACAGTTTTGAGAATACATATTTAAAGTTTCATATTAGGAAAAAACATTCTCACTGGATCAAGGACAAGCATTATCTAGCTACCATGTTAGAAAATTACTCAAAATGTCAGTGGAAATGGATTCAGAAGCAGGGGTTAAGAAGAGATTCATTTTAGAGAGCCTTATCCTGCCAGGGGCTAAGCAACTCTGGATGTTCCTTAACTCCTGCTTTCACCAGATAATATGATATGATGAAACACCTAGTAGGAACTTTTCTTAAGCATTGTCCCAGACACCAACTTTGTAATTCGAGCTCTTGAAGGCATTGAATCCACTTACTCTTGACTACGACAAAAAAAAAAAGTGCAAATATCAATCAAGAATCAGAGAATAAGATGCACTAGAGCAAAGTCGATTTAGGCAGCCTTTCCTCTTTGCTTTTCTTGCTTCTGTGATCATCTTAATTCTGCAGTACACTACTCAGTTTTCCTCTTTTTACTTAAATTTTATTTTCTACATTTAAATATGCCAGAAGCAACTAAAACCTATTACTATGATGTAAGATGCCTGGAATGTTTTCCCCGTATTTTAAAAATTGCAATTTCTGATGTGCCACGTCTTTCCTTAATTTATAATCCTAAAGCTATTCGTTTTCCTAGAGCCATCAAAATATTTATACATATGTAACTTCTCTGTCCCTTATTTTCATTCCCTCCTTTCACCACTCTTTTCATTGTCTCCTTCCTTTATTCACTCAGTCAGTCAGTCTTGTTCTTGGTCCTCATTTATTTATCATAATTTGCACAGAGAGAGAAAAAAAAAGAAAGCAGAGTATTTACAATGAATTAGTTGCATTCAGAAAGGAGTAATAATAGAAAATTTTTATGGCCATTTCATGACAAACAGATTGGGAAGCAATCAGCATCTGCTGAGTTGCAAGAGGTGTAAGATGAATCTCTGGCTGAATGATGCCCTCTTTTACTGAAGAACCCCTGGGATGGACATGGCTAACAGTTCCCATTTTAAGTCCAGGATCCCCAGGCCAGCAAGCCATGCCATCCACGTTACAGAAAACATCTGTCACTATTTGCATCTCACAGACCATGGTCTTCAGAAGCAAAGGACTGCACAAGCACAGTGAGAGACAGAAATCTGAGCCAAACACTAGGTCCTAGTATGTTTACCAAATACCAGATTTAAAGGCGGATATTAGATTTCTCTTTCTCCTCTATCTGCCAAACATTTAAAAAAATTTATTGGGTATAACTATCTGGCTTGAAGAGCACATTAGCTGTGAACATGTTATAAATCCAGATTTTCAGCACCACAGAAAGCTGCCCTTCCTACATTAATGAAAAAATTGAAGGACATTATTTTACTCTTAAATGCACCAACTTAGTTGCTGTTGAGGCTAATGGACTATTCACAGTAGTAATTGCAGCTCCTCATAATTACTAGCTGTGGTCACTGGGGACTTCAGACAAGACTCTACATTTGTGTAACACTCCATCTATCTCATAGTAAGTGCCATACTTTGTGGCACTCTCAGGGATTGTCCACGGCCTGGGTGGGACTACAGGGCTTTGGGCAGAACTACTTTGACACCTACCTGCACAATAGAGCAGGTTACCCTGTGGGAAGCTGCAAATGTATATTTATTGTACCTATGATTTTCCTGAATCTACAGATAGTCTTTCTGAAGCCAAATGTCATCTCCACTTCTTTACATCCAAAGAATACTCACAAAGGGCACCTTCCACCTCTTTGCTTTCCTATTTACTGATGCAACCACTATGTGTAGGAAAAAGGGACAAGGTGTTATGTTTTTTAAATGGCATTCCAAATGCAACTCTACATTTCAGGAGGAAAGCAAACAAAAACACTGTACTGCACGAATATTAGAACACACATAATTTAACAAAGTATTTGACAGTAGGAATGAGATTTGTATTAAGGAACCATCTACATAATGCAATTTCTTATTTTTCTTATATCCCCATATCACTGCTTTCAGTAAAATGCAATGTTTTAAAATTAAAAAGGCCTCAGCTTCTCCACTCCCTTGGGACACATATGTAGAAATCTCACTGGGGAGTGAACAGCAGTGCCCAAAACCAAGTGGCAGCAGACTCAATCCTGGCCTCACTTCAGGTGAGATGACCCACCAGGTTCAGCTCATGATGCCTCATGTACAATGATATGAGACTGCAAAGATGCCTCACAAGGCAGGGAGAGATATTACGGCAAATACACACATGAGATTTCTGGAGATTCATCAGGCTATAATCTCGCTGTAAGTCACAGGCCATCTGTGCTTACATACATAAATCTGAAAGATTTTCATAAAGAAGTTACAGCAAATAATTAAACACTCTTACAGACATTACAAGGAAAGCAGCTGATCTCCTCTCTACCCTAATACCTCAAACATGACTTCACTTGGCGACTCCTGGCTGACCACCTCCTGCTTACAAGCAGGAAGGACCATCTAAGAAATCCTTAATCAAAACACTAATTGAAAATATGTTCTACACCCTGGTAGAGGCCATTTTTTTCCTTATGAAACACATACAAGATAGTCAAAAGGACAATTTACTCAAATCATTAAGTAGTAATACCTGTGATGATTTACTGCAATAGTAGAACAACATGTGCATTTGAGGGAAGAGTATCTTCTCATCTAGGTTACAAAGCTCTTTAAAACAGAGCCAGAACAGCATTCAGATCCCTTTGGTTGCAGTGAATAGTTTGAAGGTTGAAATTACATTCTCTCTTGATCACTGGGAGACAGGCATAGGGACAGACTATTGAAAAATTTCACAGTGTCCTTTTGGCTGCCTTCCAGTCCCATCTCCAAGTGGCTGCTATTCGATTTAATGTAACTGGAGTCTACCCTTAGGATGAGTATCTTTCTTCCTGACAGTTTTTCTTCTTTTGCAAGGCAGGGAACAGTCACAGACCAACAAAGGCTGCCTCTCCCCAAGCGTCTTCTGAAGGGCTCAAAAACAGAACAAACAACATCCACAAAATGATGCTGCACGACCATCTTGGAAACAAGTTTCTCTACAATTTCACTGAAAATGCAGAAGGTTTAGCAGCTGAGGTGAGGATAATCCCAGAAACAGGAATGCTTTTCAACTGAAAAGATGTCAAAACAGCAATGTGTTTTGAGGAAAATCTGCTCCATAGCTGCAATACATGGTGATCAGACATAAAAAGATACTTTCATTCTAAAAGACTGTAAGCTATAGCCGATCCTTGTAGGACAATGAGGGCATTTTTAACACAGACACAGGCTAAACCAGCTGTCTGGTTGCATACTTTTAATCAGGGATCCCAGAACAAAACCCTACCTGCTTAAAGAATCTTCAAAACCTTCAGCCATAAAAGGTTAAATAAATTCTTTAGGTGGACAGTCCTGGGTTAATTGCTAATGTAATTATACACTGTTTGTACTACCAGATATTCACTGTTTCTACTACCAGATATTAAAGCTAAGGCAATGCACAGGCTCAGAAGCATGGCTTATAAAAGCAGACTCACAACAAGATCAATCTACATCTAACCTAGAGTACCCTTGGGGCATACCCTACACATACAAGGGCATGTTCCACTATGCTACTGTTTTTCATGGCTACTGGCTCCAAAATTAGCCAAGCCCCTAACTGACCAATTTCTGCTGGTAGAGTTACAAGCTTCCCTGGCCGTCAGGCTTCACCAATTACCAATGCTCCTCATGGACCCTGTACCCGCTCTGCACTGCAGATGTTTGTGCAGCACAAAGGCTCTGAGGCACACAATAAATTGGCACCCTCTGCTTGTTATATCTGCAAGAAGCAAAACACTAAGTAGTTTAGCAGACATTTATGCTCCCCAAAATAGCCAGGACTGAATCACATTTACCCTGACTCACATAAGTTATCACAATCGCATTACTTTCGGCAAAAACATCAGTTAAAAGGAATTTGTGTCAGGGCCACAAGCAAAGAACTATTCCATTACAGCATGCCTGTGCTGGGAAGTTGTTAACATCTTCAGCAATTCCCTTAGGAAATGTCAACAGCAGCACCACAAAAAGCAAACATATTTGTTTGTCTAAATATTAAGAGGAGCCTGAAACAGTTTCTAAAAGTCTACATGAAAACCACACTCAAAATCAGCATGATTTCTTTTGTTACTAATATAAATAGTTCTTATGTTAATTTGGAGAGCAATCGATGGGGAGTCAGCATGTGTACCATAGTGAAGCAGATATTCCTCTTCACAGTATGCAAGGAACATATTAATCATGTAAATAGCCTTTTGAGAGAAAGAAAAAATATATTACCTCTCTTTGGGATAAAAACAGGTAAATATCTGCTTTTAGAAAACAAGGGAAGTCTAAGGGACTGCCCATATTTGCCAGTTACTAGGTTACTGTTTTCTGTAGACAGTGAAGCGCAAAGTATTAACATATTGTTAATTAACTTAACATATTGTTTTTACATACTGCATAACACAGCCACAAGACTCTAGTATTGACAACCGCACTAACAAACCCCACTTTCCAAACATACACTCTTAAGAAACCTTCCACACTTCATAATATGCTAATCATTAATGATTCAATATTTTAGTGTTCTTATTACATAATATATATAATATCATTGCTATTTATCATTATCTTTATTGTGTGATAATTAGCAGTGCTCCACTGGTTGCACTCTCTTTTTATTGCAAGTAGGCCCATATAAAATTAGCTGGATGCTCATTGCCTCTGTCCTCTGCAAGTCAGAAGGAATAATCACCTGCATATGAGAGAGCAAATGGCCACAGACCCCATCCATTCCATTTGGAGAGGAGAGAAAGGATGGAATGTTCAAAAGGAGGTGCCAATCACAACTAATAGCCAGTACCAATAGTCCTGGCATTTACTGTTTCCACAGAATTTAAGTAGGGTGTGGCTTTATCACATGGAAATGGAAACCAAGCCACAGTCAAGTACTGTCCTTTATTCAAACCTTCTTTATTACCTGCCAAAAATCTGGAAGAGCCAATCACCTGCAACACTCTAGATAATCCTATATGGCTCTCCCTCCTCTAGCTAGCAGGAGGCAAGCCCTTCTTGAACTCCCCGTTCACTAAATCTTCTTTAGCTGCATCCTGCCCTCCACAGCCAGGTCTAACAGCCAAACTCTCTTCCGCACTGTTTAAGCCAAAACTTCTCTACCATGCCTCAGCCTTTCTGGAAACTACCAAGAGAGGACACAGGGTCTCCACCACAGGTTATGTGATGGTCACTACTTTTATCACTGGTTTTTCCCCTTGAGAGTCTGGGAAACAGAACATCATCTGATTCTTTTAACTACAATTAATTAAGGCTCCTTTAGGTTCACTAATTTGTTTGCTATTGCCTTTATTTATAAGGACAGAACTTAACAGAGTAAAAATGTCTAGTTTTGCTTCAAATATTTTAGGAATTTGTTATCTAAAAATGAAAATAAAATCACTGTTTACAATAAAATAGTTATTCTGTCACTATGAGTTTCCATGCTTATCATATCTCCAATGATTTACAGATTCCTTTTTCCCCTTTTCCAAACAAGCACAAGGATATTTTTCATTGCAGAACACTTGAGCTGAAAGCTGGAAGTCAGGTTAGATGCTTAGTCATCAATTAGTAATGAGGATTTTGCAGGTCAAGTTCTACCCCAGTGTCAGCTGTCAAGTTACTTTTTACTGCAGCCATATTAAATATGCACCCTTATCCACTCCCTGTATTGATAATCATAGATGTAACTACTTCCATCTGTGGGAACTGAAGGGTTACTGGACAGGAACAGGACAGGTTGGGAACAGAACTGAGCTCAGCTCTTCACCTGAATATGTTCTAATAAAAGCAGACAAGAAATAAGAAATCCACTGACTATCCTCACAGGTCTTGATGATTTACTCTAAGCAGGAACAAAAGCCCATACCCATGACTTGTAAACAGAAGACATGATCATGAAAATAAAGGCAGTTCAATTTTTTTAAGAATTCCTCAATTCCCCTTGGAATTAAAAGTATTAAGGATAAAAGTTATTCCAACTCAACAAGCAGCAATCATAGAGCAATGAACTCTCCAGCTGGTACTCACATTCATGAAGAAATAGTGATTTGGAAGGAAGGAAAGAAAAGCTGATGCTCGGCATCCATTTCAGGGGATAGAGGGAATTCTCCCTCCCCTGCCACACACACGGATGTTATATCTGTTCTGGATCCTGCTGATAACATATGCTCCTGAGGCATTTTCTGTCATTATCACAGAGAGTGCAGACATGCTATGCCAGCCTTCTGTAGTATTCCTGATGTCCTAGAAACACCACAGGGTTCCACACACTTAATCTGATTTATCTTTGCAAAAGTAGTTCACTTATTTTGGATATTTAAGGGAATGTACTTAATTCAAAGGAGGTTCCTGAGCATTCTTGCTTAAAAGGTGTTTTGAGAATGAGTTATTTAATAAAGAAGACCCATGTGAATAGAGTAAGATGATTACTTTTCTTCTTAGCTGCACCCCTCACTTTAATCCCCATTAGAATGGAGGATATATGCCCAGGACAAAGCCTCTATTACTATTCAAGCCCATTCCTACCTGTGACCACGACAAGACTTGAAGTTCTGCTGCAAAGACAGCTGGCAGCTGAGACAACACAGTCCTGAGCATCAGTCTTGTTTCTAGCTTACAGTCTGCTTCTACTGATGTAAATATATTTTTAATATAAATTAGTGAGTCTGGTCCCTAAAGATTTCAGGGGACAGGAAGAGAGTTTCCCAGGTTCTTGACAACATTTTGAGTCTAGGCATCTCTTTATATTTCTGATTGTGCAACGCAAAAAACGGCCTGAAAACAGGACTAGTGATACCTGTAAAGTCAAGCACATCTGCTTTTGCAGAACTAGGGGCAAAGTGTGAAGTTGAAAGAATACTGAGAAAGCACCACAATTTTAAGGCAAGTCTCCATTTAACCGTGTTTAACCTCATTATGACCCATATAACAAGCTCCTCTTTCTCTTTGGAAGGAGATGCATTGGTCCCACAGGATTCAGCCATTCTTTTTGAACTAATAAGTACTTCTTTCAATTCCCCAGGGAGAGCCCTGAAACATAAGGAAGAAAAGAACTCTCCTATTCAGAGAAAGAACAGCACAAAAATGCTCTCACTTTGCCAGATGCTTTTCTTAAAGGAAGACAGAAACCCAAAATGGCCCAGGAAGGACTATCAAGTAACAGGAGGGACAGCAAAGGTGGGAGAGAGGCCTTTCATATCCAGGGACGTTGTGATGTGTTTTATCTCCAGTGCGGGAGATACGGGACCCTGCATTTAAATAGATTTGACTGCTATTGTACACTGATTTCAGTGTAAATCACTGATTAGGTTGGGCACTAGCATCAAAATGAGAGTCTATCAACAAGGACACCCTTGCCAAGGAGTTGCTTCTTCACCTGCTATCATCAGAACATGTACTCAGGAACCAGTAGAGAAAACCCTTTCAATGAACAATACCAGTGCACTTCTTATCCCAGGGACTTTCTTTTCAGTGCCTAAGGAACACATTTGCTGGAGCCCATCAACATACTGCAACAGAACAACCTTCAGCCTCAGTCCAATTAGTCGGAATGTGTGATGGACATGCAGTTAGTTAAGTCTGTGCCAAAGCATGTGAGAAATACATACATCTTTTAAATATGACAATTTTAGTGAAGTTTCCAGTTCACTTACTAGAGCTCAATTCAGTCAGTATGACAACTGCGTATCTAGTACCACTACATTTTGACCAGCAACTTAGCCATGTCTGCAGATTTTTAGGCTACCTCTTCAGTCAGCTGAAGTTCTGGTCCAAAAAATGCCCATTGTTAAAGAACGGCTGTCCAGGAGTGGCTTAGGCAGATTCTTCACCAGGTTCACCGTATATTTGGTACGCACTTAGTTCTGCCTTCCTGTGCATTCCACAAGTCTTTAAGCCAATGGGTAATGTTATCTTTATGACTTAGACTTTACTTAAATTAAGACCTATTTAGTTAATTTCCCAGGAATTCAAGACATATTTAGTCAGCTTTACATCATCAAAGTGTCTTGAAGTAGGGAACTTAAGGTTTTGGAGCTGCAGGCTGAAGACCCAAACAGTTATCTGATGACAGGAGAAAAGAGTGTAGGTTGCTACCGCAGCTCATTCTGGAGCTGCTACCCTATGAATGGCCTTTGATGGTCAAACCCCAGCCATCTGTATTTCTGTTTATTGGACTCTGGCCATTTTGCTCTATACCAAAGCTGGAATAACTCTACTTCTGTTGACTCCACCAGTTATGGTTTAGAAACAAACAAACAAAAAATCACCAGCACATTGGCTAAGAGCCTTACTTGGGTGAACATGAACAGGTTTTGTGACCTGTGGTTTCAAGTCCTTGTTTCCACAGAATTTAAATCTCTTACTAATTCTAAACATGAGAAAATTGCACCTCAGCCCATCAAAGAATCACTTCCAGTAAGTCAGCAACAACTGGAATGCTGAAATGCATTACAGCATAATTTTTGACTCCTATTATAAGAAGAAGCATAACATTTCCAGTATGTAACAAGAATATTGGTTACATAAGCCAGTCTTTTCCTACAGTTAGGCCTCAGACAAGACTATTTGATGCCCTAGAATGAGCAAAAGGTAAAAATACAAAGGTCCAGGACATATTAACTGCATAGCCAAGATACATTCATGAGAATGTTCTAACATAAATTTGTTCAAAATTACAGCACATCGTTGTAGAATCACAAAACAATTTAGGTTTGAGGGAATCTTTGGCACTTACCTGCTTTAAAGTCTTGCTCAAAGCAAGGTCAACTTTGAAGACAGATCTGACTCTGAAGTCAGGACAAGGGAGGGCCTTGTGCAGTCAGCTCTTGTATGTTCCAAGGAAGGACATGGCCAGTAGGCCAAGACAAATCATTATTTCCCTCAGCTCAGTACCTGTGAGACTGCATCAAAGTACTGGGCCCAGCACTTTGGGCTCCCCAGTGCTAGAAAGACATTGTCAAACTGGAACCAGAAGACTGGGTTTCTCCAAACAGTAGCAACAGTTTTCCTTCAATACAAGTACCAAATAAAATCAGTATAAATTTTTGGCCAATCTGGTAAAGACTATAGCCTTTTTTGCCACTGGAAAATATTGCTTCCTAAGGTTCTGAGGAATGATTATGTTCTGAGGCCAGAGGTTATACTTGCCAATTCTGATAGTCAGTTGTCCCATTTCAAAATTGGATTTTTTCTATTAAATTTACATTCCAAACTCTCAAATCTTGACCAAATTTTTATATTTAAAGCTTCCTTGATGCAGCTTTCAAGCACATGAATTCTTTTGAAAAAAAAACACAGCAAGGGGACATAAAGTTTATTTCATGTCACAGTCCCCTTTCAAATATCCTAGCAAACTCTCACCATGAATAACTGATACATATCTCAAGGGAATTTTCATAGATGTTACAGGAAACAAATCAGCCTTAAGCAATGCCCTTATGCAATATATCACATTTTTATTTATTTCTGTACACCTTCAAACTTATGCTTCACAGCATATGTAATTTATGTGCAATAGTATCCGCTTCTTTCTCAACCTACCAACACTCAGATACTCACAGAATAAAACAGCTGCATGTGCCAAATTAACATCAGTTATTATAGTTACAATAGAGTCAACACAAAATGCGTTTTAGTTTGGAATATTATTTAACACCCATAGCATGGTGTAGAAGAGAGTACAGGACTGCATCACTAAAAACATCTACAAATAGAGAACGACAGAGCAGTGAGGGCACCCCCACATCAGTCAGGATGGCCGAGCGGTCTAAGGCGCTGCGTTCAGGTCGCAGTCTCCCCTGGAGGCGTGGGTTCGAATCCCACTTCTGACAGCTCTTTTCCCGCAGCTGAGGGTTTGGGTCTTGTCTGCAGCGGAGAAAAGGAGGCGGAGGGACGACATTACTCTACATCTCAGTGAGGAGGGGCAGGGGAAGGTGCTGGTGCTGATTTATCTCTTCCTTCTGCTGTGCAGTGGCAGGATGCGTGGGAGAGGTTCAAAGCGGCACCAGAACAGGTTCAGACTGGACACTAGGAAGCATTTCTTTACTGATGGGTGATGAAACACTGCAACAGGGCTTCCATGGTAGTCGATACCCCAAGACTGTCAGCCTTTAAAAGGCATTTGAACAATGCACTTAACAACTTGCTTTAACTTTATGTCAGCTCTGAATTGCCAGCAGTTGGACTACAAGATCACCGCAGGGTCCCTGCCAGCTGAACTACTCTATTCTAGTTTAGTCTAGTCTAGTCTAAAATTAAAAAGTGCGGTCTTAAATTAAATTGGAAGATCTAATTGTTTCAGCCTAAAGCAGGGAGCAGTTTCTAATGCAACCCCCACAATCTGGTGGGCTTTCTGCTTCCTCCCCACAACCATGCCTGCACTAGCCCTCCCACCTTTTTGTACTGGCTCTGGTGCTGGATGTCAGGCTCTCCACCTTCACAGTTACTGCCCCAAGCTGGTCTTCTGCTGCTTTAAGGGAGTGGAACCTACCTGCCAGGCAATCACCTGGAGAGCCCTGGCACTTGCTTAAGTGCCAAGAGAAGGGGAGTGAGCAGAGCAGAACATGAAAAAGCAGAATCTCCCTCCCCCTTTTGCCAGAGGTGAGTTGTTATTTTGGCTCCATATGTGTTCTATATTACAGCTTCCGGCTCAAAACCAGCTGCTCTTCTTTTTTTGTTTTTTTTTGGGTTTTTTTTAACTTGCTCTCCCAAATACTTTGGATATTACTTTGTGTTCTTGATTTGTTCAAATCTAAAAACTTCTAAAAGCAGATATGTATCAGTATATTAATTAAATTTCCATGATACGTATTTAAATACACACTAAGTGAAATTCTGGAATACAAAGTATTTGTGAAAAACAAGAACACAAACAACAGCCACAAGAACACTCTTCACATGGATGAAGTGGAAGATTAATATTTTTAGTGCCATATTAACACAGACTCTGACAAAGGTAACAAAACATTCCTTGAGTAGAGTTGCTTACCTACAAAAAATATCTACCACACCTTGTGTACAGAAGATAGGCACCTGTTTTTCTCCAGAACCTTAACCCATGCAGTGGTGTTAACCCATCCATTCCTACAAGGCAAGCAGCACTACAGGCTGTCAACATATAGAGGGATTCTTTCATCTCCTGAACCATTACAACTAAATCAGTATTTAATTCCCCATTCCTGACAGCAATTCTAGCAGTACTGGAATTCTGAAAGCAGTACATTTACCTGATATGAACACACAGCAAGTCCAGCATGTTTGGATGTGTCAAACACACAATAAAATCAATAGGCAGCAGCCAAAAGCAATAATCCTGAACTCTAGATTGCAGGGTGCAGGGCTGGCTGGTCTTCCTGTTGAATCCATTTTGCTGAAACCTGAAATCAGCATCATCAAGTCCCACCAACACAATTTACAAGATATATATTATCTACCTTATAGAGGTATCAATAGAACATTATTAGAAGTAATTTGATCTAAACTAATAGTGTAGACTTTTGCTAAAGTCTGAGGAAAAAATATAAGTGAGGTAAAGAAGCAACTTTGAAGTCTTCAACCTCCTTCACTTCGTTTCAATTATGTTAATACTGAGACCATATAAATCAGAACAGATGTACCTACAGTATTTGAGATGGTTTGAGCATCCTAGAAAACTACTAAATAATTCTCTAAATAATTATGCATTCAAATACCTATTCAGAACTGTAGGTTTTTCTACAGTCCCTTACTGACCCTACTTTAATCCCCCTTTAATCTCCTTGTGCAGGAGAGAGAACTGCGCAGTGCTCCAGCCACCATTCAGGATAAGAAAAACCCTAACTCTAGTGGGAGTTCACAAGTTACTTCAGCACTCCTCGGATTTCATCCCCTAATGCACATCTCCTATGAAACAGCAGCAATGTAACAGGATGCCACAGAGCCCCGGGATAAAAAGTCTGCAGCCAAGAGCTTTTCATAGCTTGTAGTTAACAGCATTCCCTTCTAGTAACACATTGTAATGGATGAATTATATATGCAGATGAGAGTTCATTTGTATTTTCAATACAATTACAAAATAAAACATGTCTGACAAGCCAGTTCTTTCATAATCACAGACTTATAATAATGGAAAAAACAAAAGAGAGAGAAGGAGGGTTAAATCCAGGGCCATCATAAACAACAAAGACCACAGCATTTCATCAAGAAATCTCTGTGCAATTCCTTGTTCTCAAGCAGATCATTTATCCTGAACTAAAGGCCTGAACAGAACAAAAAAATCTGTCAAATCCTTTGTTAATATGTTATGTAGGTTACAGTCACTTTTAAAAATATCCACCAAATTGTGGCAAAACACACATGAACTGATAGTAAGAAGTTCTGTGGAGACAAGTCTCTTCCTATAAATTTGTTTTCAGAAACTTTCACAAGATGGACTGGACAGAATCTGCAGAGGCATTTGAAGGAAAGAAAAGCAATTATTTTAAAAAAAAATCTGATTATCAGTATGTGTGCTTGGTATTTCATAATCACATGCCAGTATCTGGCACTCTTTTATATACTGAAAGCTGTTTAGTGAGGCTAGGTTCAAATTCTTCATATGAATATGTTCAACTCTTTCGTCAATTTAAAACCAAAATGATCGTATTAGCTAGACAAGATCTTCAGACTTAAATAACTTCCACTATTGAAGGAAGCACATGATTGACTTATTTTGAGATTGAAACTGCATACATCTTAGCCATTGCTAGTCACAAGGATGGAGACCAAATTCTCAACATTTGCATGTGCTGTAAATATTTCCTGTGAGAAAATGTCACAAGGCACGAAGTACAGAAAAACAGAGAGAAATTTTTTATCTCTCTGGCATGGTGCACGAGGGAGTGCTTCTGGTAAATAAGATAGAGAGAATGGCAAATCTTTTTTTTTTTTTTTTCTTAGAAAGGGTCTACACACTTTTTCAAAGAAACATATTTCAAGGTGCTAATGGAAACAGGAGGCAAAAGCCACAGAATGCTGTTCTGCTTTACCAACGGCACAGTTTGCTTCCAGGAAGCCTCTACTAAATACTGCCTTTCCACTAATACGGAATAAGAATTCCCCTCTTCCTTGCAGCAGCTGCAGCCAAAGTTGTGTGTGTGAGCAGAGCCCTTATTACCAGAAGGGGAGAGAACAGAGGCAGACTTCACATCCTGTGTGAAATCTCTTTGAAGAGGTTTCAAGGAAATAATTTTATGGGCAAGGTGGGCTTCTGCCATTACTACTGCACTGTCATACAGGTAAGGATACTGCCACAGTATTTATTCCTTCAGATAAAATTTTCTCTAGCAAACAAACGGCTATCAGCAAACTTTCCTCGTCCTGGTTTTATGAATGTTGCCCAGGGACTAGAGGAGAATACAGCATGACACAGACCATCTCAATATGCTCATCACAAAGCATAATAGATACCCAGAACTGATCTGACCTTATCACTCAGCATGAGTGACTAAATGACTGAAACTACTGAAACTACTTTCAGTATTTCTCTCCTGACACCAAAGCCACATATAACTTTTAAAAGAATTAGATGAAGTTCAGACAAGTATATGCTAAGTAGGTGGACACTGAGGGAGTTTTGAAATATCTCATTACTTCTACTACTCATTAGTGAATAGGACAGTGTATTTCCAACACTTTGTGCTCTTCAAAGATTCTTTTCTAAACAGAAGTAAAAGGAATAATCAGGATACCATGGCTCACCTGCTCCCTTTGTCACTGAAGTGAGCCTACACTCGCAGTTCAAAGCATGTCTGAATTTGAGTTTATCTTACTGAGAAACAATCCATTATCAGCTGCTAATAATCTTTTTTGCCCTAATGAATCTACCTTGAAAGGAATCTACCTGGGACTCCATACTGTTCACAGTTATTAAAACATGAAAGCTAGACTAACTCTGCTGAGGACATTGATGGTTCACTCTGGTGTCAATTAAATGTCAGCTTTATGAACTAGAATCAATTCAGACAACACAAGTTGATCATTGTATTAAAGATGATACATGAAGAAGCCCTTCTCTCAGCGCAGGTGTTCCAGATCTCTACTGGCACTGCAGAGGGGCAGGCCCAAAGGGCAGCTCTGGCATGAGGAAATACAGGTCCCTGGAAAGTGAAAGTAACACATCACTGTTTCTGATTGCAGAGAGACTCTTGTGACAGCACAGGCAAAACACTACCTGCTGCAAGCCAAGCTTGCACCTGGATCTCCTACAGACAGACATCATCACAACATGGGGCACCCTGTTATTCTTTCTGCTGCTAGTGCTTTTCATAATACACACAAATTATTGGAAAAAATAGTATTTATTTGTAGGCATGCCTGTCCTGAAGCCAAAGTCTTGCTCCACTTGCAAAAGTCACATTCCCCTTTGAAAGGTAGTGCTGTCTTTTTACTGCTAGCCAAACTACCACCTGTTTGCTGCTAGAAATAGTCATCCTTTCCTCAGAGTGGTAATGTCACGCTTATGTTTAACTGGAGTTAATTTATTTTCCTGTTCCCTCATGCCAGTGCTAGTGCTATGTTCTGACAGCTCCTGCTCTCCCCAACACAGCATGGCATTAGTGCATGATCCTCATTGTTGATGCACAGCTACACAGACTCCCCACCAAAGCACCCAAGACCTTTAATGCCTCCTCAAAGAGGAGGACCCATAAGCCTTACATCATACAACAGATAAGAAAACTAAACCTCACGCAAAATCTCAGTGTCCCTGGGCTGCCCTGCATGGATCACAGGCATAACTGCATTGCTTTAACCTCCTCTCCTAAATAATCTCTCTTCCATAATTAGACTCACTCCTTATCTGCAGCCTAGCCCAATATCCTCTTAACACTCACAAGAACACCCATGCTGCATCAGACCAATGGTCAGCCTACCTCAGCATCCTTTGGGATGGTGGCCAAGACCAGCCCTGAGGGAGAAATCAATACAGACAGTGGTAAACAGCAAGACAAACCGTAGGACAAAGCTTCACTGCTTCCAGGAATTTGGGGTTCAGAGGCTTCATATTGTAGAGGTATTTTTTTGTTTCATAGCCTGGTCACTGAGGCTGGTGGGGGACCCTTGGGGATCCTCCTGCTCAGAGCCAGCTCAGCTGATCTTGGGGCCATGATTACTCGGGTTTTGATTATCTGCCAGGACACAGACCATAAAATCTTGTGGCAACCTCTTTCGGTGTTTGACAACCTTCACATTAAGAAAGTTATTTTTCTGACATTTTCTGAACTTTTTAGCATTCAGGTGCTGCTGCAAAAATATCCAAAGCCTGCCTATGCAGCGCCTAAGGGGCCGAGCACAAGCCTGGTATATGGGTAAGGGCAATGATCCTCACATCTTTCTACACTTCACATGGGATCACTGCACTACCTTAATGTGAAGTGGTGATCTTACAAAGGTTTTAAGAGCACAGCATTCATTACTTGTATTGGAATACTCTGAGATACGTTATTTTTCATGGTTCTGGACTTTCCCTGTATTGTCCATAAGGATTCCTGTCTTTGTCATGAGCGGTGGAGGCATCTAGCATTGCTCCATAATAGCCAGAGAAACAAGACAATTCTGTTTATAACTAGTTTCTCATAATAAATGCCAAAATATTTTTCATCTCCCACACTAAAAGAAGTCAGGCAAAATCCAATGATTTGCCAAAAGGTAAATAACCTTTTAATGGCATCTTCAGTTCTTGGAACTATTGTCATAAATAACTTTTTTGCTCTTATAATGCATCCATTGCATTTATTTCTTCCCTTCCCAGGAGACTCCCCATCTGCTTATACATCCGAAATAGCACCTCAAAATTCCTGCTAAAAAATGTAGCCTTACCTATTCCAGTCTTCAGATTCACATTTTCTTAACAATAGCAGGAATAGAGTCCTTCTCCTCAGACCTGCTCTCAATCCATCCTCCACCCAGTCTGTATTTGTGCTTGAGATTACCCCAACCCATGTGCAGGATGTTGTACTTGGCATTGCTGAACTTCATGAGGTTCACGAGGGCCCACTTTTCAAACTTGTTAAGATCCCTCTGGATGGCATCCCTTCCCTTGAGCATGCCAACCCCACCACACAGGTTGGCATCATCACCAAACTTGACTAAGGCTCATTCAATCCCCCTCTGTGTCACTGACAATGATGTTAAACAGCACCGGTTCCGATACTGATCACTGTGAAATGCCACTTGTCACTGGTCTCCACGTAGATATTGAGCCACAGACAGAGACTTCTTGAGTGCAACCATCCAGTCAGTTCCTTATCCACCTAGTGGTCCACCTATCAAATCCATGTCTCTCCAAGTTATAGACAAGGATGTTGTGTGAGGCAGTGTCAAATGCGTTACACAAGTCCAGATAGATGACATCAGTTGCTCTTCCCCTATCTACCAACACTGTAACCCCATCATAGAAGGCCACCAAGTTTTTCAGGCACAATTTGCCCTTAATGAAACTGTGTTGTCTGTCACAAATCACCTCCTTACCTTCCATGCTTTGGCATAGTTTCTAGGAGAATCTGCTCCACGATCTTGCCAGGCACAAAGGTGAGACTGACTGGCCTGTTGTTCCTTGGGTCTTCCTTTTAAAACGCCTTTTAAAACTAGGCGTTTTGTTTCCCCCTTTCCAGTCAGTGGGAACTTCACCAGACTGCTACAACTTCTCAAGTATGATGGATTAGCAACTGTTCTGAGAGTTCCCTTAGGACCTGCGAACGCAGGGTTGCGCACTTCCAGGTTCCTTAGATGGTCCTGAGCCTTCTCCTACAGCATGTGTTTCTTCATTCTCCCAGTTCCTGCCTTCACTTTCCATGACTTGGGCAGTGTGGCTGAAGCATTTGCCAGTGAAGACTGAGGCAAAAAAGGCATTGAAGACTTCAACTTTCTCCATACCCCAGGCAACCAGGTTTCCAGTTTCCTTCTGGAGAGGGCCCACAATTTCCCTAATCTGCCTTTTACCACTGACATACCTAAAGAAGCTTTTCTTCTTGCTCTTGATGTCCCTGGATAGATTTGATTCCATCGGGGCTTTAATTATCCTAACCTGATCACTGATTTCACAGACAATTTTTCTGTACTTCTCCCAAGCTACCTGTCCTTGCTTTCACACTGTAGATTTCTTTTTTGAGTTTGTCCGGGATTTCTTATTCATCCACACAGGCATCCTGACATTTTTGCCTGATTTCCTCTTTGTTGGGATGCAACTCTCCTCAGTTTGGAGGTGATCCTTGAATAGCAACCAGCTTTCTTGGGCTCCTCTTCCCTCCAGAGCTTCATCCCATGCTACTCTATCAAGTGGGGCACCTCAAGGGTGGAAGCCATGCTGTATTAAGACCATAAAAAGATTACAGGGATTAAGGCAAATACAATATGACAGAACAACCCCTGTAGAAACAAAAGGGTTGGCCCTTTTGACTTTGCTGTAGTGCAGGTAAAACAATGAATGATATGCCAAACATTATCCAAAATATATCATGAACCATTTGTAGTGGTAAATTATCCCTGCTCCTCAGAACTGCTCTTTTCATAAAGAGCCATCCCTCTAGACAGTCTGAAGTGAGTGAATTTTCTTTCTGTAACTAGGAGAACAAGGAAGTAGAGCTAAAATTCCCATGTGATTAGTGCAATTTCAATACCTAGAATTTTAATACCACTACCTATAAAATATTTGCTATAAAATCATACTTTTATTAACAATGAATTTTTGGATGTTTATAAGCTTAGAGACTGCTATAGAAATGAAAAATCAAAAATACCGGCTGTGGGCAAACCAGCTTTCAGTATTCTGCTGATAATTACATTTAGGGAGCTTAATGAAATCTACCACATCAGATTATTTTCACAACCCCTATACCACTGATTTGTACTACCGTGACATCTTACAACAGTATAGAGCAAATGGATTAGATCTACAGAATAACTTTATAGTCTTCCCTTCAGAGTGATTTTTCTTGTCCTCTCTGGCAATATTTGGGAAAATATTTTCAAATTAATTGAAAGCCATTTAGTGCTCTCTCCAAATTACTCTTCAGTGACTCTGGAGCAGATACACTTTCTTTTTCCCAATTGCCTTTGATTTCTTCTCTGTACACACAGACATGAACTTAATTAAAACTTTCCATCGAAGTGGCACTAGTTAGACACACAAGGCATACCAACTTGCTCTTAGGCTTCCTGCCAGAAAGCCAGCAGTGCTGATGCTTTCCTTCATTTACTTTAAAGTGTCAGCAAAACAGGCAATTTATGGCCATATAAATACAGTGCCAACAACCCATGACCACTATCTGCAGCAATACAGCACAGACACAGACGGTTAGTTGGTCCCATTCCCCTGGACTGGTTCGTATTGCTGAATACAGAATCAGAACACACTTTACCACAGTGTCATCTGTAACACCATATAATAAATCAGTAATAAGGTGTCAAGGAGCAGCATGAACAAATCCCATTAGTAAAGCATGGGACTTGTGCAGGTATCTACTGTTCTCCATTTTGAAAATTTAACCTGGGGACTTTATACACGTACAAGCAGGACACAGACACATCATGTTGTAAAACAAGGTTTGGAATTTATCAGGATATTGGATTTTTTTTTAGGAAATAAAGGACAGGGAGAAAAGCCTTTTGCTCTGATGCACTGGTGAGATTGTAGGCAGGAATTTAAAAAAACATCCATAAAAAGGGAGACATCTGAGAAACCATGTAATTGATAGAAGCATTTGAAAAAGTCTGTAGGACACAACTGCTCTCATTATGTGGTACCAGTTCTGCTTCAGAAGGCTTCAGAGATGAATCTGGCAAGCAACCCCTGAAAGCACATGTATTTCTGACCACCAGTGTAGCTATCCTTGCATGCGAAAGATGCAGCAGAGGCTGGATAATGCCATTTAGCTCTGTTAGGTGATGATTGTCATACATGTGCTTTTCACGCTGAAGCTAGAATTAAACTAGAGCAGTTTCAAACTGAGAGTAGGTTTCATATGTGGCAATACTGCTAATTCTCCAATTGACAGACTTCATTTCCTAAAAATGAGAAAAATCTTATCTTTTTACAGTCATACTCTAAGCAGAGCAGTTCTGCTAAGACTGGAAACATACCACCAACTGGAGATATCTGCAGGGCACTGAAGCACAAGCTCAGCATGAAATCTGAGCTCGAGGAAAAGTTCATCCTTGTCCGGCAAATTTCTTCATGCTTTCCTGTGCAAGAAGAAATGACTGAACTGGGGCATGAGCACCTTCAACTGACTTCATCATTCATCAAGACTGACCTTCAGTTTATATCTTGGCATATTTTTCTTCCAAATGCATTTTTTAAAAAGCAAAACAAAACAACATTTTCCTCATCCTGCATGCTCTTGGTAAAAAGCATTATTAGGAAATGTGAAATCCTGACTTCTAGAATAAAAGCAAAAGAATTTCACTGACTTTGGAAATGCAAGCATTTTGCCCTTCAGCGGGAACTTGAACAGGGTGTAACATTCCTGTACACTGAAAAGCCCAGCCATCTACACAATACATTTTAAGGGTCTTGCTCAGAAAGTCTGTACCACCCGAATCTTCTTAAGCATAAGGGAACTGGAACCACGACAAGAAAGGTGTCTGCAATTTTGCTCACACATTAATTACTTGAGATCAACTGCAGAAATAAATAAAAAATTTGCATTCTAATACAAAGAAAACAAACAAAACCAGTCACTAAGATGCTAGGTCCACTTTGTAATTTCAAGTGTCAGCAATTTTTGAAGTGTAATCTTATAATTAAATAATCTGCAGGTAATAATCAGACACTTTTGCAGAAACTCCAAGACATAGTAAATAAACACATCAGGATAATTAAATAATTCTCAGTATTAGACCTACAGCATGAAGCTGGTGTAGAAATGGAGATGACTTTCTCTAACAAAATATATACGCCAAGTTGGCTGGTTAGCTCATGTAAATGCCTTTGAAAGGCTCTACACAAGGCAGAGTAGAACCTTATTGTGAAAAGAACTTCTGTCAAAATAAAATTGAGACAACAATAATGAGTTAAGAAAAAAATTAGACAGACTTGAATTTCTTTCATATTTTCATATCTAAAAACATACATTATATCCAGACTTGAATTCACATTTTCTAATAAAGGATGCAGTTGCTTAAAGCAAATTTCAAAAGCTGTTCACCATTGCTTAAAAATGCTGTGACTTTACTTGTATGTATAGGAAGCCAAATTTTTATTAGATGGACTGGTAAACTAAAAATATGTATTTTTGATCTTTTGCTATGTATGCAACCATTTTATTGCAGCTTTAAGCTCCAGCATATTGAGTTTTTTACATTGTACTGGCTTGAGCTGGGATACAGTTAATTTGCTTCACAGCAGCCCATATGGTGCTGTGCTTTGGATTTGTGATTGAGAAACTGTTGATAACACATCAGTGTTTTAGCTATTGCTTACACAGTGTCAAGTCCTTCCCTGTTCTCCACTCTGTCCCCCTGTCTGTTTTATTACACATTCTGTGGCCCTACATATATCTGTATTCTAGACCATGTCTGTTCTGGTTGAACAAGAATCCAAGTCCCACAGCCACCTTATCATTTTGTATTAGTCAGCCTCCAGACCCCTAAGCAATAAAACAGTGCAAGACATTAGAAGTTCATACTCAGGAAATAGTAGTAAACTTGAAAACAGTCCATGTCAACACATAGTATTTTGCAGTTCACTACCATAAAAAAGTTCAGTGGTAATAAAGTTAATTGATAACAGAGCAGAAGACACAAAATATGTTACAGCTTCATTCAAATAGTGTCACTTCCAATTTAAAAGCAAAAGAAAGGGCATAGTGAACACCATGTTAAACTTAGGTCAAATAATAATTTGACCAGGTAATTACTTTTATACACTTAAAAATTACTAAGGAAAAAGCTTTGGGACATGCTCTTAGTGTTCAGTACTGGACAAAGCTGTGTGAGTATCCACCGGCCATGCTTCAAAATGTGGTAGAGGTATTAGAAAAAACACAACAAAGGTCCAGGACTAATGCCAATTAAAAACACAAAATTTAGAAACCATGTGTAAACATAGTCTCTCTGCAACCAAGGGAAAAGAAGAAACTAGGCATGTATTATCTTGAAAACACTATAATCTGTTCATGTTTGGGAGCTTACAAATGAACACTATTTCCTTAACTTTCTAATCAAAATCAGATATAAGAAGTCAGTAACTGTCAGTGTCTAAAAAGCTGATATGTCTTTCCAAATCTCATTATCCTTCTTCTCTAACAATCACACTACTTATGCAGCTCAACTATTATCTAAGTTTATAAACATGCCAATACAATTAGACACTGGAAGAACGGTTCATTTTTCTGTTTATCACAGGGCTCAAATTGCGGTTGATGGCTGGAATATAATTTGGAAAGAAAACTATTTCCCTCCAGAAACAACTGCTGTTTTATCAAACTCTTGGGCTACTGGCCAAGACTGACCTGGCCATCCATCCTGAAGCACCAAACCAGCCAGGGGCACCTAGCAGAAGCTACCAGCTGCATTGGCCACAGCACCTTAGGCTGGACTCACACACTATAAATAAAACGCTCTCCACAAGAAAGTCTATAGCAAAAATAAATACTAAGCCCGTTGCAGAGTGATTTGGGTGCCTCAAGATCAGAGTCCTTCCTTTCCTTTTTTTTCACTCTTTCTTTCCTCCAAAATAGTTTGAATTAAACCTGGCAACACTAGCCCTCACCAGCCTAAGTGCTGGCAGCAGATCACACAACCTGTCTGGTCCCTTAGCTCTATGGACTTTCTTGAGGTTCAAACCAAAGAAGTAGGAGACACCACACACTTATTGCAGAAGACAGACAGACTTGGGTGTGGCAGCTAACTTCTAATTAACCAGAAATACTAGTGGTGGTCTGTGCACTCCACAAGACCAACACAGTATTCTCTGTAAGCCCAGTTCAAATATATACCATGTGCAAGGCTCTTCAAAAAAGGACAAATGGATGCAGCTACAAAAATGGAGTGATATCACATATATGCTTAAGCAAATGTCCTCATACTCATGTCCTGCTTCCGTCGGTCTGCTAAATTCATTTATGCGCCAAATGGCTCAGCACTGGAGACTGGATTTGTCACTTACGCCATCTTTTGAAGCGTTCCAATCTAGGCTACAGAAGGGAAAGAAAAGTGAGCATGCCACTGTCCTAGTTCAGCAGGTGGGACTAGTTATCACTGTGTGGGGGTGATCAAAGCTATGTATTCTACCCCCCTCTATTCATTTCCCAAGAACAATGGACCATT
>JAWWEE010000074.1:132494256-132519266 GCA_035221455.1 Xenops minutus | reverse complement strand
GTGCTCCATTAATAAAGTGTTCCACTCCTGTTTCACCTTCCTTGAGTGTGGACCGTATCCCTGTATCCCGACGGATCGAGTGACACAACACATTACTAATAATGCAAAAGAATCTAAGATTCTTAAATATTATTCAAATTTCACAATTCTGTTGTAAAATGTCCCTGTGATCTTTAACAAACACATTGCTCTGCATTCTTTAGATTCACATCCCAAAGGCCTCTGTATTGACAGGCCCCTCCAAAAGATTTCAATACTGCTTAAGCATTTTCCTGTTCTCAGCTAGATTAGCTACTAAACCAAATTTATAAACCTAACTGTACTTTCATATATTTCAGGCCTTCTGAGTAATTCCACTGAATGCCATCAGGGAGGATGTAATCTTGGTATTCAGTGTCTCTCGATGACATAGCATATCTCTATTGAAATACCATACCTTATTAAAAGCTACTGATTTGCTGAAGCTTAGAAAAAACCCACTCTGATAAACTTGCCAACACTCTTTGAGATACCAAAAGATGAAAAAAAAACCCCTAACTTCAGAAGAAAATTGTAAGATCACCTACTGCATAACATGTTTGGTAGGTAGATCAGTGCTTTTCTCCTGCCCTCTGACTTGAAAACGTTGTCTTTAAGCTGTAGATGTCTGTCCTTTTCCATGCTTGGGCAACTGCAAAAGCTATTTTAATCTAATGGTCTGAACCACACAGAGAAAAGGAGCTGAGGGATTCGCAGATATATAGAAACAGAGAAAGCAAGAAAATGCCCCCTGAATTTTTAAGTACTTTACACAGCAGAGTAAAAGAACTTAGAGCATAGAGCAATGTGGGATGGTTTTACAGCAAGTAGCCCTTTGCAGTATAATAGGATACTTATGTAGGATCACAATATCTTCCCTAAAGCTGTGCTTCAAAAAACACAAGCTCTGTCTAGTCAAGGGGATCATACAGGATTAGCCAGAAGAAATATAATAGCCTGTGGATACAAACAGTGTGATTGATTACTTCTGGCCTTAAGCTCTGTGAAGCTCTGCCTCATCACTTATGTCAGCTTTTTTAGTATATTGTGCAACTATTCCAAAACTAGAAACAATAATTTCCTCAAACCTTCACAAAACATATTTATTCTCTACCTGAGCTTGATTTTGTTTTGTTTTTAATTTTAATTATCCCAACTCTTAAAGGAAGTACGCCTTACAATTCAAACAAACAATTAAAGGTTTAGTTTGGCAGCTCTTGGAGCTAACTAGTGACTTCTTAAGCAAATAAATTATACAGAAAAATAAATGAGCTGATATGTAGTTACTAATGTAAAGACTGATTTATCTGAAATGTAAATGAAATCTTTAACAGCAATTCTTATGCAGTGAAATAAACCTGACTGCCACCTGTTGTTGATCAAAGGTCAGTTCAGTACCTAGAGTTTAATGAATAATTTATTTTACCACTGTAAATCATGAGGACAGACAACATTATGGCCATTCAAAAGTATTAACTCTATGTTTTCTCTCTGATATCTGAAGGGAAAGGATTTTAGAAATACAGAAATTAACTTTATATATTTGATTATGATCATTATTTCATCTGTCAGCAGTCTTTTACAGCAACCATATAGTTGCTAAAGATCTAATACCATTGTCTGTTATGATTACATTTGTAATCCAGTTAATTTAATCTTCTTACACTTCCAGTATTTTCTTTACAAATTAATTACATTATTACTGCTGTATGCTTTTCATTTGAATCATAGAGTTTCCATGACAGATGTTCGCTTCTTCCAAAATGAGGTTAAATATTTCTGGTTTCAAAACAACAACAAAAACAAATTATGAATTTGCCTCCTCATTCTATGACCTCATCTGATAATTCTTCTCTCATCCCTTGTTTTTGTACTCTCATCTTTCATTCTTTAAAATAAACCCAAATGCCTCAAAATGTGCTTCATTTTCATTTTCTTTCTTCTGCTTCTTTTCCTTTCCTACATTTTAGAATACCATATATGAATCTTTCTGATGTCGTAAGTGTAGCTTCTGCCACAAAATCCACATAGTACATTTAATGCAGTAATGTAGCTGTGCTCTATCAATCATTCCCTGTTAGATCATCCACCTCTGCCTGTAGGCAATTCATGATAAACCCTAAATATTGTAACAAGACAGAAAAAAATTCCTCGCATGCTCTCTGTGAGCATGCTAAAGAAAGGTATTGATTTTTAAATGAGACAGAAAAAAAACAACCAACCACTTGCCCTGAATATTTTGGCGTTCTTCACAATCAGGGCAGCAAATACAGCTTCCTTTCCTATGATTTCAGGATAAAGGGACATTCCTCTACATCCTTTACATCACCTTAAAATCTAAGTTCGTTGGAAATCTAAGATGGGGGAGAAAAAAGACTGCTGAAGACTGCTTGTCCTTCTCTAGGCACAAGTGCTGGACTATCAATAATTTATTATTAATTAAGCAGTGGATGTGCCTATGAGAAGAAAACAGCACACATACAGAGAGGATTCAGAGGGAGTAGCCAGGACTGATCAGGTTTTCATTATTTTTCCTTATTTACAAAGGTTTATAAAGCCTGATGAAGTTTTGCCCATCCATCTGTACTTCCCAGGCTTAACTTCACTCCTGACTTCTACCTCCTCTCTCAGGCAGCACAGAGGGATGAGGAATAGGGGTTGGGGTCACCCCGTAACACTTTGTCTCTGCTGCTCCTGCTCCAGCATGGGGTTCCCCTCCCGGGATCTATTCCTTCACAAACTGCTCCAACATGGGTCCTTCCCGTGGGCTGCCATTCTTCAAGAAGTGCTTCAGCATGGGTGCTTTCCATGGGGTGCAGTCCTTCAGGAATGTACTCCTCCAGCATGAATCCCCTGCAGGGTCACAGGTCCTGCCAGAAGATCTGCTCCAGCATGGTCTCCTCTCCATGGGCTTTCTCTGGGCTGCAGCCTCCTTCAGAACTCGTGCATCTGCTGGCTTCAGGGTCCATATCTGCGCCGTTGTGGTTCCCCATGGCCTGAAGGAGGACAACTTGCTTCCCTCTGGTCTTCTCCCCAGGCTTCAAGGAATCTCTGCTCTGACACCTGGACCACCTCCTCCCTCTCCTTCTTCACAGTGTGTGCAGAGTTGTTCCTCTCTTTTTCTTTTTTCTCCCTCACTCCTGTTCTTACAGCTGTCACAAGCTTTGTTTACCCTTTCTTATAACTATTATTACAGAGGCCCCACCACATCTCTGATGGGACCAATTTTGAGAAGCAGCAGGTCCACCTTGGAATGTCTGGAACTAGCCCTGTGAGACACTGGGATGGCTCCTGATGGCTTCTCATAGAAGCCACCCTTGCAGTGATGCCCACTACCAAATCTTTGCCATGTAAACCCAGTCCTACTTCCTTCTGATTACAAGCCATTTCAGAAACTGTGTATCAGATTTCTATGTATCATTTTCTAATGCTGCAGACAAAATATAACATTGTTGTATAATTTACAGCAGCAGAGGGAGGACTTCAGGGATCATAAATAAAGTTGTAGAGATAAAACAATTCCTGGGACCTAAGCTGATGAATTGCTCTCTTTCCTGTACTCTTTCGCACTATTAAAAAATGTAGTGGCACTGTGAGCTAAGTTTAGTATTTCATGAGCATTGTGTTAACAGATAAATGTTCTCTCTCCTCAGAATAAAATAATGTCAGCTAAATGTGATCAACAGCATGGAACAGAATAATACAGACCTGAGTCTCTAGTCAGCCAAAAAAAGGTAGAAACCTTTGGAGGAAGGAGAAATGAAGATGAGCTTTGGCTGTAGTTATCTAACTAATTCAAAAGGGAGTAGAGTGAGTACGACTTGGATAGATAAAGCAGAATATGTCAAGCACATGAGTTTATTAGCTATTGCCATAATAAGAGGCAAAACAGGGTTTTTTTGTACTTGATTACAGATGCTAGAGACAACAACAGTAGTTGATTCATCCTAAGAATATACAAATTCTGTTTTTCAAATTTTGAATATTAAACTAATGCTATGATAATGACTTTCATTTTAATTACAGTTTCAGTGATAATTTTTTGTATCAAAGTTAAAGTTGTCACTTAACTGTACAGAATGATGCAAAATAGTGATTTCAGTATATCTATTTCTTTTTAAAGAGGCACTCAAGCACTTTCATTTAATCAAGCCTGTGTTACTCAAAAGAAAGAAAATAAAAAGAATGACATTCATTCAATATGATGTGAAGTGTATTTGTGCTTAGTCATTAGCTGGTTGATGATAATATCCCAAAATATGATAATGCAGATTTTCCTAACTATATTAAAAAAACCTTTATCAGCTCACTTACTAAAAGCCTCCCCTAATCAGCTGTCAAGTCTATCTATTTATTCCTGTTATCAACACCAAAATATTCCTTTCATTCATAATCACTGTGGTTGTCCCATTGCCATTGATTTAATGACATTAATGATTTTCTTCCTATCTTTTGAAAGCCACAAATACAGAAATGACAATATACAATATTTACAATACTTTACTTTCCTTTCACAATTTATATACATACAGTTTTGCTGCTTTCTACTTCTGCTCCTTTTCAAGAAGAAAGCTGTCTATATATGAAGTTCTCAGATAGAATTGGATCCAAGAGTACTGCTGCCAATAGACTGTGCCACTCTCAAACCAAAATTTTGGCCCAGATCTGTGAGAACTGGTGAACAAGTTTCTTAGATCAAAGGTTACACTTCCAGTTTGGTAAATAACTAAAGTATGCCAAATCTTGGCACTACGCAGGTTCCCCACACACACACCTGCCAAGAGCAACAGTAGCTACGGTGAATTTATCAAAAAAGAAAAGGCTCATACATGACTGTGGCCCCTAATGGTGGTTCTTCATTCATTTCTCTCCCACTGTCCTATTCTGAAGAACCCTGGCTGCAGCCACAGTTCTAATGTTTCACTCCTAAAGATCAACAGACCAACTCCTACTGCTTTTCTTTCCAAGCAGAAGTTTAAAAAGTAACTTTCACAGAAGATACCATTCTTAGAAGACACATTAATTTATTTTACAAAGCCAGCAAAAGCTAAAAAGAAAAAAAGAGGATTACTCCAAAACCAAAACCAGCCAAATAAATGCTCAGCTATGTTAAAGCTCTGTTTGGCAGACAGGTGGAACAAAGAAGCAGTGAATCACAGGAGTGTGAGAAATTTAGTTAACATAAAAGAGAACTAAACAGCTAAAAGTGATCAGGAGACTATTTTATAATCTTTGCCCAAAACAAAATATAATGTATTTGAGCCATTTCTGATACATATTGGCCTAACTGCAACCTGTTCTTAAAACCCTCTAAGGATGGAGATTGTACAACCTGAAATTCTAAACATTGCATATTTGCTCCTGAAACAGTATTCTTTGCCACAAAGACAGCTCATTGTTTGCTACTTTCCCAGCAGACACGAAGAAAAATTCTTTACTCTCCTTCTCAAAAAGCACTTCACATATTTGAGTGTTTTTCCCATGTCTCCCCACTGTGTCTCTTTTTTAGGCCAAACATCAACTCAATTTTTTCTAGAGATCACGTTTTCTAGATTTCTGATCACCCTTTATATTTTAAACTGTAGATGCCCAGAACTGGAGTTGGTATTCAATACAGATTGAATAAAAGAGGAATTATTTATTACCTTGCACATGGCAATGCTAGTTCTACATTCCAGTTCAGTATGTTCTTTTTTTCTTCCTCATCAATCTATATCAGTAGCTAACATTCAGTTTGCTGTTCTTCTCTCAGGATTTTTCCCTAGTGTTCCTACACAGCTAATCATTCCCTGCCTCATATTTTGTGAATTCTGAGAACTCAGCAATATATAACACTTCTCATAAAGAATTTATTAATGTGTCCTGTGATTGATTCAGTCAGGTTCCTATATATTTTTGTGTGAAAATCGTTTCATCTCATAGGAGTTAAGGATGGACTAATAAAAAATAATAAAATACCTAGTCCATCAATTATCTGTGGGGCCAAAATATCTTTGACATTAAATCTAGAAGAGGCAGCCTGAATGCAGAATGTTTTACCACCATTACCATGCTCACCATTATGTAGAAGTGCAGGAAATACTGCACTGTTGTTAACCTTTGCTGCCCTCAGGTCAGAAGCTGGTAAGAAACAAAAAAGTCAGAGAATAAGAGATTGAAATGATTTTCTCATCTTATAGTTTCAGATAAGCTGTAAAAATCACCTAGAATGCAAGATGTTCCTGCACATTTTCTTCACATGACTCCTTTTTTCTCTTAACTCTTCTAGCCTTCAGTTTACTTCCTCTGTCACCCTCCCCTCAGTCTCCTCTTCTCCAGGCTGAACAACCCAAGTGACATCAGTCGCTCCTTGTCCCTCTTGACCCTTCACCATCTTCAAAGCCCTCATATTCCTCTCATATTGTGGCACTCAAAGGAGCAAAAAGTACTCTAGGTGAAGCTGCACCAGTGCAAAGTGGAGCAGGACTGTCACCTCCCCCAGCTGTCCAGCCATGTGGTGCACTGTTCACTTCCTTATTTTTGTGCACTCATCTCATTCTTTTCTTTCTAGACAGGGTCTGACTCACAGAGTAGCAAAAACAGTAACCCACTTCCATACATCCCAGTGAATCTTCTCATTTCTCTGACAGTTAACAAAGAAGGTTACATAAAAACCTGTCTGTAGCTCAAAAGGTGGGAGAACAGACTTGTTAATGGTAAAGTCTGTTTGTGCTGGTTTTGGCTTGGAGAACGTCAGTTTTCTCCATAATAGCTGGTAAGGGGCTGTGTTTTGGATCTGTGCAGAAAAGAGTGTTGATAATTCAGGGATGTTTTCACTATTGCTGAGCAGTGCTTACACAGCATCAAGGCCTTTCCTGCTTCTCAGCCCAGCCCACCAGAGATGAGGCACAAGGAGCTGGGAGGGGAGAGCTGGAACAGCTGACTCCAACTGTCCAAAGGGACATCCCAACAACATATGGTATCATCAGCAGCACAGAAAGCTGAGAGGCGAAGAAGGAATGCGGGAGAGGTACATTCCGAATTATGGAATTTGTCTTCCCAAGTCACCATTACCCGTGATGGAGCCTTGCTTTTATGGGGATGGCTGAACACATGCCTGCCCCATGGGAAGTGGTGAATAAACTCTTTGTTTTGCTTTGCTTGCACATATGGCTTTTACTCTACCTATTAAACTGTGTTTATCTCAAACCATGAGTTTTCTCGCTTTTACTTGCTCAATTTTCTCCCCTATCTCACAAGGAGATGAGTGAGTGGATATGTGGAGCTTGGTTTCCAACTGAGGTTAAACCACAACAATGTGAAAGCAAGTCAGAAAATATTTCGGAATGGAATAGTTCAGTTGGCAGGCACCTGCAGTTATCATCTAGTTCAACTGCCTGACCACTTCAGGACTGACTAAAAGTTAAAGCATGTTATTAAGGGCATTGTCTAAATGCCTCTAAAACAGTGACAGGTTTGAGATATCAACCACCTCTCTAGGAAGCCTGTTCCAGTGTTTGACCACCTCTCAGTAAAGAAATGCTTCCTAATGTCCACTCTGAACCTCCCCTTCTGTAGTTTTGAATCATTCCCACAAATCCTGTCACTGGATAACAGGGTGAAAAGCTCAACATTTCCCTCTTGCCTTCCCCTTCTCAGGAAGCTGTAGAGAACAATGAGGTCGCCCTTCAGCATCCTTGTCTCTAATCTGGAGAAGCCCCAGAGTCCTCAGCCACTCCTCACAGGACATGCCTTCTAGCTCTTTTCACCAGCTATGTTGCTGTCTTCTGGCCACATTCAAGGACCTTCACATCCTTAAATGGTGGTACACAGTGCTCAGGGTGAGGCCACACCAACACAATGCAGTGGGATAATCCCTCCCTTTGCCCAGCTGGCCATGCTGTGTTTGATGCACCCAGGATGCAGTTTGTCCTTAGGGCTGCCAGGGCACACTGCTGGCTCTTATTGATCTGCTGTCCCAGATCCAGCACCCCTGGATCCCTGTCCAACCATGAGTTAAAGCTGAGTATTAACACAATCCCTTTAAGTATAGAAAAACATCTCTCAGGTCATATAGGGTGTTAGAATGAACAGCCCATAAGGATGCTCATATCAAGTAGTTTATTAATAAAAAATAAGATATTTAATTTGGCATTTGAAACTATGTTCCAAGAAAATTATGCATGGTTATCTAGCTCCTCCCAGCAGAAGGCTAAATGTGGGAATTACAGATCTTAATATAAACATTTGCGCCTGTCTACTGCTTAAGTGAGGGCTCCTCGATTCACCCATTATGGTATTCCTATTGCTGCAAGAGGTTTATAGGACCACAACAAAGATTATAAAAGGTCTAATCAACACAAAGTTGTTGAAGGAAGTTTTACTTTCATTTTAATAATCTCTATAATTTGCTGAAATTAAAAAAGAGCATGTAAGGAGCTCTGCATGTAGTTATTTTACTAGACAAAATCTGACAAAGAAATTGATTCTTTTCCAAGACAAAATACAAGAGTTGGAGAGATGTCTTTTGGCAGCTACTGGTACAATACTTCACCAAATCTCTGCAGGAAAAAAAAAATCTTTTTGCCAAGAGTACAAGATTTATGGTTTGGATTAAAAAGAAACACAAACAAACAAAATTAAAAAACCAAACACCACAAAAAATATCCTAGTTCATTTTAACTGTCTAGGAAGTTTTGGTAGTATCTCTTGGGTGACCCTGGTGGGGGAAAAATGAAGGGTCAATCATGAGATCTGTAGGTTACTACTACAAGCATGCATAGTCCTCTCTGCAGTACATGTCATTATCTTGATGTCCAGTAGAAACTACCAAGAGTTCTCCACAAAGATTTTCCTTTGGAATGCAAATGACCATAACTGATGTTCAAAGCTGAATACCAACATGTTGGCTGTAGGACAAGTAGAGAGAAACAAAACATGCACTGGCACCTAATTGTGTAAACTGATGGATGTGCAGGGATCTGCTGGAGATTCAGAAACTTTATTTTGTAAGGAAAGAGTAAAATCTCCAAGAAAGGACTGGGCAAATGCTAACATGGGTTAGCAGAATACCTAACAGCCTATAGCTCATGGTCCTGAGTTACACCACCACCTGTGAACACTGTACTTGCTCTGTGTCACAAGAATGAACTGCCTTTTTTTTTCTCCCTTCTTTTTACTACTGTTATTCTGTTGAAGCTTGTTTTTCCACTGGTCACTAGTAGACTTCTGTGTAAGAGGAAAACAAAGAAGCGAAAATAGGTTACCAAATGCTTATCTTCGGTTTACCTCCCAAAATCTTCACTGTGACAGAAGAATGTATTATCAACACTGAAATACAAAATCTCAGGAGAAAAAAACCATAAACTTCAGATTTCACCTAATGCATTTAATATTTCTCTTTGGAAAGCCCTTTTTTGGTCTTAAATCCACATACAAGCAATTATTTATCTCAAAATATTTGGAATGGATACCTTGAGAGGCACCTCAATCCACTCTATCAAGTTACAACTTTTTTGCAGGAGATATTAGCCTCAAGCTTGCATTTCCTCAAGTGCTGGGAGCTCACGAATCCCAATCACTACACCAGCTTAGACGACAGCCTCCCTGGCTTCCAGATATGCCAAACACATGATTGTTCTGCAGGGTTTTGGAGAGGGCTGCCCAGATATTAGCTAACTGTAATGAAGACTAGGTCCCTGGCTGCCAAACTAGCTTCAAACATAGGACCTGTAACTTTTATTCCTAGGATATTTTTTAGGGAGAGGGTATCACAAGAGGTAAGACTCTTCTACTTATTGCCTTTGGCACATCCCTGAGACTCCAAATGATGGCTGCTAGAACAACTGAAAATAATTCTTGTCAAGGATAATGTAGACATTACAGGATTTTGCAACCAGAATAAGCATTTTGAGTAATATGGAAAACTGATTAAAACTGGTTAAGAATACAGGTCAAGTTAATGAATTTGGGGTACATCTCTTGGAGTGGGTCACATACACCTGGTTGAAACAGCTTCAAAGGACTCTGTTGAGAGTAACTCCTAAAAAAAAGTGCAAAACCCCCACAATGAGAGCTGAGACCAGGAAATCCCATTTGTAGAGATGCCATAGTCTTTAGCAAGCCAGAATACAACGTGCAGGTAAGCTCCAAATCTTGGCACACCTAATTTAAAAGCTGAGACTATTACTCAGTGTGCACAAGTGACTGTTCATGCATCTCTTTCTTGGCACATTATTCTAAATCAGAATTCATTACAACTGTTTAAGAATCTTTGGAAAGCAACACTTTTTCCAGGTTCTAGATACTGAAATCTTCTCTTTGAACAACAGCACGCATGTCCAAGTCACTAACCTGTAAGAGCCCACAACTTCAATAAAATCAGACTTAGCTACAGGTTTTGTGAGAAGGACACAAACAATAAATAGGTCATCCTGCTTGCCTTTGCACCCTAAGGAAGTAAATATGTGGGTTGCATAGGAGAATCTTAAAGATTTAGAAATAGCCCATTAGACAGAAACAGGCAAAAGCTTTGTTGTAACAAAACCATAGCACATAAACACTAGAGATCAGGAAGTTATTGTTGTAGGATAACTGAAATAACCCTAAGATGTTTTTCACCCTCTCTTGAGAAAGACAATGTTATAGCAGCATTCTTTTTGTAAGAAAAAATAATTAAAATGGCGTTTAGCAACTACAGAATGTAACAACAGCTGACGGATTTTTCAAAATCTTTATAATCAGAAAGCTATGGCTTGTGTCACAAACTTTTCAAGACACCAGTCAAGCCAAAAGCTAAACATAAAATAAATAAAAATCAAGCATCAAACAACTAAAACAGAAGTACATTGACCTTTAGAAAGACTTTGAAATTTCAAATGCATCAAGAACTGATAGAACTACTGTTGCAATTACCTAAATACATAAAAACAATATTCCTACAAGAAGATAAATGCAGCATTCTTGGGTCTATTTTGCATGAGAGAAGAAATCAAAGTTTAATCAATGAGAAGTCTTCATCAGCCTTATCTATGAGGAGCTTGGAGCAACCATACACAAGTCAGATGTTGAAATACATTTCTTGAAGGCTTGGGAAAAAATAAAAATAAAAAATAAAATCACCAAGCTGTGTAGAGAAGACTAAACAAATATTTTTCCTCCATTTGTCTAACTTGCAATTTCTTCTACCTGTTAACAAAATGAATTTTGTAAGTTCGTCACTTTGTACACAAAAATAAAGTGTAACACTTTTCCTTTTTTTAAGATTTTTTTTTGTCACTATTTATTTCACCAGGTAAGTAACAAAACTGAGGATCAATTTATTCTTAAGACCTTTCATATAGGTCTGCTGGGAGGCACAGTCAGAAACTCAGAAGTGAAGTCAGGAAGGATGTCATTGCCCTTGGGTAGTCAACATTCATCACAGCAGGCAGCCTTTATTGTCCACTGTGCTATAATAGTTTCTCAGTAGGGAAGGCAGCATGTAGTACCACGATGATGTGCAAGATAATGCCTAAAAACACAAAACTGTTTGAAAGTCAGTTAGGAGTGAGTATTTACAATGGCAGTGGAAGGAAAGAAAAGCAGAATGACCTGATTCTCTTTTTAGTTGTGAACACTGGTGAAGATTTTTCATTCTGTATCATTTTTGGGAATGAAAATAAGTATCTTTCTACTATGCAGTTTTTATTTGGTCATTACTTGTTTACCTCTCTTCTGCAGTTCTCTCCTTAACTCTGCCATTTATGACATCCTGTTCTCCAAAACCAGGAACTGAACATAACCAGGAAACATTTAGGTCTTTAATACTGCAGTTTCCTGGTTCCTTATGTGATAGGCAGATCAATCACCACTGTCCCTGAGTTTCTATTTTACTTACTTAAAATGGCTGGAGAAGTTGAACTAAAGTCACAGAACCATAAAATGGTTTGGGTTGGAAAGAACTTTAAAGACCACCTAGTTCCAATCCCCCCAGCCCCAGGCAGGGACACTTTCCACTAGACTAGTTTGCTCAGAGCTCTACCCAGCCTGGCCTTGAACACTTCCAGCAACACGGCATCCGTAACACTTCTCTGCATGACATATTCTAATGCCTCACCACTGTCACAGTAAAAAATTTCTTCCTAATACCTAATCTAAACCTACTCTCTTACAGTTTAAAGCCATTAAAGTCAGTCGCAGTCATTAGAATTAGCTGAGAAAAAGACAACAAAAAGATTTACAGACAATAATTTTTTACAGAAAAATGGGTCATTGATATTCAACACCTTTCTATGAATATTGGGCAGAAGTAGCACATTAAGCCAAACTGCAACTGACTGCAAATCTTCCATCAGACATTAGTAAGGTGCCCTGCACATGTGCATGTGTGTGCACACATGCACGTGGGTGAAAAAGGTTGTGGTTTGCAAGATGGCTGTTCTATTTCTCACCAAATCTCTCTCAGATTACCTTGATTTCGAAACTCAGTTCACAGATTTGCTCCTACTTAGGTAGTTTGATTCACTTCAGTGAACTCAGTTGTTATTTAGTGTGACTTAAAATAGCTGCATTTGGCATTCTACCACACTGAGTAACGACAGATTCATTAAAAGACTAAAACACCTGAAGGCGAGATCCAAAATACCTTCTCTGATGGATTCATATCCAGAAGTCCCAGTCAGCTTTTCTCATAGTGCAAGGCTACACCGATGTCAGGGGTGAGAGATGCACGAAGTGCAGACAGCAAGTAGGTGAGAGACAGATGCTTCAGTCTCCTATAGAGCTACTCAATTATGCTTTACAGTATCTGCCCACTAATTGCAGGAAGCAATATGCCAGGACATGATGTGCTGCATGCCACCTTCACAGTGGTAAAATGCTCTCCAATATCCAGGCCTAGTCTTTCTCTTTGAGATGATGCAGGAGTCCATTAAGTGTAAAGAAATACAGCAGCTTCTGCAAGACTCTGGGAGACTTCGCAAATCAATAAATATGAAATCAATTAGATGCTCTTCAAAGAAAAATTTTATCAGCCACCTGCCGTTTGGTCAGCTTCAGGTATACTTTTGGTTTAAAAAAAAAGGAGCAAGACTAAATGGATTACTTCTCTATTGGTGGGAATTGGCTGCAGTCAGCACTTCTGAATAATGCACATTATCTCACTTGTTGTTTCTCAATTTGACGGTTTTAATTCATGAGGTAAAAAGGTCATGTAAAAGGAAAATGAGTTGCTACAGAGCATAGTTACATCCACAGTCCCCATTACACTCTCACTCTGCAGCTAGGATACATGGATCAAGTGCTGATACCCTGAATCGGCATGCAAGATGAAAAGCCCTCCAGGCACCCATACAGAATGCAACAGGAATACGATCACCACACTACAGAATTGAAGCACTGTTGACACAAGAACAGATAAGACTGACAGGACATTAATTAGGTTTAGGAAAATGCAAGATGTAGTCTGTGAAATCTGGTCCTATTTTCTTGATAAAATTGCAAGAGTATTACCCAACCTGACACCTTTTTGGTCAGCCTAATCTAAAAGAGAAAAAGGTATGCATGCAAACTTCCAAGGATGAGAGGTCTCTGATATTCCCACTAGCAAATTCTATATGGTTCTTTCTATGTGAGAAATGGAAGATACAAGCCACTGGATTAAAAAATATTACTGCTGTGGCATGTAAAATATTAATAATTTTAATTCTTTTCAAGTACCTTATTAGAAAACAAACCTACATGATGCTGCTTCAGTCCTGAAGATGTTTTGCTTTCATGCAATTATACTATAGTCATATTGCCTCTCAAGACAGTTTCTACTGAGAAACTCAATTAACATTTAGTGCTTTAAAGAGACAGAATTTAGGAGTTTGGTGTTCAGCTTTTCTTCACCAGCTAAATGATGAACACCATTTATTTTGCATAATAAAAACAAGAACAGAAAAGTAATAGGAAAAGACAACAGGTCCAGCAGGGGAACCCTTAAATACAGCTTGTTATTAATCAATCTATTTCACACAGTGGTTTCTAAGCAGGACAAGCGTATGCATACTGTGTGCCTATAAAAATAACGGGAGTGAAAAACTGGATGCTCTAATTCTTAAAGGGTGTCGATCACTGAGGATTAAAAGCATTGCATAAGAACACGAAAACAGCACTAGGTCCTCAGCTATGGAATAATACAGTTATTTGAGAAATTTGTGCCTGAAAGATATGGCTTCCATTTTTATTTGTGCAATTTAGGTAATGGGGAAAATGTATTACGCTTTTCTAAAGCTATAGTGATGAAGCAGATCCTCAGCGAACAAGGTCAACAACCATATCTGTTTACAAACAGTCAGATTAACCTGCGATCCTGAAATCTCCTTACTAAGGCAGATTAACATGGAGTTTCTGTTTATGACCCTGACATAGCTGAAGAACCTCATGCCCAAAGAATACAAATGGCTCCCTGTTTTTGACACTGCAAACTTCATTAAGAGCTGCCTGCCCATTTCTTGAATTTACAGTAGAATGTGTATAATATTGCCAAACAAACTATATAGGAAGCACAACTCATCTATCCGAGTGTATCAACTGCAGTCTCATCTGCTGGCAAAATGGATTTCCAAAGATTGAAAAAACAGTTACTATATTTTACCAATAACTTAGACCTTCAGCATATGTATGTATTCAAACCAGAACTAAAAACTCTTTGGCCAGCAATGTATGAAACCCCACATTTAAATGCTTAAAATTTAGTGGCACACATACCCCACTTAGGGGGGGTTATAGTGATTTTCATTTTAAGTGGCTCAGGACTAAGTATGTGTAGCAAATTGCAGTGAGACAAACAGATTGCCTGGATTGCCCTGTCTGTCACCCTACCGCAGCATATTAAAATGGGCCTGCCCTTTTGGGAAGCAGAATTCCTGTTTAGGAGTGTATTTGCTTCCATCAGGAATCCCATTTTGCAGTGAGTGCTGTTTTTCACAGCTCTAAATACAGTTTATAGAACCGACATCCTTCCTTTCACTGAGATAAAATTAAGGGGGCAGAAGATAACAGAAACGAACACTCAATATTATGCATAAACAGAACTTGAGAAAAATGTTAGTTTACATATTTTGGCTTTTAATAAACTGAATATTGTTTTAAGCCCTTAGTCTACTCCTGGATTAGAGAATGCAAACCAGCATTGTTCAAGTCATGCTGGTTTATGAACACACAAACACACAGGAGAGAAAACAGAAATAGTGGTACATATGTTTAGGAAGATTCACTGCAGGTGAACAAAGTGGCTCAGATGGCAAGTGGTGGCACTTGCATGCAATCTGCAGCCATGGTGGCAGAGGCACGCTCTGGGTCCACATCTTCTCCCAGAGGCCCTTACTAGCAGGCATCCCTGCCAGAAATTACAGTTTCCCAACAGGGGGTGGGCAAACTCTGGAAAATAGATTGTACAGCCAGAGCACACTGTATTGTCTCCCATGAGACTGTGAGGACAGAGGGCAAGTCACTCACTGAGTCTACTGAGTATCAGACTTTGTCTGTGATTAGGCTTCTCTTTATAATTCCTGTATTTTTATTCACTGTTATATGTCTGTGATTTCACTATTGTATTTCGCAGTAGTCAAATGCAGGTAAAGGCTAGCAGAGATCATTTTTTCTGCAAAAATAGTCTTACCTCTCCCTTTTTTTCCCTAAATGGTTTACAAAGGAAAATAAAAACTAAAATGAAAGAGTAACTCGTGAAACCATCTCCAAGATGCTGCTGAGAAACTTCTCTTTTTGCCTTATCTCGATCCTACATTTTACCCTAGTTTTCTTCCCCATATGTAAGGATGCTGCTAGGCTTTTTTCTTTGTTAATTAGAAAAAAGAACTCAAGACTAATCTAGCAACAGCAGAAAAAACTATTCCCTCCAAAAATATTTCACACTGATCCACTGTTCCTGTTAGATGACAGGAATTTTTAAATACTGTAAAGAATTCCTCAAAAACGCTGACTCTAAATTACCAACTTTCAATTGCATATGGAAGAGTGACACAATACTTCATCTGTTAGCTAAACCACAATTTAAAAAAAAAATAAACCTTCCCATTCAAATTAAACTATTATTTCCAAGTAGTATGTAAAATAGTACCTAAAGATTCTGCAAGAAAGTTGGGTCAAGAAAACTTTATTTTCAACTTCATGAAAGAAAAAAAAGTTAAGAAAATAGAAGAATCCACATAAAAATAGACATATTTGAGAGAGAGTCACAGACATGCTCAAGACCTTTTATATCAAATAGAACACAAAACACTTTAAAACTGTGTGTGCATACCTAAATATACTAAAAAACATTTCCAAAGGAGTCACTCTTTATTTAACATACCACTGGTCAAATCAGTCCCACTCTGAATAATTTCAAAACAAGCTGCATGAGAATAACAGTTTGGATTAATACCTTCTCCAAATGAAGTTTTCAACTTAACAAATAACAAGTAGCATGAAATCTTGCAGCCAAAATTATACCCACTCAATTCTGAACAGAAGAAGCAGCACAGAGATGAATAGAACACTTTGGGTTTCACTAACCACCCTAAATACATGCTCCTTCTAAAACAGTCTTTATCCTAAACACTTGGAAGGGCATTGTATGATGAATGACTCAAGATACTAACATCAGATCATTCATTTAAAAACAGGCTAGAGAACTTTTAAGGAAATGTGGTGTGACATGGCCAGAGCTGTATCAAAAAAACCCTATCAAACCTCCTAACAAAAGCCTGTAAAATCAGTTCAGTGCTTGTTCTGTACATAGAACTTTGCTTCACTCAAAGAGAAAAAGCAGACTGATTTCATGGCAGGTAGCTTCTTGAGTCATATCATAAAGTCAGTCTCAAGAAGAATTTAAATATAAAGCCAATTAAAGTTCACCACTTCAGTAACGAAAGGTTTACTTTGTCAAATGAGAGATATTGTAAAAATATATGAACTACACTGAGAAGGAAGTAATTGAGTAAGAACTACAGCATTTTCAAAAGTAGGAGGCATAAGATTCACATTTAGGCACTCAGGAAATTTAACATCACAACTAGAGAAATTTAAAAGCAGGTTATATTGATTCCAAAAGGATCAATGTAAAATGTCTCATTGGAAAAATGCTCAGCTTGTTAGCATGCTTCTAACATCTACCAATTTTGTGGCCAAACACCTAAGAATGACTCTGCTTTTAATTTTCCTATAGGAAGCATACCAACAAAAAAGAAGATAAAGCAATAGAATTGAGTTACCCACACTGACACTTACAAAGCATGAAAACAAAAATTACCATTTTCAAGTTTAACCTGAAAAATAAAGGCAGTGTTTGTGAGGGATAATTTTTAAGGAAATAAGGCAATATGTCAAGTAGTTACTTGTCATCTATGAATTGAAATACAGACACCTTCATGGGGGAATTCAAAACCAGAGGTCTAATTTAGCTATTAGGTAGCTAATGCAGAATAAAATGATGGAGCTTGGAGACTGTGTACATTGTGCTCTGGCATGCATCTTTCTGTCTGATTTCGACAGCTGTCAACAGGCACAGCTCTTACTGGCTTCAGTAAAGGTCTAAGTATTTTTGAACTTCCAAAAATTAGCAGAAGTTTAGCACTGCAGAAAATCAAGTGTAACAATGACTGAATTCAATTCCATTCAGGAATAGCTAAGATCCAGAATCTGTAACTGCACAAAGTTATCAGCACAGACTCCCTACACTGCTTTGACCTTAGCAATGCAACAGAGTAACCAACAACAAGAACCTTTTACTGTGGTATTTCTTTCGTTTTCTGGCTAATTACATGTATAAGACAGGAGCCAGAAGCACCACACGTACTCTTAAGTCATTCTGTTCTGCTTTTTTCACTAGGAATGCTACCAATACTAGAGTTTTCTTATTTCAAAGATAATTTATGCGATGACACTTACAGTCTCTTGAAGCCCTAGTTTCTATCTGGTAAAACTGTAAAAAAAATTCAGACGAGAAATGTTCTAATTATTTTGATTTTTCAGAAAAGCTTGAAACTATGGACTGTTACTACTGCTCTCTGAACCTCGCTATACTTTACCAATCATATTTTTTGAAATCAAATCCTTAAAAACTACTTGGGACTGAAAACAGCATGGAAACAAAAAAGGGACTGAAATAAACTTTGATGGATTCAGAGGCATTTGCACTATAAAATTAAAGTGCAAGAAGTACTGAATGACAGCAAGTGGCAATTGAAAAGACAGATCTCAGAGAGAGAAACCTCATGGGAAAACATCATGAAAATGGCAAGTACTTCAATTTTAAGATGGATTTGCAATTGTCTATTTGTGAGTGTTGATAATACCTTAAAATCAATATGAAAAAAGCGGAACATACGGCGCCTGTATTCAAGTCCCCATTTGCAGAGTTTTAAAGTTTATAAGTGCTCACATGGGACATTTCAACTAAAATATAGAAGAAGAAAATTGGACCTAATTATGCCTTTGTTAATAAAGTCAATTATACAGTTAATATTTTTCTAATTAAAACTTAGAATAGGTTTTAATATTTTTCCTCACTTTTTTTCCTAAAACACATGCATTTAGTTGCTTCTTAATGTTCTAGTTGGGTTTTTTTTACAAGTCATTAATAATATGAAAACCACCAAAAAGATTAAATAATTCCTTCTTTTTTATTGTTAAACTGTATATGCAATGACATCAGTAATAAAAGTGCTACTTGCTCAAGTGCTTCTAAAATGGCATTGGACATTCAGTCCACTCTTTAGGAGTCTAATTTTTAGGATTACAAGAGAACTGAAATCAGGATTGAACAAAGACATCACATATTTCCTACAGAACTTTTTGACAAATCACTGAAAAAATGTCAGAAACCTGGCTGCTTTAGGGGGCTGTTCTCAGCAGGTTTAAAACAGGAGCTGGCCAGTACGGGAATCTCCTAGATCTCATTAGTGGAGGAGGAAAGGAGTTACGTACTCTTGCAGTTCCAGGTGGAAGTCCAAAGGAGAGCCTACACGTGCGTCATCCTCAAGCTTAGCACTGTTCTTTTTTTAGCCAGAAGGGGCTTATCTTATTACCCTTCTTAGCTGTGATGTCCATACAGAACCAGAGAACACCATCATCCCAAAAAGTACAGGCAGCACACAGGAAACAGGCAGTTCAGACACTCTTGTGCCTTTCAAATGCCTAACTGGACTCTGTTGTTAGTTCAGCTTTGTGCACCTCATTAATGTAAAATCATACTACTTCCCTTCTCTTAATTCAGGTAAAATTAATACACTGTAATAATTAAGACCATGCCTATGAGTTTTGAAAACTCATATGGCTTTGTTGAACTACAGTAAAAGTCACTACTTTTTCTGCCTGGCAGGATGCACATGCTAGTTTTTCATCAGCATCTGATGAATACTTCAAGCTTTCTGTATTTGTTCACAAATAGTTTCCTCTCTTTTGTTTCAGGTATTACACCATGACTACTACAAGCAGTTTTTACATAATTTCAGACTGTCTGCATTAGGCACTTTTTTCCAGCAATACTCAGCTGTGACGCCTGCAAAGGGATTCAGGGCATAAGAGGAGCAAGATTGACTGAGTATATTGTTACCAAAATTACTTCACCACTATCCCAACAGAATATATGAGGGCACAAATTACATTTTGCTCACTGCAAATGCAGGCACATAATGGGGATGCTTGAGAACAACAGGGCCCTCTGATAGAAACCAAACACTATCACATAATTGAAATAAAATTTCAACACTTGTCAGAGGTTATTTATCTGATGTTGGTGCAGGCTTACAAATTCTCCATTCATGTAGAAAATTCACTACCACTACTACAGCCTCATAAGTAAGAGATGCAGCTGCCTGCACCAATATAATTACAACAGCTTCTGAGTCACAGATGAAAATCTGGCCCATGCTGATACATTATGCAAAGCATCTATAAAAATGACTATGCTGATAGAATTAAGTAAGAACTATGACTGTGGAAAGGGAAATGTAATTAGTGAGTCCACAGTACTAAATTTGTCCTTCATACAACAAATACAGGGATGTGAAAAAATTAACACCCTTAAAAAGATAATGAGCAATTCAACAACAAAAGATTCTACTTTCTACTTGTTATTTTTATTCAGGTCACCCAGTATAAAAGCCAATATGAACCAAAAGATTTGAACTATGAACTGCAATGTTTCAAGGTCATTCCTTTCCAAACATAAACAGGATTTTAGCAGGAATTAAATTAATTGAAAGAGAATGAAGGGGGGGTTTGCTCGCTTCCTGTAATCTCTTTGTTTTACTGGCAAGCACAGTACAGTTACTTGCAATTTTTGAAACAAAATACTAAGGCAAAATACTATTGTACAAAAAACTTGTGCAGGTTATTTTTATCCCTACATCTGGCCAGACACCCTGCAAAAAAACAAACATGGGGTATTTGTTCCTATCGACGCTGCAATCAAAGTACTCAAGGATTTTTATGACAGAATCAGTTCTCTCTTCCAGTGCCCTCTGACTGCTTCACCAACAGCAGTATGTTTGTACCTATTCTGTCCATTGGGGTGAACAGCATTTAAGTATCACTCACACATAAAAAATACCATAAAATTAGTAGTGCTGTACCAGAAAATGGCTTGCTTTTAAAATTAATTTTTTTAAAAAATTACAAATTCATACTCTCAGTAGCATGCATGTCCAGTCCATGGCAGCTTATAACCAATTAGCCAGAATATAGAGGACAAAAAAATGCACATGGACACAATTTTATTAAATATATAAACATAAACATGTAATGCTTGCTTCCCTGTTGATGAACAGAAGGTAGTAATATTCTCACACATGGCTTAAAGCTGTTACCAATACACTATCTGACCCTTCACTAACACATGAGAAGAACCTATCTTTCACCACCTGTTGATCTGCAGAGATGTTTATAGGAAAATTATCCAGCATCTTCCATATGTTAAATAAAATCAGTCAGTCAAGGTTTGTCTCCCGTGGCCCTATTTTACACTCTAGAGCCTGCTGAAGTAGCTCTTTAAGGGAAGGTTAAACTTTTTCAAGAAGAAAGTACTGTTGTTCTGTAAAGTTTTATTGGGTTTAGGTCATAAATTCATAGCAAAAAACTTCTAACATTAGCATCTCTTGGTATGAAAGACCGGAACTAAAACTTCCAAATACAGGTGACATGTAGGGAAGAAAAAAAAATACAAGCTTAGGCATGCATTTCAATGCCAAAGTACTCTGAAAGAGATTGAGCCATAGTTTCTGTAATCTCCTGTCTCAAGTTCTATTAGTTAATACCTTAAAGTTGAAATGAAATGTTTCCGTAGCTCACCTTTAACCAACCATACTCAAGTCATGGTTTACATGACAGTTCACAGAGTATAACAATTTTAAAGCATTCTTCTAGTGGTGTCACAGAAACTACTCTTTTGCATTAGCCTTTTTTTTTTAAAAAAAAAAGTGTAAACATTAGTGTAGCCTTTTAACACCACTAAAACTATACACTGAATGACTAAAGAGTCAAGAAAACCAAAGTATGCACAGGCAAGCTAGATGATTTGAGGGTGGTGAGGAGACGTTTTCAGCCAAATGGTCACCTCAGATCCACTGTTGAGATTCATAATTAGGAGTCATGCACTCTTACAAATACATTAACTCGTTATTACATTGTATAAATGCAAATGCTCATTTCCACAGTCAAACTTTTTCTTCATACAAATTGATGTATATATTTTATGGATAAATACAAGTATATTCTCTTCACCAGCAAGAGCCTAGTTGAGACAATATCAAAACAAATAACACAAAAATTACAGTTTTAAAGAAAGAACAGAAACTTTTTCTTAATCTCAAATGCTAAGAAACAATCAATACAATATGACAGTAATCTTGTCTCAACTGTAAGGATTTACCACCCAAATGAAGAAGACTTTCCTCTGTTCCTCCTAATTTGCTCTTACACAAATCAATAGATGTGTGTTTGGAGAAAGCATCTTAGAGGGTTATAGTTTAAAGTCCTCCAGGAATAATGCTGCATTTCTCAGCCATGATTAAGAAGTGGATGATTAGCTTGTTTTCTTTGTAGAAAATCCTATAATTTTATCTTTCTTTACCTGCAGGGAGGTATGGTTAACAATGCACCAAGAACAGACTGGAAGATGTAGTAAGACTGTCCTTCAAGTTAGTCAGTTATATGTATCTTAAGCACAACACATTTGCAGGCTTCAGATGTCCTGCAGCTCGGGGATGCTCATAATCATTAATTTATCACAATTCAATTTTTATTAAATGGAATAGGAATCTTCCTAAACAAAGACACATGACAAAACACTAGTGGTTTAAAATTGCAAGAGTCCAGAACTCCAAACAAACTTGAGTAATTTAATCCTGGCATGGAAACCGAATGCTTAATGCATCGAAATTTGCATAGTGCCACTGTGCAAGCACTGTGGTATAAAATATCAAGTACAAACATCTAGAAAACTACAAGCTGATTCACACCATCTCAGTCTGTATTTTGTAGATTGACACAATTTATAGTCATTTGTCCATCAAAAAGCCATTATCATCACTTTTTTTTCAGACTATTCCTTAAAAACCATAGAATGGTTTGGGTTGGAACGGACCTTAAAGAGCACCTAGTTCCAACTTCCCTGTCAAGGGCAGGGACACCTTCCACTAGACCAGGTTGCTCAGTGTTCCATTCATTCTGGCCTTGAAGACTTCCAGGGATGTGGCACCAACAACTTCCCTGGGCAATCTGTCTCAGTGTTTCAACACCCACTTAACATGAAAGAACTTAACTCATGTGTATTAAGGTACATTGGTGACTGCTTTTGACCTCACACAGATATAAATCTGGCTCATTTTGGCAAACATGAATTAACGAACCTTGAAAATATTTACAGAGCTTTGGAAAAAAGTTATTGTCCTTGTCATAGGAAGTTATTTAAAGCAAAATCCTCCTATTATCTAAAGATCTACTGGCTTTCATAGAGGTGTGCATTTGGAAAACTAAAACCAGAAAACTGACGTACAACATGACTATTACAAAAAAGTGGAATAAATAAAGGGGTTTTTTTAAAAGTATTTTTATTTTTATTCTTATTCTTCCTCCTCTTGGATTCACTCCAACAGCAGAAAAGACAGGTACTTTTGCCATAGTGAGCTGTAATTAAAATAATTGCAAATGAGAATTAGAATACAGGATGCAATTAGGAGTTACAGGAATTTAGAAGATATGACAGTGATCCTTTGCAAGCTTCACAGAGATGGAAAATTTCCTCCCTATCAATGCCAACTTTCAGATTTCATCAACATTTTATTTATTTCAGCTGAAAAAAGGCCCATGAGTTCCAACCACTGGTCCCTTGTGTTCCCCAAAGGAGGTCACAGAAGATGACATGCCAATTCATTTGAGGAATTAATTTCTACTGCCCTTTGCCACAGCATCTTACAAAACCTCTGCCTTTGGGTGTACCTGAGAAATAGAAGTGGTTAGAAGTGACTGAGGGCATATCAGGAAGAGCAGTAACAAGTCTGCGTTCTGCCTGTGCTACAGTTTTATGATAAATGCCACTCACAGGGGGTCCTGAAATCTGGAGAAAACAGAATATAAAAGAATTTTGGGAAAATACATATGGGAAAGTAAGAGTAACTTTTCTGGGTATTTCTTGATACAACTGTATATTTGCAATACCTTTCCTCTAAAGCTTCAGTGAGGTGAAGCCTTATCTCTAGGTACAATCTAAGCCTTGGTCAAAACTCACTGCAATGCTGGCTAAGAGCAACACTAGGAGATGGTGAGAACTGCAGTGAAACACCTTGGTGTTCACTGTGCCACGTTCCTATGTCAAACTAGATAATCAGACACACGTTGCCCAGAGGAGTTTCGGATGTTTCATCCACAGTGCACTGTTCAAGGCCAGACTGAATGGAACATTGAGCAACCTGGTTTAGTGGGAGGTGTCCCTGTCCATGGCAAGAGGAGTGGAACTAGATGATCTTTAAGGTCCCTTCCAATCCAAACCATTCTATGATTCTATAGTCTCTGACTACATTTCATCACATCATCACTCTCCTTCTAAACATTGTGAACTCCATCCAGTCATACTGCTTTCTCCACCTGGGCAGATGTGTTGGACTTCCAGCAGACATATAATTTTGACTCCTATTTCCTGTATGAAGCATAAGGAAAAGTATCACACTCATCAAAATCAGAACCTCTTATATCTTAATTCTGTCGCGCTTGTTCCTGTCTGTATTTACCTACTCTCATTATTTATATGTAGCAATGACTTTTATACTTAGCAAACTGCTACATAGACCTCTTCTCCCACAGTCCCATTATCAGGGGGACAAGGAGTTTTTCTCCCCTAATTCAGGAGGCTGGTTGCAGCCTGATGAGGAATTCACCAAGAACCAACACTTCACATACTGCAGTTGTTTTTTTCAAGTTAAGAACCACAGGTCATCAAGTCTTTAAACAATCTTCTCAAAAAAGGATGCATGAAGAGCTTTACAGAGTTTTTAGCTATGTGTTCACAGAGCATTTCATTTCTTTCCACCTAGACCGTTTCAACACTCAGAGAGCAGGATGGACACAATTTACTCAGTAAGCAGGTAAGGTATCCAGTGTCTAGTCGGATCAGCGTTGTTCAGTCCACAGCCTTAGCGAACTCTACCTAAGCTCTGCTAAGATGCCAGAAGTATCAATTTCTCATGAGCCTCTTCAAGGTGATCATCACTACAGTATCAGAGTATTTCACCAACATTAATGAACTTCTCATATCATGCTATGTTGTTCAGCTAGTAATATCTTAATTTTACAGATACAATTTAAGTGTAAGAAATGTCAGTGCCACTTCAGTTAGTGCCATTTCAAAACTTTCTTTAAAACTTCTTACACATTCTCTTTTAGAGGTGTCTAAGTCTCTTACAGTTTCAGGTAAAACTTCTCAGTGGAGCATAAATTCAGGTATGCAACCTTCCAGGCGAGGTAAATCTCAGTTAAAAAAAAAATAAAAA
>JAWWEE010000074.1:132477101-132488176 GCA_035221455.1 Xenops minutus | reverse complement strand
GGCGGCCCCGAGCGGCGCCCCGAGCCGGCCGTGCGGGCGGGCAGGGGCAGCGGGTCGTGCCGCGCGTCCCGCCCGGCTCCGGCCCCCAGGGACGGGGCGGGGGGCACGGACCCCCCGACCCCCGCCGCGGGCCGGCCCTGCCGCGGGCAGCGGCACCGGGACAGCGGCGCCAGGGAGGGTCTGCCCCGCGCCCGTGGACAAACTTACTTGCGGGCGGCGGCGGCGGCGCCCGCGCCCTCCTTGCCGCCCCGGCGGCGAGCGCAGCCCCGGCGCGGCGGCCGCTGCCGAGCGCCTTCGGACATGCTCAGTGCCCCCGCCGCGCGGAACCTACCACCGGGGGGGGCGGGGGAGCGCGGAGCAGGGGGGCAGAGCTGGATGCTACCAAGAGGACGGGCTAAAAATAGGCGCCGCAGAAAGGAACAGCTGGAGCTTAAAGGGGCAGCGGCGCCTCGCTCCGCGCAGCCCCGCGCAAGGGCATCCCCTCCCGCCGCGCGGGTCCTGCCGCGGAGCCGGAGGAGAGGCTCTGGGAGCGGGGCGGTGGATGCGGGGCGATGGATGCTGCGCCACCGCGCTCGGTCCTGCCCGCGCCTCTGCGGCGGGAGCGCTGCGGGGCCTCGGCTGCGGGCGCTGCGGCCGGGCGGGCAGGGGGGCGCGGGGCAGCGCAGGGCAGCGCAGGGTGCCGCAGCGCTCTGCGGGGCGGCTGGCGGGGTCGCCCCCGCGCTCTGCCCGCCCCACACCCCAGCGCCGGGTCGTTCGCCCCAGAGCCGGCCCGGGCAGCGCGTCCCGGGGCCTGGCCATTTACCTCGGGGCCGGGCCGCCCCGTGAAGCGGCAGCTTCAGAAATGAGGTCTAAGAGGGAGGGAGAGGATGCCGAGGAGCGTTTTCATGAGGTGTTTCTCCGGAGACATCTCCATCCTGCCCCGAGGCGTTCGATCGAGCGGACGAGGCTTGGGCACGCACAGCACCTCTCCCCTGAAACTCGGAGCAGTCCGATGAGAATGTCACAGGTCTGAGGCGAAGAGCGTGAAGATCAACCCCCCTAAATATGGTTTTCTAGGCTGGAATATCTATGCGGCAAGAGCAATTACATGATCACCTCTCACTGGCACTGCTGTGTTTCAAACATAAAAGCTGTGGAAATGAAAAGCCCCCTAAGTATTTGTGAATGGGAGTTTCTGACGTGTTTTTTAAGCCGTGGCTTATCATTCCCTGCCTTCCTAAAAGACCGATAAGAATAAACATGAGAACACCACGTTGCTTTAAATTTATTAAGCTACTACAAAGCCTAAAATTGTATTACCCTAGCAGGAGTTCAGAGGTTTTGCTGGATTCTGCTTTTACATATACAGAAAATTGCCGCTACACAAAAAAAAAACAAAAAAAAAAAACAAACCCACACAAAACAAAAAAACAAAACCAAAAAACCATTACCGTATGAATACTAAAGTTCTCAGAAAGAATATCAGACAACATCTGAATCATAACTTGCCAGTCTGATGATGTCATGTAGAATAGCATGTACAGTCAACACTACCCTATTCAAAAAAATTCATTTAATTCATTAGACAGGAGAGCACTGGAAGTTTATCTGAATCTGAACTCTAACACAGTCTTCAGCAAAAACTACTGCAGAAAAAAACCCCTCAGTTATATGTAGGTGAGTATAATAAGGAAAGGAAGTGTTACTTGTCAGTAATGTCAAATAAAGGGAGAGCAAGGAAGCAGTTTCCCTCTCAGACTGACACACAATGGGATAGATTATTAGATAATATTATGTAGGTTACTATTCTGCAGTACTTTAAGAAATGAAAGATGAGATCACAAAGAATATAGCATTACAAAGGGAATGAATCATTTTCACTAATTGTCTCCTCATTCTGTGTTCTCCATCAGCCCTTAGATACGCTTTATTCTGTAGTCCATGTCTCACAGCCACCTTCACACTATGTATTATAAAAACTTGTAAGCTATGCAGTATGCATAACTGTACAGAGTGAGGTAGGGAGAAATGATGTAATTCAGCTGAAGCTATTGATCTTGACACAGACAGCAGGGGAAATAGAAAAGGCAGTTTTCTGAATGCAGCCTCAGATTTGGGATAACAGAGGGCTAATGTATTTCTGGCTGCAGCTGGAGCTCTGCAGGAGCAGTAGGCAGCCTCTGGAGAATTTCCTAGAACAGTTTGCACCTTTACCATCATACAGCTCTGGGTAAATCAGGAGATGAAAGATGTCCTGAGTCTCAGGAGAGTAGCTTCCAACTATGGAATCTTACTGTCTATGAAGTGAAGAACGCTGTTCATCATCAAAACAAATGTTAAAATAATAGTGAAGAAAACATATATTTTTCTGAAGACTGCATTATCATTCTCCTCAAGGGTAACTGTAATATTGTTCTCACACCTTTCTTTGTCTATGAGGAATCTCTTCAGAACTTGTCAATGTAGTTGCTTTTTTACAAGAGACAAACAGATATGGATATTTCTTACCCAAACCATGCTGTTGTAAATTGTAAAAGCCTAAAATAATATATTCCAGTGTTCAAAAGACACCATCATCACCCAGGTGCAAATTACCGAACTGGACATTAACGAGTAAGTGGTGGCTGCATCTGCTGTACCAGCCAATGAACTATATTTAGAGGTAGACACCCATCTAAAGCTGGATGCTGTTCCTTTCTTCAAGTTTTTCTCAGCAGAAATTTCCATAGAGTTGCATTTTGTACCTATACAGCAGCAAAGATTTAAATATCTGCTCTGCTGCTGAGTCCTGTCAGACAGAAGGGGAACAATTCCTCAGCATGTGAAGCTTTGGTCTACGTGAATATCACAGCACTTTACCAATCTCCCTTCATATTACTTGAAAAGGGTCTAGTAAACCTTTCTTTTTCAAATGTATCTCCTATAATTCCACATTGTTGATGATCTGAGGCTGTGACATACCAGTGACTGTCTCTGGCTCTCAGACTTTTACCTCAGTCCTCTCAGTTTTCTCCTCTCATTGTTATTTCACCCTTTTTCCTGATGGCAATATTTGGGTTCTCTCTTCTCTACTGTCTCCTTGTATAATTCAGTGTTACATTCCAGCACCCTTACTTTTCAAGTTCATTGTTCCAGGGGACATTTCCATATAGCTGAGTACCCAATCTTCCTGCGTGGTAGGTAGAATATGGGGGTTTTTTTGTTTGTTTGTGGGGTTTTTTGTTTGTTTGTGGTTTTTTTTGTTTTTGGTTGGTTGGTTTGGTTTTGGTTTTTTTTTTTGGTTGCTTGGTTTGGTATTTTTTTGTTGTTGTTGTTGTTGATTGCATAGGACAAAGCTTATTTTCAAGGCATATAAGTTGGAAGTTTTGGTATCAGAATGATCATAGAATCATAGAATGGTTTAGATTGGAAGGCACCTTAAAGATCATCTAGTTCAACCCTGCTACCATGGTCAGGGACATGTTCCACTACACTAGGTTGCTCAAAGCCCTGTCCAACCTGGTCTCTCCAACACTTCCAGGGATGGGGCATCCACAGCTTCTCCGGGCAACTTGTTCCAGTGCCTCACCACTCTCACAGTGAAGAATTTCTTCCTAATATCTAATCTAAACCTTCTTTCTTTCAATTTAAAGCCATTACCTCGTCCTGCCACTACATGTCCCTGTAAAAGTCCCTCTACAGCTCTCTTGCTATAAGATTTCCCTAGAGCCTTTTTCTCCAGGCTGAACAGCCCCAGCTCTCTCAGCCTGTCTTCATAGGAGAGGTACTTCAGTCCTCCTTATAACCCTTATCTGGACTCAGTTCACTGGATCCACATCCTTCTTATGTTGAGGGTCCCCAGAACTGGATGCAGTACTCCAGGTGGGATCTCATGAAAGCAGAGTAGAGGTGCAGAATTAGCTCCCTGCTGGCCACTCTTGTTTTTGAAGCAGACCAGGATGTGGTTGGCCTTCTGGGCTGCAAGTGCACATTGCTGGTTCGTATTGAACCTCCAATCCACCAAAACACCAACACCAAAGTCCTTCTCCTCAGCCCCACTCTCAATCCATTCTCCACCCAGCCTGTATTTGCATCTGGGATTGCCCCAACCCTTGTGCCAGACCTTGCACTTGGCCTTGTTAAACTTTATGACATTCACACAGGCTCACCGCTCAGACCTGTCAGGGTCCCTCTGGATGGCATCCCTTCCTTCTAGTGTGTCAACTGCACCACACAGCTTGATGTCATCAGCAAACTTACCAAGGGTGCCTTCAATCCCCCTATGTCACCAACAAAGGTGTTAAACAGCACCGGTCCCAGTATCAACCCTGAGGGACCCTACTTATCACTGGTCCTCACTTGGATATTGAACTGTTGACCACAGTTTTTTGAGCATGACTGTACAGCCAATTTTATCTACTGCTTGGTCCACTCATCAAATCTTTGCCTCTCCAGTAAAAGACAAAGATAATTGTGTAGGACAGTGTCAAATGCTTTACACAAGTCCAGACAGATGATATCAGTTGCCTTTCCTGTATTCACCAACACTGTAACCCTGCTACAGAAAGCAAAATTTTTCGGGCATGATTTGCCCTTAGAAAAGACATGTTGGCTGACACTCATCACATCCTTTTTTTCTTCATGCTTTAGCATAGTTCCTAGGAGAATCTGCTCCATGATCTTGCCAGGTGCAGAGGTGAGACTGACTGGCCTGTAGTTCCTTGAGTCTTCCTTTTTTCCCTTTTTAAAACTAGGTGTAATGTTCCCCCCAGTCAGTGGGAACTTCACCAGGCTGCCACGACATCTCAGGTATGATGGATAGTGGCTTAGCAACTGCTCTGAGAGTTCCCTTAAGTCTTGCAGATGCATCTTTCCACATCCCATGGACTTGTGCACTTTCAGCTTCCTTAGATAGTCTCAAACCTAATCTTCTCCTATGATGTGTGGTTCTTCATTCTCCCAATTCCTGCCTTTTCCTTCTGCAACAGGTGGTGTGGCTGGAGCACTTGTCAGTGGAGACTGAAGCAAGTAAAGACATAAATAAAAGGTAGAGGTTATTTCCTCATGGTTTGTGATCCTTTATGTGACCATTTCTTTTACATCCTTTTAAACTAAACACTACAGGGAAAGAGTACCAAACCAAAGTTCATATTATTAGGCACAGGAGAACAGAGAGACATGCACAGAGTGAATCCAGATATCAGGCAAAGGCCCAAGTGGGAGATGTTCTTCAGAGCAGCAGAAAAGCTTTTGTGAGCGATGTGTGTCCAGCTGTGCTCAAGGCAAGAGATTTCAGGCTACAGTTAAGAAGCACAAAATCAAATGACTATGTGTGATCCCTGGGATGGACCATATCCATGCTTTCAACCACAAGTGTGATCTCTGTTAACTCTAGAGGTAGGTGATTGTGTGCTGCTGTGTTATTTATAATTTAAGGGTTATACAACAAAAAACTTCTCTTTATATTTGGTGAACCAAGATGTTATATAAATTTCCCACTTTCACTATTAATATTCATTAAGAATTAAGCCTTTGGAGGCTTGGTATAAATAGCTTTCCCTGAACTGGAATTCACAATGGCCAAAATCCTATCTCCCATATAAATCCTGAATACATAGATATTTTGCAGAAGCAATTTAAAAGATTTCTATAGAAGAGTCTAATCATATCCCACAACTCCTGATAACTGATGGTTGCTATCAGTGCATATACATTTCATTTAACACCCAAGAGGCTTTGCTACCATACACTTCCTAATAAATGGCCAGTGGATATTATCTTATGGTATCCTTTCTTCTTCCCTGACCGTGTCAGACATTCATTTTTGTTACTAACAGGTCAATTTCTGTCAGTAACAGACTGAGCAGGACTTTTTGGTCCATGAGAGGAAAGCAGTGACAATTCACATACTTTCCACAGCCTCCTATTAGAGGAGTTTGACCAGAAAAATTCACTGACAACAATGCAAGTGTTGCCCAGTGTATGAGTCTACATTCTTTATTTAACAAAGGTTTTACATGTAAGAAATATAATTATTGGAAGAAACATCTCAAAATAGAGCTGAATTTCAAACAATGAATTTCATATTAATTCCTTATTAATGTGAAGGGAAACAACCTTGTATACTAACAGAGGAAGAATATAGAATGTGTTCTTACTTGAAGTTCAGCATTTCTAGTATATAAAATTTGTTGATTACATTCGCTTTAGACATTTTCTTCACTGTAATTGATATTTTTCTCCCAATCAGTCTGCAGTTATCTACTTTTTACTGCCCTCTGTGGGCTTTGAAGGTTTTTTTTTCCTTAGACATTGGAATTTAAATATCCAACTTCTTTAACTGAAAGTTCTGCCAGGCAGTTGGGGGCTTGGGAGTGAACATTTTACTGTAAGATTGTACATGTGCTATTCTCAGTAGTGTATAGGAAACTTAGTCAGCTCATACATTACTTTCACGCATTATGCAGATTTGTATATGTGAGATTAATTTGCTTTGTTTTCAAAGACACCAATAGTTAAGCAATGTGTTATGAACACAGTCACAGGCTTATATTACTATGTAAATATAGTAAATGCTTCAGAAAGGTTTTCTCAGTTCTGTTCGGTAATAAAATAATGGTAGATCAGTTTCAGCCTTCTTTCAAGATTACTTTCAAGATAACTGTGCCTCTGTAAAATAGAAAATCATAGCTCTTCTATTATCTAATTGTTGTAGGATGTACCCAAAATAAATAGAGAATACAAGATTTTTAATGTGGGAAGAAGTGCGTTCCTCTGCACCATAAAGCTGCCGGAAGCAACTGTCTATCAGAGGGCAGCAGTAAAAGCAGTGTGCTATTAGTGATGCTATTAAAAACAAAAGAGAAAAGTGCAGCATACTACTCTGAGATCAATATTCAATCTAATATAGCCCCTTGATTTCCTTCAGTAATCTCTAACAAGTCATATGGTTGTTTACAAAGGAAGATGAGGAGAGGTCTCTGGTAGTCAGCAGAGCTTGGCCAGGGGCATGCATGGAAGTGATTGAGCCATTGGTTGTCTTCTGTAGATCCATACAAAGACTAGATGTATGCTGAGATTGTCTATGATTTCAGAGAAATCATATATCCCACTATTGTAAAAACTAACATCAATCAAGGTATGATAATTTTTAAAAGAGTGGCTTCTAATAACCAACAGGCATATATTATGAGGAAAAAATGCAGCTGCAAGTTTTCTTTGGGACTAATTAAAAGCTTTCCTTCCATACAATTTCCATATGGATTTATAAAGCAAAACCCACTGGTTAAAAAAAAAAGAAAAAAAAAAAGAAAATTAAGGTCTTCAATAGCCTTTGTTAAAAAGAAGTTGCTGAAACTAACAAAGACAGAATATACCAGGTTGGAAGGAACTAATGAGGATCAAGTCCAGCTCCTGGCCCTGCACAGGACCCTTCCCAAGAGTCACACCATGTGCCTGAGAGTATCATCCAAATGCTTCTTGCATTCTGTCAAACTTGTGACCACTTCCCTGGGCAGCCTGTTCCACTGCCCAACCAACACTATCTCACAGGTGCTGTTCTATGGAGAACTAGTTATATGCTTAAAAAGGAGATGTCAGTGTTTCATACAGCTGTATGAATTTTCAGTCATCTCTGGGAAGCAGGATTTTTAACCAGAAAACTGGTCCCACCATTTAAAATAAAAGGCAACAAACAGTGCAAACTAGAACCAATTGAAAAATAAAAGGGGAATCTCACTTCTTAAATATTAGATGTGATCCCTGATATTCCAACTCTGGCAGAAAAATACAAAGGTGCAGGAAGCCAAAATGTAAACTACTGGTTGAAGAATAAGTCCAAAATTTAAATTGAAGCCACTGGAGAAAATTATTTTAGCTAAACCAAAATCTGGATCTATAGCATATGTACTGTTATATAATGACATATAGGATGTCCAAAAATAGCTGGTCAGGGTATGTAATTGAACTTGCATTTCAATATTTGTATTCAGGCATCATGCAGGGTTGGCACACAGCAAAAGCAAAGTTAAGGAGCGTGGAGAGTGGTAAAAGGCAAGAAAGGCACAAAAAAGAACATGGATCATTCATGCATTGCACAGTTATACTGATATATTAATGAAAACAAAGGAATCTGACTACCTGATTGGATGTACCCCTTAAGTATTTCACTCCTAGAATCACTGTGCTAAAATTGTCTTGAGATTTGGTAATTCTACCTTGGGGATAACAGGCCAAATTCCTTGTGCTTGTTTTGTGTAGGCTTTAGGAAAAACGACCTAGAATGGAACATTAACTACAACTGCTAGTTGTCATAGGTGTCCTTGGGAGTTTATTGACAAAATTTTAAGGTGATGGAAGTTTTACTGTTGATGTTACAGAAAACCACATAGGTGTTCTAGGATGTCAAAGATCATAGCCTTGCTCAGCTGGTGTAGGCACCGTAATAATACTGGTGTTCTTCTGTGTGGAAGTAAAACATGGGAAGATTGACATGGCTGCTATCAGGCAATGCAAATGTGTCTCAGCTGCTGAAAATTTCTTGTTCAACTCCAGCTTTGTTTGAAGTTAGACTAAAAACTATAGGGACACACAAATTCTCAAACCACGATAAAAATGCTGAACCAGCTTAAATAATCATTAAAATCTTCTATATTTTGATAAAATTATGTAAGAAAACTTGAAATTAAATTTTTAAAAAATAAGGAAAAATGGGGAATCTTTTAGGAAAAAAAATCCCAATGTTCCCTTTTATGTGAAAGAGAAAGCAGAAAAAACATCTCTCTTCCACAATTTGATCTTGACATTACAAAACCGGTTTATCTTTTCTTTACAATATGTAGAGGTATTATTTTAAAAATTTGATTTCAAAATAAGAACAAAATGATTCAAAACTACAAAAGTGAAATATTGCAGAATTTTTCAATTCCATGTTGAAAAGAAAGGTAGACAAATACAGAGATATTTGCTTTATTCAACCCAATTTTTCAAAGCTTTTATTTGCATACCTTTTTTTTTTTTTAATGCAATATTCACAATAAATTTTCCCATTCTGTACTTAACACCTGAATGTCCATACCCATTTTTGCTGCTACTGTGAATTCCTCGTTCCCATCATATCTTCTTTGCTGAATGATTCAGAGATACATGGCTGCTACTAGTAATGCAGCAAACCCATATCCTATTTTTAAGTAATATTTAAGCCAACACAAACAAGGGCTATGATTTTGTTTCTCTTACAGCAGAAACCTGCTGTTTCTCAGCAGGCTGGACACTTCTGGTGTTTTCTGCTTTCAGTTACTGCATTGTAAATAGTTTATCTTTTAAAATTGAAGATAAAATGTTTACAAAAAAAAAAATGTGAAAGGGTCACAGGTGCAGATTAGTGGCTGTTTTTACTGTGGATTTTCAAAGATTCTGAGTCACAGTAGATATTTTTAGCTGTGCTTTTAACCACTTTTTCTGCTACATTGCCTAGATGGAAATTATTTTAATAGTGGTTTGGTCTTGGTGCTCATCTGCATTTAGATGCTTTGTCAAATAAGTTCATCTCTCAAATTTCTTTCTAGAGAACTCTAGCTATCTGATTCTTGTACCATTAAGCTTTCATTTTCAAAGGCATATTACTTATGTGTCTTAGGACAGAAGGCTCTTTAATTATGTTTTTGGATGTATAATATACAATTGCCAGTTGGATTGTTCTAAATGCCCAAAAAGGGACTGACAGGGCAGATAGAAAATCTGTGAGGTTTCATAAAATAAATACCTATGTTACTATTGTTCTTGTGTACCTTAAAACATCTTGTCCTATTTACTGTTGACTCAAATGAGATTCTTGTACAAGAGACTGAATTTTAACTTCTCTTATGGGCAAAGTGAATTCTATAAAATTTTAAAAATCTTTAGAGAAACATGCATTCAATTCACATTTGTCTTCAATCCTTGCTAATTGGTGAGGTCCAAAAACAGATTGGTATTTTTGTCTGTAAATTGATGACCACGAGGAATTACCTCCTGATTGTATTTTTATTTCTGATTTATATCTTCTGATTGAAGTTTTAATTTCATAATGATCATGTTCGGAGATATTTCAGAACAGACATTTGTAAGAAACCTCTCATGGGCCAAAAGCCTTAAAAGTGATGGAAATATTAATATAACGGGTCTTCTCTATTTTTGATTTCTGTGTGTCCTCACCTAAATTCATAAATAAAATCAAGTCACCGATGGATAATAATAAGTGATGTAACAGGTATTGCAAAGTTTTACCAGGGATGTGGAGAGCTTACTGCATGAGAAGAGGAAGAATAGTTTGCTTATTTAGCTTTGTAAAGTAGAGGCTAATAGGATTATTTATTTCCCTAAATATGTAAGAGGAATGGTTATTGTCAAGAGGAAGAATAACTTTTTCTAATGGCAAATATCAGGAGAGGAACAAATTAATATAACTTATTGATTAATATACATATTACAAAAAATGGAAGAGGATCCCTGTATGACAAAGCAATAAAATTCAGGAAATTTCATGGAAGGGATTGTGTGACCTGTGTGCTTACAAAGTCAAGGTCTGAACCCAGTGAATGGAGAGGTCTTTCCTGTCCTCTTTTCCTGACCTCTTAGGCAGCCCTGATCAAAAATTGCATTATTGAGGTTCCTAAGGGTTTCATCAACACTGGGAAAGGATTGTGAAACAAATGCATTTAGGATTAAACTTTTATATATGATACCAATATTTTAAATCAGTATTCTCATTACTATAAATTATAAAGTGTGCTGCAATCTCTACACATTTTCATCTTAAAACTCTAGCTCTCGTTAGAGTTATATTTTTCTGCCTCCAGGTATAATTTGTTAGTTTGCTTTTTTGCTCCTTTGTGAAGAAAATACAAGGATATATATACGCTCAAAAGAACCCATGAGCTTTGCAAGGGGGCTGAAAGCAGCATGTATATATGTACACATGGTATTTTTTTCTTTCTTGTTTTCTTGCTTTGTTTGGTTTGGTTTGGTGTTTTGTTTTTGTTGTTTTTTTTGGGGGGGGGCGAGGATTGGGGTCCTTTCAGTGTCTGTAATGTAGTACAAACTTGATGGTGCTGTAGCTGCCATGAGTGAGACCTCAA
>JAWWEE010000074.1:132424872-132477001 GCA_035221455.1 Xenops minutus | reverse complement strand
GGTAATAATAAAGAACAAAGAGCAGTGCGGGTGGGGAATAATGTAATAGAACAGAACCATCATGGGCCATCATGAGTTATCATGGAAAGGAGAACACTCCCTAGCAATAAGACCGAACCCAGGACCAGAATGAAGTGATCTCTGATTGGAAAATTCAAAGGAAAGCGAGATCGAGGATTGGAAAATTCAAAGGAAAGCGGGATCAAGGTGGATTTTGATTGGAGAAGAAAGGGTATAAAAACTGAGTAGAGACCCGTTAAGTTTGCGGTCCGTGGCGGAGCAGGAGACTCCTCGGCCGTCCAGCATGCTGCCTTGCTCTTTTGCCTTTAGTAAAATTTTGGTGTTTCAAAATTTTATATTTGTAGTCCCTTGACTATAACAGCGGGGCTGCCCCTCCATGTAGGGCAGCTGCAGAGGGGGTGCAGGCAGGGCTCCTGCAGAGGGGGTGCAGGCAGGGCTCCCGCAGAGGGGCTGCAGGCAGGGCTCCCGCAGAGGGGCTGCAGGCAGGGCTCCCTCAGAGGGGCTGCAGGCAGGGCTCCCGCAGAGGGGCTGCAGGCAGGGCTCCCGCAGACGGCAGCGGCGAGCTCGGTCCTGGGCTGGCCCCCTGGAGAAGCGCCCCCAGCGCGGCGGGGCTGGCGTGGATGCGCTGCCATCCCGGCACGGGTGACTGAGGTTGCCGGCACGGATCGTGGAAGCTGGCAAGCTGCAGCTCGAGGCCCACGGTGGCTGTGGTGGAGCTCAGGGAGAGTGGGGGGAACACTGGACGTGCCCCAGAACGGGACATGGGACACAGAAGGGGCGCCGGGGCCCCCGCACGAACTGCAAGGGGGGGCCGTGAGCGCCCTGGCTGGCAGTGCCACCGCAGTGGGTCCAAAGAGCCCGGCTCCCCGCTCGCCCCGGGCACCCCCGGGCAGGGAAACTGGGGCATGGACGCCGGCCAGGGACTGTGCCCGTACCAGTGTGGGGGCTCCGCGGAACGGGACGGGGAAGCGGAGGGCGGGGGAACTGCCCTGGCACCTAATCACGACCGATTGGAGGGTGGGGGAAAAAGCAAAATCGCCACACTGGGATCATTGCGGGCTTGGGGAGACGCGTGGGGGTGAGAGCGGGAGGGGAACATGGCTCCTGCCATGCCTCTGGACCCGGGCGGCTCTGCCGGGAGTCCGTGCGGAGCGGGGAAGGGAGCCTGCGGCGGTCCCATGCGGAGCGGGCTTGGGGAGGGGTCGTGCTGTGCCGCGTACCCTGGCGGCGGGATGCGAGGGAAACGGGGGGAGGAAACATGGCCATGCCAAAACCCGGCATAGCTGGCACCGGGCGGGCTGCAGGGATGGTTGGCTCGGCTTGCATTCACATGCTCTGGGCTCCCCCTCCATCCCTCTCCTGCGGGGCAGGCGGGTGAGTCCGCATCCCTTGGATAAGCACTCGGCAGTGATCTCCTCGGGGCCTCCCCTGCAGGGGGCTGTCTCATGCCGGGACTGGGTTAAAAAAATTCCTAAGTTTATAAGCAAACCCACGTCTACATTCAAACAAATAAAAAGAATGAAAATACTTATTTGGTTTGATTTCGGCAAATTATAAATTCATCTATCACAGGAGAAAGTTTTTCTAGGAAAGAGACATCTTCTGCACAGCAGGCCAGAACATGAGGACAGGCACAGTACTGCTCCCACCCTGAGACACTGTATCTACCATTGGTGATGAGAAAGGTCAGGGACAGGAAAGGGGGAAGAGCACTTTTAAAAAGGAGACTATTCTGTGTTAGATGCTGTCACACTTTTGCATATGCGTATCTAAAAATCCTTCTAGAACCTCCTATTAGAGAGTTGCATTTAGAACTTGCTATTATTATTTAAAATCTGTTATTAGAACCTTGCTGATTTCTCATAGCCACTGTCCTCTGGTCTTCCTGAGATATTCTGAAACTAGACAGCTAGCAGAGCCAGCCTGAGGCTGCAAGAAACTAAAATTATGAAAGGCAGGAGATGCCATGAAAATCCTCTTTGACCATGGTGCCAAAGAAAAGCCCTGTAGAATAACTCTGCATGGTGTCAAGAGCTGTTGCTTCTAAACAGCACCAAAATCACCGGAGAAAGATATTCTCCATCTCTGCAAATGCTCCTGGTCAAGAATCGAGAAGATATGTAAGACTGGGCTGTTGTGCCTCAGCTGCAGCTGCGAGAAGGGGAAGCAAGAGTTCTTGCCTGATACTGAGGATTAGGAAGGGGACAAAGCAGATGTCCTCAGCGTGAAAACAGTGATAAGCCTTCCTTACTCTTCCCTCCTCCCCACATGGTCTTCCCTCGCAGCTGCCCAGCCTGCCAGCCCTGACCACAGGGTGAGCTTTGCACTGCCTAGGACACATGTAGAGAAAAGTGAGATATGGGAAGAACATTATACCTATAAAAATGCTTGGTATCCAAGTAAGGATAATTTCCCCAGGTTTTTATTTATCTGTGCACTTATGCTTTTATATAAATTGGCCATAAGAAGCACAATTACCCACTCCAAAAGCCGAGCGTGGGCTGACTGATAAAAGACATGGAGGGCACCTGAGCGGGTTGCAGTATATGCATATGTAACATGAAAACACCCCACAGTTTGTGCCTGTTGACCAGGTTCATATGCAATTTTTCATGAGGTAAATTTGTGTTGCTTAGCAATGATGTTTTCACTTCTCAGCTAGAAATGTTGGGCCAGAACCCTGTGGTGTTCCTGAGGAGAGGAAAGCATCCGAAAACCAAACACCTAATGTGGATGCAAGAGCTATTGTTCTATCCATTCATCTGGATCACTCTCATTTCACCTGCACAGGGAGAGGCAGCTCTTTTTAAAATGGAAACAGTATAAATGGTCAGGGAATATGGTCTTCAGGGACAAAAGATACTCTTATTGTGAAAAAGAACGTATTGCAGACCACACATTCTCTCGTCTGACTGCCCAAAGATTGTTTTAAGAAATGGCCTGTCAGAGCTGTAGCACACGACCACTAGAATCTGACTCCATCAACTTTACATGCAAATCTGCTCAAGTACTGAAAGGCTTTCTGACAATTGAAGCCTTCATTTAAAGCAACTCCTAGAACAATAAACTGTAAGACTTTCAGTGTAGGAAATCAGTGTTCTTTCCCTGTCTTAATTTCATAATTGACTGTTTTAAATAAAACTTTCCAAAAATATCATCTTGAAGTAGCACCTGGCAGGCAACTGTGAGTGAGAGTCTAACACAGTTGTAAGTAATTGGAAGTAAAGTCTTATAATGCAAAGAATCAGGCAAGCTTAATAACAGGCTGTGTTGTTAACCCTCTAGGAGAGAATATAATATTCTTGTTCATGATATTAATTTAGCTGAAGTTGTGTAGGTGGCAGATTTTAGCAGGTGCAGAATAAATATTTCCTGAGAAATGTCGCTGAAGACAAAGTTACTTTAAATTTTTAATTAAGGTGTTAAGATAGCCAAATTGAATACAGATAACGTTCCTATTCATTATTCTGCCATCTCACTGATCCCTTTTATTTCTAGCTTTTTAATAGCAATGTAGACCCCCCCTTGTGCTCTTCCACATTCTAATGTATTCTGATCTGACAGGAGAAATGATGTGCAATAGAATGCTTTTTTGAAAGGGACCTTTCTGCCTTCAGAAAATGTCTACCTTTTCCGTGCAATATATGAAATATTTGGTAGGGGATTAAGGGAGGATATCAATTCTGCTGACGTGATTAATAAACCCAGTAGCAATACGTATTTTATAGTGGATTTTTCTATACTTATCTAGATCCTTTTAGTACTAGTTAGAAACTTGTTGCTGCTTTCAACAGGCTTGGAGTCAGGCCCTAAACTGTCCTCACAATTTATGAAAAAGGACATTTGAATTACACATATTGAGTTGAGTTGTTCTTCAGAAGCAATTATAAATGCTTTTGGACCAACTTCTGAGCAGAAACTACACATACACATATACCAATAAAAACCCAGCTAAAATTGTGACAATGGTAATGCGCTGCTTTAATTCAGACTTGTGGCAAAATCCACAGAGAGGTCATGCTGCAAACCTGCTTTGTACTCCTTTCTGCACTTACCACTCTGCCTTACATTTACCACTCTTACTTACACTAACCTCTCTGCCTCTTTTTTTTCTAAGTAAGAGGTACAGGAATGCTGTCTTACATTTGTTGTAAGATCAGCTGTTTATCTGATAGCACACAATTCCTTCTGTTATTTTAACTTTATATGGAAATAAAAGCTAACAGATGATCAGCTTACCTTTATTGTGGGTTGTTTAATCCAGCACAGCCCAGCACACCAAATTACATGAAGAGGTCTTGTTCGCAATATTTTTCCCTCATAATTTCATAGTCTTTTTAAACACCTTTCTATCTTGACTCTTATATCACATCTCCAAATGTTTTCTTGCTGTGTAGGCAGCAGACCTATATTTGGCAAAAAAGTGCTATGAATCCCTGATCCAAAACAGGATACAGAAAGATCCATAAAAACATAACTGTCAGATCTGAAGCAAGTCTAGATTTTGGAGGAGAGGGTGAAGATGGAGTTTTCACCAGAAAGGCAATGTTCTGAAATCAAATTGCAGTTTTAATATCTGCAAAGCAAGTCAGCTATAAATCTGTAATACTCATGCTTTCTTAATGCCACAGCTTAGCCTCACAGATGAAGAAGAATTTTGTGAATAAGCAGATTTTAGGAAGACTGAGGGAACTGGGAGTCCTGGGGTGGCTCCACAGAGCAGCACTGTGCTCTTGCTGCTGCTGAGCAGTCTCTGCCTTGATGCTACAGGTGGGTCACCAAGAAATGAAGGCTTTCCAAAGGAAAGAGACAGACCAGCAGTATCAGGTTCAATGACCAGAGTGCTAAGGAGGCACAAGGCCAGTCTCCTGTAATCACGAGCATACTGGGTAAGGCACCACTGGCACTTTGGTAGAGTTTGTGGACTGTAAGAAGGAACTCACTGCAGCTTTCTTCTGTGGAGCACAGGCAAAGCTGTGGGAGATCCCATTTGCATTTGGGGGATCAGCATGGGAAAATGGATGGGGCAGGTGATGGATGAAAATTCTTGAGGAGGAAGTCTTGACTGGATGCAGAGGGACCCAAGAAAAGTAAGTATTGACATATTCGCCCATGGTATCACACACTGAGAATGGGAAAGACAGTTTTTTCCACATGCTGGATATGCTTAAAATAATTAGTTGAAGACTGGGAACTGCTGTTCTGTTTGTTCCTAACAACATAGTCCATAGCTAGAGCCCTAAGATGGAGCATGTAGGTTTTGGAGCCTATGTTCAGGTCACTTCAGGAATCATTTTTTGGCTTCTGCTTCTTTGAAGTAATTTTTTTCCAGACTCTTTTAGGGTATGAACTGAGGAATGTATTCAAAAGCTGAAGTACCAGCAGAATCTGTGCATATATTTTCATCTAACTCAACACTGCTGTTGCACTGTCCTTGGGGGAAACGCCTGCAGTTCAGAAAGAATTTCCTGTTGACTCACCAAATGAGGTGAGGTTGTAGTGATGAAGAATTGATTAGTCTATGCACTGCTGACATGCCCCATATTATAACTACTATTTGTCATCTAATCATGGTATATGAATGGAAGGTTACATACATTTACATTTCTAATTCTTCTAAATGTGGGTGCTACACCAGTCACTCATGCTGAGGGATTGACACCAAGTACCCTTATGTGAAAACAGTTGGTGCAGTGAGTGTTCAGTCACCTCAGTTCCCTTTTGATCTACTAGGCATTCTCCTGTCAACATATTTATTTCTTCTATGGCCTGTTCAGGCCAATATGCCAATCATATGACAAAAAACCCCAACCCTTCAGCTTGCAATAGCAGCCCTTTGGTGGCAGAGCAACAGTGTGTGGTGAAACTCTCTTGGGAGCAGTATTGGGCAAGAGGGGAAGAGATTGCTATGAAAAGACCGTTCTCATCTTGCAACTAAAACTAAAAATATAAAAAATATTAAATACTAAAAAATACTAAACATACTAAAAAAGACAATAGATTCATAGAGGATGTTTCATCACTCCCTTCTGCAGAGCTGCTCAGGCATAAGGGGAAAAGTAGCCAAATATTGTTGCTCTCAGTGGGTAACTTGGTGAGATGGTGCACTGACCAAGGCTGGATCTTCCACAGAGATTGTTGTTGTCCAGGCCAGGCCTCTTTAGGTCATTAGACAGATGTCGAATTTTCAAGTTGACAGAACAGTACCTTCATATCATAACATTAGAACAGTTTCATTCACACAGTTTACTGGAGGCTGAAAAAGGGAGAAGCATTTATGACAAGATGGCAGTGATGGGGCAGATGCATCTTTGTATACAGTATTAAGATTTTATTTCACACAGAGCAGGGATTCAACACAGCAGTGATTAAGGAGAGTGGCTGTCAGTACTCTTCTTGGCACTGTTTTAATCCTTCACATAGCTTTTTTTTATGTAGCCTCTTCTGTTTCTCCCCATAATCTCAAAGTTTGGTTATTACTGCAAGACCTGTCAAGACGTTCCAAAAAGAAAATTCTTTTGCTAAAAAGAAAAAATACTCTGAGCTTCAATAGCATACCCAGAACTATTTAAAATAAGAATTAATACAAATTAAAAGTAATGTACTTGATTAAAAGAGAAATGTATGTCTTAAATGTCTTGTTTGCAAATTAAAAAAAAAAGAAACAAAACAAACCAGCAACAAAAGCCTCCTCTCTTACTAAAGATTTTATTTAAACTATTTTTGTAATATTTCTTTTTCACTTTTTAATAGGCTTGAACCATCCCATCACAGCTTTAATTAGGATAACCTTTTATCTGTTTATGTTCTACCAGTGACATTTGAAGATTGGCCTTCAGTGAGAGCTTTAGGAGATGTGTACACTGAGGCTTTGGAAACTTCTTCTGGACAAGCTGCCAGCAAGCAATTACCCTTCTAAATGTCAATAAGCTAGACATCAATTGTCAACTTGCATCATTTCTAAAAGCCTCTTCTGTCTGTAAATTAGATCAAAAGTCAGATGCACACTTTAAAAAATAGAACTAGATTTTGATCATGTATTAAATATTTTTATCCCTTGGCACTTGGATAAAAAATGGTATACTTGAAAGACTCTAGCTTACTCTTGCAGTGTTCTAAAACCCAAAATATTTACAGATTAATTTTAAAGTATCGAGCAGAGGCCCCAGTGGATTTTACAGCAAAAAAGGATCTCAACTAGGAGGAAAAATACAAGGTGGCAATTTTAAAGAAGTATCATTGGTTTGTGTTATGGAAGCATGGAGTGGAATGTAGTTGTGGCTGATGTTGACTACATCTAATGATGAGACCATGTGTTTTACAGACCAAAAAATACTCATGTTGAAGAAAGCACATTATTCACTTTTCACTATCATTTGGCCAGTTTCTTACCATCTTATTTTGGTGATTTAACTTTTGTATCAGACCATAAACCTCACTAATCATTACCCGCAATTTCTTGAGCAATGAGCTATTTTTAATTGTCTTGGTGTTACAGTGTTCCTCTTTTGGCACATCCAGATTTGTCTGGAATGGTAGGAGATGTATGTTCCCTTCAGTAGGTTTCTATGGCTAAGGCAGTTACTAACATAATCTTCTCTGTCTTCGTTGCAGTGACGTACTTGAAGAAGATATTGCAAAATATTGACACTTATAAAAATATAAATATGAATACTGTAAATTTATATATATATGAATTAGAAACACCTTAGAACATGAAGGAAATAGTCCACACAATTCAACCTTCCTACTTTTTCTTTCTAAGGGACTCATGTTTTTCAATTATTGACCTTCCATAACAATTTAAAACATCCAGCATATCATATAATCCTAGAATGGTTTGGGTTGGAAAGGACCATTAAAGACTGTTTAGTCACAACCCCTCTCCTGTGGGCAGAGATACCTTCCACTGGACCAGGTTGCTCACAGCCCCCTCCAGCCTGGCCTTAAACACTTCCAGAGACGGGACATCTGCAATGGAGGCCCAGTTCTGTGGTTCCAGACTGTAAAATCTCAGCTGCTTAATCAGCTACAAAAAACGTTTACAAAGAGCTCCATTTGCTTTTGATGCTGCTGCCCTTCAGACTCCATTGTCTGTGCTTAGCCTAATGCTTGGTTTTAACCTCTTAGAGTTTGATGGAGAAAGCAAAGCAGACTGTGATAATCCTGGCATTAGATCCCTCACCAACTCACACCTCCACGCAGAGCCACTCCCTTTCCCACTCTCGCTTGAACTCATCCATGTGCTTTAATTGATATTCATTTCAGATCTTTTGAGGACAGACTTGCCCCAGGGACCTATAAAGCATTTATAATTGTATTTAAAAGATTTGTACTTGAATCCATACCTCTGTGACAGAAGTGCCTCATATATCACCTCTTGGTCACAGCACTTTACTTTGTCATATGTCTGACAGACAAATTGATAAGCTCTTTCATTCCAAGTAAACCTCTAATATCCCTTTTTAGGCTCTCCTCTTTTACTTTGGCCTTTCTCATGACTATAGAGTTGCAGGGCAATGTGTCATGCTATTTCTGTCTGGTAATAATTGGTGGGAGATGGAGAGATTCATTTGGTGTTGACTCCATTTGCAGGGCTTGGCTGCCATTCAGTTATTAATTAGAGAAATGCTATTGATGTAACTTTATTAATGATGTGTTACCAGTTTGCTCTTTATATTATAGAGCTTTACCAAGTGCAGTTGATGTGAAAAGCACTGATGTAACCCTCTACAGTATATATCATCACAAATATTGTTAATTTAAGTGTTACCACTAGCAGCCAATAAACAGATGAGCTGATAATCATCTTAGCAAGTAAGAAAAAATACATAACATTTGTCTTAGTCCTGGTTGCTTTTCTAATACAGACTTTTTCTCTCTGCCACATTGTCTCATTACTAATTTAAGTAAACCAAGAAGAATACCAAAACTGTTTCTCTGCCTCTTCTGCTGTGTTGTGGTTTACCCTGGCTGGCAACTCAGCTGCTTGATTACTCGCCTGTGGATGTGGGAGAGAATTAGAAGGGTAAAGGTGAGAAAACCCATGTGTTAAGATGAAGACAGTCTAATATGTGAAGAAAAAGCTGTGCATATAAGCAAAGCAAAACAAGGAATTCATTCATTGCTTCTCACAAACAGCATGTGTCAAGCCATCCCCAGGAAAGTAGTGCTTCATTGCATGCAATGGTTAGTTGGGCCTTGATTCTGTGTAAGTACTGCTCAGCATTAACAAAAACATCCCATAATTATCAACACTTTCCAGCACAAATCGAAATCACAACCCCATACCAGCTACTATGAAGAAAATTAACTCTATCCCTGACAAAACCATCACACAATGTGTGAAGAAACTAGTGTTACAATGACATGGCTGTGGTGCTGTTTGGGTTGGATTTGTATTCCACAGAAATCATTCAGCTTTAGAAAGCTAAAACTTAGGCAGCAAGTCAAGACAGTGATCAAGGCTTCATTATAGTCAAAGGAAGAAGAGTGGGTGGTTCCTCCCACCCCTCTTAGACACTAAGTTCTGAAGGAAATGAAGCACACTCTGGAGGTGCAACCAGTCATTCATTGCACTGGCAACATAGACGTGTAAATTAGATATGATGCTTAACTTTTAGATTTCTAAAGTTAGATAAATTCAATTCAAACTGCTTACTCCTTGTTCTCTATCAACCTCAATCAACTCATGTAAAAGTGAGTGAAAGCTTACTGCTGACCTCCATGGGATTGAAACCATATTCAGGTAGCAACACAGGTATAATATTGTGTTATTGTCTTGTGCTAACAATTGTGCTACTGATAATATTTGTATGTCTGCACTGAAATTAATCAAGATATAAAATTGGCTGACAGTTATTTCTGAGGCTGGATCTCTTGTTGATCAATAAATCTCTATTTCTTTGACCTTCTTTCATTATCAGAGAGCTCACTGTTCAAAAATAAATGTCTTTTCAGTTTTAGATTTGGATAGACTGGATCAGATCACTTCACTGACCAGTGTTAAGAAACGAGCATAGTATCTACTGAGTACTAAGTGAAAGTTTTATTTGTAATTGATTCATCTTTTCATGTGTTCCTAAGTATTTATATATATATATATAAAATAGGCCTGAAACAGATCAAATAGAAAGGGATAGAAAGGATTCAGAGGGATCAAAGTGAGAAAAGGTTATTCCCAAATTCCTTCTGAAATGGCAGTCTTCAGCACTGAACTGAAAGTACTCTACAGCTGATATTACCTATCAGATCTTGGAGTATGCCAACAGGAAAACGATCTCTCCTTTGTAGGAGTCATTCTCCATCCTGAACAAAAACTTGTTTCTTAAATTACACTTCTTTTATGAATTAGGAATTTTCAGCTTTCTTTCTGCGTTCTTCCTGCATTTCTCTATCTCACCTTACAAGTTGCTATGGTATGCAATGGGCTGGCACTGTATTGATTGAAGCTATATTGCCATAGCAGCTAAGCTTACTCAAAAATGTTCTAGCACAGCAAGGTATTTCTGAGCGTGCATAAAGCTCCATTTAGACTTGACATATTGTTTATGATATCTCATTCTAAGTTGTGCATTCACTGTCTATCATTATGAATTGTAGGCTCAGGATGACGGAATCTTTGGAAACAGCTTTCTTCAAAAACAAAGAGTAACTTTTCATTGACCAACCAGTCCTAAAAATGTGCATTCTTTCTTAGTTTCTGGAGATTCTAACTAAAATGTTCTATATTCATTAATGATTTTTGTAAGTCAGTGAGCATCTGTTCACTTTACACATGCATTTAATTATATAATTTGTTCAGAGCTCTTTACATCTGTCCTTTTGGCTTGTTTTGAGTCTTCTGCTGGTCTTACCCATTACTCTTGTAACTCAGATATCTTGTCCTGCAGCATTTGATTTACTTTCTTTTTCAGTATTATTTTTGCATTTTTGACTCAAGAAAGCAAAGAGGAAGAAGGAAGATGCATGGGTTTGTAATTTTGGGTTTTTTACTTTTGTTAGATAACTTACATTCAGGCTGTCAAAATGCTAGTGCAATGCTACCAAATAAGAACCTTAGAGTTGAGACCTCAAGTTGAAACTTGAGAAGTTCAAAAGTTTCCTCAAAATAGACATTTTCTCAGTTATTTAACTATTTTTAAATGTAATTGACACCCAATCCCATATATTCTCCTACTGATAAGTTTATCTTTAATTATATCACTTTCAGAAACAGCATTTTTTTCAGTTGCCCCTATCCCAAGAGGCCACCTTCTCTTTTACCCATTCAACCTGCACTACTTTGTAAAGAAAATTACTTATTACACCAGGGCAGGAGATAGAGGTAAAATGGAGAAAGTGAGAGGTTGTCCCTTACCAGTTAAGACACCATTTAGGGGGTACAAATATTAGTGATGTGTTACAATAAATATACATAAGAGGAAAAACTGCTTAGCTGAAACTGCTAGCTAGTTCAGTGTGCTAAATACTTTGCTTACCAGACTTACATAGGATGTGATTTCACTTCTCTGATCTGAGTCATATAGATTTGAGCACAGATTTGAGTTTGCCTGACTTTTGAAAAAGTGGGCCATTTCACTGGAATAAGGCTCACTAGACTCTAGGATGTAGATTCTGTGTTACTTTGTTTCTATTACTGCTGCGGGTGATGACAAGTATTTTCAACAATGGCCATTATACTTAGGGAATTTTTATATTAAAGACAGTAAACTGTGAACCTGCAGCGAATAGCCATGTCTATCCTGGGGTGTGTTTTTGTCTTTTTTTTTTTTTTTTTTTTCCCCCACTGAATAAGGCATAGCACTTGGAAAGGGTACATTATTTATGATATTTTAGGATCAAAGGCCTTTCTCAGCCATCTTCAGTGAAACAAAATATTAATTGAAAGAACCCTCCAGCAAAACAATAGAAATAGAGATTTCAAATCTGCAGAGGGAATGGCTGTCTTTAGTATTCAAAGATTTCTTAGGACTGTTGACTTTTCCCTCTCTCTTCACGTTCATGTTCAAAGAGTCCATAAAACCTCAGCTGCTTTTCTTCCAGGCAGCACCATATGTATTGACGGACTCTGGCCTGGATTTGCAATATTTTTGAAGCTGAACAATTCACTGACTTGGAGTTATATTAGAGACTGCTTATCACACACTAATAAAAGAAGTAAAATACTATGGGGTGCTTTGCTTAAAAAAACACATCATATTTTTTGCTTGTTCTAAGTTTGTGACATCAGAACATCCTTCTCTGGAGATCACTCAGAGGTAGTGCAGAAGCATCCTGTATTATGTGATTTCTGAAGAACCTTATTTTAAAATCTGGAGCTGTCAGAAACCTGGCACCTCACTCTAGCTTAGAGGTTCACCTAGACTGCAGTTAGGCCTAATTACCTTCAAAGATCTTAGCATAGATGCATCATAGAGCTGTGCTGCAATTATTCGCATTCTCACAAATCTTATTTGAATTCATATGTTAATTACAGTACTTAGGCTGCAACACTGTAGGAATGCAGGTAATGATGTTGAGAAATGCTAGGAGCAGGTTATTAGTAATCCTGTTTCAGCACAGGTTAGAAGCAGTTGTCTATGGACATGGGTATAAGAAATTTCTAACTGTAGAGGTTTCACTCTGCTTATGTGCTAGTGGATTTATGAAAAGTTTGGAAGAAAATAACAATCTACCAGTCTTCTCAAGTAACAGGGTAATAGCTACATTACATTAGGGCACAATAATTCAAGCTTTTCTCCAAGTAAAAATGAGAAGATAGCATGCTCATGGGAGTATGGCCAAGTGCAAAAATATAAATGCAGACTCTATTTCACAGTTACATAATCGTATGCACTGGTAACACAGGTAAAGTGTAGAGGAGACAATTTGTTAAACACTTGTACTTGATAGATTACACCCCATAGGACCCTTGTGGAGAGTTGAGTTTGCTGACAGTGTGGTTCAGATGAGAAAGGACAGGACTGCAGTACACTGGAAGGCATTAAAGATAGCATGACTAATTACACATGTGATTTTTAACTCTCTTAGTATTTTCATTCATAAATACAAATAATAATAATAAAACCTCATTCATATATAGCGTTCACATATGCATCCAAACTGTTCTGAAAAGTGTTCAGTACTGTTATTTTCATCTTACAGGAGAGCACACCATAAGGAATGTCTCTTAAGGTCTCACTGAAAACTCGGGATTCCAGCACAGAATTCCCATATCCCAGGCTATGGTAATGAAAACATGCTCAATAGAGAAGGACCAGTTCAGGAAGCCTTTAAACAAATCTGTCACAGGATTGGATAAGGATGCACTCACCAGTGTCGATGGAGCTGGCCCATGTTATTGCTAGGATTCTCTGGATTTCATCAAGTCCATTGACTGTCTCACATAATTTTTCCTTCTTTGGATGCTATGGATGTTGCCTCAATTGAGCTTGTAAAACCTATTTCATTTCCACATGTCTTGAAAAGAACAAAAAAAGAGACAAACCCAGATGTATTAGACAGCTCAGACTTAACAAAATCTGTAGGAATGGAACTGTTACTGTATTTTCAGATGAGATTTTTTTGAAACAAAAGTCCTTGAGACTAATCCTATGTTTAACTATAGCAGGTATATCACTCTGTGTGATGGAGTAACTCTTCATTTAGAGCAGAAGAGAGTGTTGTCTCTTTTAGACTTCCTTATCAATTTTTTTATGGAAAGAAATTGGTGTAGCTCTTTCAGAAAGATATCCTGTATGCTAATAAGAGCTTTATTAAAAAGTTCTTAGTTGTCTGTTTCTCCCTCTTTTTCATTATTTTCTTTGCTTATCTAGCTGTCTTAATAATGATCCTGAAATATTCAATTAGTAGTAGAGGTATGGCACCACCTAAATAACTGAAAAACATACAGAGAAAGGCAGGCCATGGACCAACCTAAGGTACTGGTTCTGTCTCCTCCTTCCATCGCTTGAAGACTTACCAAAGAAGAACAATGGTGCACATACTAAATGGTGCACAAACTTCAGATGATGAATTAAGGTTTTACTATAATTGGAATCAAATCTTCATACTGGTATTTCAGGTAGCAGAGCAGGCCTGGAGAGCACAGTGTTCAGTGAAGGCTGGGAAAACTTACAGTTGTGTGCTGTTTAACCCAAAATGAGCCTGACATGTCTTTCACCACATTTTGAAAAGAAAACTCTCTGGGGAAAAAAAATATATATATGTACAGAAGGGAAACGTGATTCATTTTCTCTCCTTTTCATTAATACAATCATGCTCTCAGAAGCTAACTTGCTAGTGTAAAACACATTATTTTTTTCTGTGAAAATAATCCTTTTTGCAAAACAGAGAATTAAACATTGCTCTTCTGACAGCATACCTCGCCAACAGAGTGAACTTTTGCATCAACAGCTTATAGCCATTGTTTCTAAGTGTGTTCTATTTATAGAGAAGCACTTGCATGACATTGCAGAGGCAATTAACCAAAGATAAAGGTAATTTTCCGGAGCAGAAATCTCTACTCCAGATAAGATGGTATTAAGCATCCCACATTTATGCAGGTTTATTTAATGTCTTTGGACACAAACATGTCAGTGCTGGCAAACTGTATGAGATAGGAATAAATCTAAAGCACTGTGGAAAAAAAAGAGGGACACAGAATATAAGCAAGAGAGGATCTACCAGGAGCAGTTAGAGGGCTGTAGCACCCTTTGTTTCTGTCCCTGTGGTTAACGTTAATGATACATCACATGACTGGCAGCAAAGGTTTATCCCCTATGATACCTAGATACCTGACAGACTATTTATGCAGTATTCACTTGAGGGACTATATACATAGAGATTTAAAATCAGGAACAAGCACAAGGAAAACAAAATCTTGTGTGTGAATTACCCTGCAAATTCAACCTTTGCCTACTTACCATCGCTTTGTATTTATATGTTCTTTGCCTCTTTTATATATCGTTGCCTTTTCACTGCAGTGACACCATCACAGTCTACAACTTCCTCAAGGGGCACAGTGGAGGAGGAGAGGACCACTGACAGGACATGAGGAAAAGTAATGCATCAGGGGAAGTTTAAATTGGACATTAGGGAAAGGTTTTCCACATAGAAAGTGGTCAGTCACTGAGAAAGGCTCCTCAGGCAAGTTGTCATGACACTGAGCCTGAGTGTCAGAGTTCAAAGAGTGTCTGGATGACACTTAGTCATACAGTTTAGTTTTAGGTAGTCCTGCAAGGGGCAGGAAGTTGGACTTGCTGATTCTTACAGTTCTCTTTCAACCTGACATATTCTGTGATTCTCATCTTTGAATGGTGTTTAAAATAGTATCTCAGTACTTTTGAGTTTAGCAACAACAATCATGAGCAAGGCAAACTCTAATCCAAATGAAAATGGGTACAATAGAGGGTAGGGTTATCTTTTACTTCAATACATACAAACATAACTTCAGACGTAATTCCTTTTCTTGCTCTCTCAATATATTTGATTAGATAGATGATTGATTTTGAGATGCTGCAAAGACTTCTGAGTTTTAACCAGTCAAGGAAGATTCTAAAAGCCTTTCTCAACTTTCTTATCACTGAGCTAATTAGGTTCCAGAAAAGATTTTATCCATCTGTATATTGAGAGTTTTGAATATAGACTTCCTTCAATGGAAAGTGAAAGACCATTTAAAGAAAAGTGAGAAGGCAAAAAAACAGCAGGCAGAAACTTAAACACAGCAATGTAGAAATAAAACTATATGTTCTTACTCTTTAGATGAATAAAGGCAAGAAGCTGATTCCTTGACCTGAAGCAAGACCTTTTCCATGGAAAAGTGGTCTGAACCAATGCATTCTTCTATGCAGTTTAGTTTACAGCTGTCTGAATATAATTCATGATTCAGGTAAGAATACCACTTTTCTTGGTATATGTGTATTGGTATGACCCTTAATCATGTATTCACTGACAATTATTAATATATATAGGTAAGTTAAAAAACTAAAAGAATTATCTAATGTACATTTCTCTCTGTAGCCTCTAAGACTACAGACAAGATCTATTTCAATAACCAGAAAAAAGTTCACACAAAGCTGTACCATATGGGGAGGGACAGATGCTGAAACCTGCTGTAATAAAGGATGAACATATCAAAGGGTGCTGGCAGCCTGTTGTAGAATCACTGTTACTTTACACAGTGAAATGAATCTAAATTACCACACTACTGTTGGAAGTCCATCTAACTGAGCAACTACAGGTGGAAGAGAAGATATGAGAAGGAAAGTCCTAAACTGTCGACTTCAGGGAAGTTTCCTGAACTACTGTGCAGTACAGAAGGATGCAGAGATCAGATTCCCCCACTGCCAGAAACATCATCAAATTTTGACAAGATGCAAGGCAAATGTGAGGTGTCCCAACATCTCCCACCCTGCAAAAGGACTTAAGTAATGTGCTTTCTCAACACTTCCAGTCGCAGCCTCTGGACATTTTTCACTATTGTAGCATGAGTTGTGGTTTACAGCAAGTGCTGGACAGAGCCAGTGGGATTCAATCTACAGCTCTTTGACATGCTGGCGGGCTGACTGGATCTGCTACAGCAGACCACTACGCTTCAGAAGACATAAAGAGCAGATGGGGAAGATACCTGGGGCATCTCGAGTGACCGTACGTGCTTATACCTGGACAGCTGAATCATATCCAGTAAGTCAAGGCAAGGAACACTACAGGAGTTCACAAAACCTCAAAGTGCACTGACTCGCTTCTTTTCAGTACTTTTTTGTGGGCATGTTCTGATGTAATAACCTCAGTTCAATGTGTTTTAAATGATGTATGCAGTGAAAAATCCAAATCAACTATTTTTTTTTTTTTTGCAATCATTATGTTGTCCTATGCAGTTAATTCCCCCACTTGTTGCAACTAACCACCAAGTCCACCATGGCTGCCTATAATTCCCAGGCTAGAGAGAAGTATTTTAAAATGTTTATGAGGTATTTATCTTTATTTATTTCACCCTTCATCCTTGTGGGGTCTTGACTGCCTTGATGTGGAAATCCTCTATTTTTTGTCACTGGAATAAAGTGTATTTGCCCACACAATTTCCCTTATTACAGATTTTAGTTAAAGGTACAGTTAAGTGCAACTTATCATGAAAGGAGGTAGGAGTAGAAATAATCACAGTTCTGAAATTTAGAAGTTGGCAGATTTTTTTTCTTTCACTTTTGTTAGTTCTTGTAAACAATATAAAATGGTAATATCAGCAAATAATTGGGTAGACCTGGCAACTGCCACAGACAAGATACTAGAATAAATGGACCAATAGAGTACAAAGATGGATTGAACAATCTTTCACAGTTCCTCCCAGCACTATTTTCTTTCATTCAAATAAATGGCATAATTCAGTGTGGAAAGCGTCACATTAGTCAAATAGCATCTTTGTGTTACAGTAATTGAAAGTATTTGTAATTTTTAGAGGAAAAATGGACAGTACTGTTAATAAGTACTGATCATTATTTAGAATCTGGAAACATATTTAGTTTTAAATGATGACTTAAAAGAGATCAAAATATCACCTCCAGTTCTTTTATGTTCACTTATCGTGCACTTAGACATCAAGAGGGGTCAAATAATTATACAAAGTTTCTTTAAACATTCAGGCTGGTAGTATTTGAATATATTTGGCCTGCTTCACATCCAAATACAATTTTGGTCTTCTGCCTTTAAATACTTATTGTGTCATCTTTCTTTGTCTGTTTTGGTTGGGAACGTGCATTAGTCACTCATACTTCTTTAACAAAAACAGGTCATCTGGTTTGATGATTAATGCCTCTCATCTTCAATAAAAGCACTAAGAATGCTGAAATTCTCATCAGACTAATTAGTAAGAATGCCCTTGAGCCAGCCACAAGTCTTGGTACAGATGTCATGAGTTCACAGAACTGCTATGTCTGATCTTTTTAGTTACTTCTTCTAAGTAATATCTGGTCATTCAACAGAGATCACAGACACAACAATTACTGGCTTGGGAGTATCAGTTTTGTCAGTACTTTTCCCCAGATAGCTAATTTCAATACACCAAGTTCATCACAGTTTTCATGAACAAAAGTTGCTCATCTAAAGCTGATTATATGGCAATGCAACAAATACTGACCAAGAAAAAAGTTAGATCATCCTGAGCCAAAATAAAACAATTTACTTAACGAATTGAATGGGAAAGCAATGAAAAGAAGATAATGATCTCCTTCCAGAGTTCTGTTTTTTACCATATAGGGAAAAATAAATGAAGCCACAGTAGTTGATTCATTTCTGCTTTTGGTTTAAGAAGGGCTATATTATGCTTTCCTAACTTTTCTAAAGTTTGAGACAATCCTTTCTTTTATTTATTTTAGTTTTGTTATCCTTATTACCAAGTACTATGATTCCAGTTTTAGACTGACATAATTTACCAGTGAATGAGGCTCATATCTCCATAAACCTCTTATTTTTAACATACAATAAAAACAATGAAAGATTTGCTTGAAGACAGAACAAACAATCCGTATTTTTTAGTGCCAGCTTCCTTCTCCAGGTAAGGGGGAATTCACCACTTGATTCACCACTACTTAAGTCAGTATAAACATTTCAGGGAAGGGAAATGAGTACAACTCTGCACTAAGCACCTCTAGATTTTGTCATGAGCTGTGTGTGTCAAATGTAAGCTTTTCCCACAATTACAATGATTTGTCCAGAACTGAGATTCTGGTATTTCCGAGAAGTAAAGCAAAATTCTTTCTTTAAAACTGCAGTCTTATTCTACGTTTGATTAACAATATTCCACAATCAAAGTCCTGTGAGAGTTGTATTACTCTTCAATATTTGATGGTGTTATTCTAGCTTTGGGATCATCACTAGGGCATGTCTTCTGTCCTGGAACATGCATCCCTTGAGTCCTAAAATCCATATTTTCACACATCATAATATTTGTAGCTGTGGAAATTATCTTATTTGTCCAACATGCTTTAGGATTCCCCAGATGCACACTATGAGAGAGAATCATAGAACAGTTTGGGTTGGAAGGAACTTTAAAGATCACCTAGTTCCAACCCCTCTGCCATGGGCAGGGATGCCACCTACTAGACCAGGTTGTGCAGAACCTTATCCAACCTGGCCTTGAACACTTCCAGGGACGGGGTGTTCACAACTACTCTGGACAACCTGTTCCAGTGCCTCACCACCCTCAGAGTAAAGAATTTCCTTCTAAGACCCAGACTAAACCTACTATCATTCAGTTTAAAGCCTTTAACCCTTGTCTTATCACTATGTGCCCTTATAAATGATCCCTCTTCAAATTGCTTGTAGGCCTCCCATAGGTACTGGCAGGTGCTATAAGGTCTTCACAGAGTCTTTTCTCTAGGGTGAACAATAGGACAATTGTTTTAACTGAACCATTTGAGTATTTTTGCCCACCTGTACTCAGAAAGCTGAAAATTTCTCTTTTTTTTTTTCCTTTTCTCTGTCAGGGCCCAGTCCAGCCCTTTCTAAAATCTACTGGTATGTATGTATGTATGTATATATGTATGTATGGATAGATAGATAGATAGACTGATAGATAACTTTAGTACAAGCATTGTTCCTTAATCAAACATTCTGTATCCTCCTACATGAGGTGCATAGTTTTCTCTTGTTTCTTGTTACATGGCTGTTTCCAGTATGAGCAGATATCCTGAGACTGACACAATTCCAAGAGAAGGTCTTCCCTGCCCTCCTTCCTGTCACTCTTCTCACAAACAGAAGATTGAACTCACCTGCAGACTATGCCAGGTATTCCTGACTCGCTCAGAGAAATGTTTTTTCAGGTTTTGCATTCTGTAGACTTCCTACAAAATACTATGAAAAGTGATTTTGGCAGTCTCAGTAGGGTGACTTCACAGTAAATTATTTCATCACTAGTTGACAATTCCAAACACAGATGTATCTGAAAGAGAAAGCAAGAGTGACAGCTCCATCTTTTGACTTGTTGGGAAGCAGATCCTTTAAGGTGTTGCTCTATTCTGAAATGTTGCAAATAACAGCATCATGGGTTCTATTATCTTTCAGGGATTTCCATAACAAACTGAGGGGGCTTGCAAGTGAAAAGATGTTTCAGCTAATGCCTCCTTTCAGAAGTGAAAGTCAAATTGTACAGGGACATACATCTAACACTTATGAGTACTGTGTTTGCAATGAATAACCAATTATTTTGTGATTCATAAGAAAAGAAGTAGATGATAGTTCATTTTCTTAAGAAGCTGTCAGTTCTGAAGCTATTTATACCAGGCAGAATGTAAAGTGGCCATTACCACAACCCAACAAGATATAGAATACATAAAAACCATTACTGTTTAATAGGTTGTATTTTCAAACAAAATTAACTCTTCAAACAAAATAGACTTGAACACATGACCTCTTTTAGAAATGTGGTTTTAAAAGACAAAAATAAGAGGTAATAGAATTTCAGCCCAGCTGCACTGATTTTTTTTGTTTAAGAATCTACAGCTGTCTGAGCAGCTCCCTACAGAAGTATGTTTTGTGGTTGATTATCTTTGATTATGCATCTGTAATTGTATTTTTGGTCTATTGGAGAAGGGACCACAATTTTTCAACCTGATAAACTGGTTCAAAACCATGAAAAGAATATTTTAGGCCACAACCTAAACTGTACTGTTCCTTTCCAGAATCATTTGCTGATATTTCCAACATGTTACTCTGCCAGTAATGTTTCAATAATACACATAATTTGTCCAGATATGTTTAAGAGGTGATTTTTCTCCTTTCATGAATCTTCTAAAATTGTTGCTTTGGTTTTTTTGTATTTTTCATCCTGAATCGCCAATACATTATAATCTGTAGAGGATGAACATCTCAAATTGCTAACAATTAATTTTATCTCAATATTTTTGCTTTATTATTTGTCATGCCAAAAGTCCTGGCCTAGCAGACAAATTAGGCAAACGATCCTTTCTAATTAGTCATTTAATCTCAAACAAGAGCTCCAGTTTTACATAAGAATTACATATTAGTGTTATGTATTTTCAAACTTTTCTTAGTTGATGTTAGTTTGCTAATCACAAATATTTACAGGATATTAATCTCTTAATTACAAATTGCAACCTGCAATATTTGTTGTATTTCCACAATGCAGTGTAAATAAAATGTCATGAATGATAAAAAAATAAATAAATCCACAATCACTGCATTATCTGACAGCCTTGGTAACCTGTACCTTGCACAGAAATGAATCCAATGCTTAGGATACATTAAGGGGTTAGCTGATAATGTTCAGAAAATGTGCATGGGAAGTAACAAATTCAGCTTTTCAGTCCACTGCCTAATTGGTCACTAATATCAACTAATACTTAGGTCACTACATATCACCCACCTTTCTCGCTTTATGGAGAAGGTACTGATAGTCTTATTCTAATGCCAGTCACAGTTTCATTCTCTTCACTTACATATAAATTTTATCTTTTGCATTTGAATTCTGAAGGTGTTTTGCTTTAGTCAACGTTTTAATACATGACTTTGTTGCTCCACGAGAAGTCAGAAAGTAGGATTTTACTTTGGATTTTATGGCCAGACATTTTTTTTTTTTTTAATATTGTTTGGTTTTAGAGACCAGAATTTCAAAAATCAGTGTCCATTTTCTTGATCAGCAGTTGAAAAAAAGCAAATAGGAAAAAAAAGGGTAATAATCAGAGTGGGTCCCATCTACTTTGAACTGATGTGTTCATTTCCTAAGGAACGAATGTGTCCTGGTTGATGTGATGCATAAACCAGTGGTCGCTGCACTTGGAGCTGACAACACAGTACATTTGCCTCTGATCTTTAAACCATTTAGCACTTGTTCCCTGGAGTGATTGCTGCAGAACTGAAGATGATTCAGTGTTCCTTTTGATAAATGGTTCATGAAAGCCCAAGACATGCTCTGTCTGGAAGAATTCACAGCCATCTGCTGGGAAGTTAATATATTCATCTCACACATACAAATGGGTTTGTGGATGATGTCTCTCACTGCTTTGCACTAATCTGACTTTATTGGCATTGAAATCAACTTGCACCATTGCAAAAACAGAGTTGTAATCTGACCTGTGGATTCCATTTAATAATGCAAACCTCTCAGTTACAGCCACAGGAGAATATGTGGAAAGAAGAACCTGTAATCTCTTCTTTTCCTTCTAATTGCTCCTTTACTAACATTTGCATTTGCCTCACATTGAAGATGAAACCTATGTATGTTCCTTTTTTTTTCTCTTTTTTTTTTTTCCCCCCCCAGTATAATTCAAATCCTTTGGTTATTCCTAATCACATAAATATATTTGGAACTGAGCATGGAAAATTTTTAAAAACGTCAGGCAATCCCTCATATATTTTCATCACTGGCATCAGGGTAAATGCCAGAGGGATTTGTATTATTTTTGATTGCATGTTGGTGATGAATATAGTTTTCTTCAAGCTACAGAGGTGGTGCTATTTTACCAGCATCATCTATCTCTAAGACTTGCCTTATAAGCTCAAGAAAGAATATGGAGGAAGCTGAGGCCAACACCCATGATGTGGCCCTGAGAGACGTTCTGCTGAATATCTTTCATCCCCAAGAAAAATCACACGTGATACATTTCTTTCCTTACACTAACCATCTTAAAATCACATGAAAGAGCCTATAGATGAAAGTGCTTTGGATTTAAAACTGGTGTCGAATGTAAACCTGTTGTTTCCAGACTTCACTTAGTAATAGTCATATGAATTATGATGTCAGCATTTTCAAACCCAGTGATACAAAAGATCATGCGCTTCTTTTCTGATGTCTCATTTCATAAGATTCTTGGTTTATAGTCACAGCTATTCCACTGAAGTCAGGGAACCTGCCTTGGTTGTGGGATGACTTGGGTGTAAATACAAATAACTCTAATAATTGAGTCAATTCATTTAACAACTGTAAATCAGTTACTTATAGAACAACCAGGGGCATGTATTTGGGCTTGTGAGTCCACAAACATCAATGGGCATGACCTTTTTGTTTTGCTTCACTGAAATGAATTTATACTCAGAATCAATGTTGAATCTGGCCCCTCTACTTGGAAATCCAATGGCGACTGCATAATCTCTTTTCTGTTTAGTTAAATACATGTCTAACTGTTTTTTTTGCACATCTTTTGTGGTTCTCATTAATTATAGTACCATTTTGATTTTCAGTATTTCTGGATAATTTTCCAATTAATTCCTGGTAAGCAGGATTGAAGAATTCATAAAATAACCTTTAGTCATTCATGAATTTCTTATTGTATTCAGGTGTTCAATAAAGACCTGGGTTGTCTTTTTCATATCTGTCCTTTTAACAGCTTTACTCATATATCAATAAAATGTGTTTCCAAGCATAATATTCTCTTGGCATAATCATCTGTTCATTCAGAATTACCATCTGTGCCTTGCTGGAGACTTCACTCTTTTATGAAACTGGCAGTGGTGACAAAGTTCATTTGAATTCCCAGAATATGCAATCATCAAACAGTTTGCAATTCTCTTTTCAGAGCTGGCTTTCCATGCTGATGGAACTTTTAAGTATAGATTTGTTGTTGTTGTTGTTGTTCAATGTTTCATGGAACACTGTCCACCATCCTTCCCCTCCTCCCACCACCATTTTCTCTACCAACTTCTTAGCTCAGGCAAGATGGATGAGACTCCCTGTGAAGCCCATCAGCACTTGTTTTTTAATAAGCAGTACAGATTGCTGTTGTCTTAAATGAAGCATATTTCCCACCCAGGGAATAAGCACATTGCCTTCAAGCAGATCATATTTAAAAATAATCCTAGGAAAAGATCTTATATCATATAAGACATGAGAAAGGAGAAGAAAAAAACCAAACCACAAACCAATATCTTTTGAATGCAAAGGTAAATTGCTTTTCCTTACTTACGAGAGGGAAAGGTTCCTTTTTAATTCCTCCTTATACTTTACAAACACTGAATTTACTGCTAGATTCCTGCAGCTTTTGAACCTGGCAGCTAGAAGAACAAACAAGCTCAGCTTTTCTTGCTATTCATTCTTCCCATTAGGTATTTTCAAAATTTCTAAGTTTCAGTCACAGAATTCTGTAGCAGGTAACACAGTGGTTTACTTTTCTGTGCTTATTTTAAAGGTATTTTTACAAGGAAGTGACACCTCTGGCCTGAGTACTTGGTACTTGTGCAGTACTTGAAAAGTTGAATTTTGATCACAAACGAAAGAATTAAAATTCCTAATTCCTCACTGGGAAATCTAATGGGTTAAAGATGCTTAGTTCCTTGGAATACATCTGACTCACACAACCTTTTTTAGAGCTTGCTGTGACTATTTTACAGGTGGTTATCATATACTGTTCCCTGCGTATTCTGTTGGCAACCTAGAAACCTAACTTGGAATGTGAATGTTGAGATTTTGAAGTGTCCAAGTGGTTCTTCTCCTTTATGTGAAGTTCTTTAGGCCAGCAGAAGTAGCTGTACAGGAACCTAGAATCTGGAATCTCTCTCAGTCCCCCTCTGAAGGAGTTCATCTCTCTACAGTGATTACAATTCCTGATGCTTTGCTCAGAAGGACCTGAATTCCAAATCACCATATTGTAGTGGTGCACCGTTACATAGGTAGGGTTCTCCTGCCTGAGGAAATAGCAAAAAAGATGAGACAAGTTCATGCTGTGAAGCTGACCTAGAAGTTCAGTTTCACTGTCTGTACTGGGTCCATACCAGGATGCTTCACTGTTGTTATTCACCAGAAGTTTCTTTCTATTCTGTTTCCATTTGGTTGTGGGAGACATCCCCAGAAAGCTGTATTTCTTGGTGGTATAGTTCAAACTCCAGAAAGCACCTGCATGAGCAGAGACATGATCTGGACATTTCAGTTTGGCTTATATAAAAACCAGTTTTTTAGAAACCCCTATAAACTGAATCACAAGCTGGTGTGCTATATGCAATGCATAATGATAGAGAGAGACGAGCCATCCACTGCTCTCCTAGCACCACCAAAGCAGAGTGCTGTGCAGTGGACTTCTGTGTGCTGAAAGGATTATTAACTCAGGGCACTGGCAAGGTCTGGGGTAAAAAGAAACAGCAAGTTTTAAGTGAAAACTTGCTTGATAACTGGCCAAAATAAGCTGAAGTGTATTTAGAAAGAAATTTGTTAAGGTAGGCAGTACTACATGTTTTTTATTGATTCTCTCTCAGTCTCTAAATGCCGGTGATTAATTGACATCCCGAAGCGTGACTTTTTACCACAATCACTATTGGGAGCATAGAAGGTGTTGAACATTCAGCAAAGCCACTGATAGTTGGCATTACTGGGAGGAAAAAAGGTACAAATGCTTGCAAAATGCCTAGGCTAATTACTTCTGTGATAGCAGTAAAGGATCCCAATGTTTTTCTAGCACTAAGGAGTTTTAATTTTTTATACCTAAAGCCTCATCAACCTGCTATGCTCAACAGCATCAATTTAGTGATTCTCTTCCAGCTATAGATTTAAGGGAATAATGAATATGCATTTACAAGATCTACAAAGGAGGAGAGAGGGTTACTTTTTGTATGGTAGATTTCTTGAATCAACAAAAAGTGATACAAAAACTCACAGGTTTGACTAGGCCACTGGTTTTTCTTGATGCAGTATCTTGTTCACAAAATGCAGAACTCAAACTGCAACATCTTTCTGAATTTTAAATCTATACATCATAGTGCTCTGCAAATTCACTTTATAGGGCATAAATAGCTCAAAGAGATCTTGATGGCTTGGAAAATCTGGCCCACACTATGGTCTTGCATAGCTTTGACTATTTAGTTGGGCAGTTGCCAGTTGCAATCATAAGATAAGAAGGCTGAAAAACACTTCAGCATTTTACTGCATTTTTGACCTGTAGCTCTGTGCTAAAGTCAGTGAAGTTTGGAACATGCCTGGGTCCATGCCCACAACTCACAATGGCTAGGTCAGAGATTTCGTAAGGCCTTCTGACTTGACTTAACAAAATACTCTCCAGAAGCAGATTAAGATCTCTCAGTAGTGAACACAGAACCAAATTGTCATCTGAAAAAACAGTCACAGTCAGGCCCATAGTATTAGGAGAGAAAGGTAAAGTGGTAGAGCCAATGTTCTGCTGTGGTGAAAGGAATGCATGGCCTGAACCCCCTAGGTTGTTATTTCAGGTTAGGAACCTTTTTCAGTGGATATACTAAAGCTGGAAGTTAATATTTCATCATTTACTCTGAATGGAGGAAGGAAATTGTAAGAAAATCAATCTACAAGCTCCAAAACTATCAGAGAAATTTCAAAAATTCTGTAAAAAGTACCAGAAGTGGTTCTAGGAGAAAGGTCCCATGAGAAGTATTGGTTAAGACCTGTCAAAGTAAAGGAAGAAAAACATTGACCTGGCAGTCTAAAGACAGCTATCCAGAAACATCGAAGGAAAGGATCAAGTCGAACAACTGATAACCTCTATTGAGGCTTTCTTACAAATAAACGGAGGCTTTGAAGGTTTAGTGCATACAGTGTAATAGAACCTTCCTTGGTTCCTTGACTTTTGTTCTTTTTGGGGTTAGGTTGTGTTTTGTTGGGTTTTTTTTGCATTGCAGATACTGAGCCCATGGTGTGTTGACTAATGTAATTGGTCTCTTTAGGCTCATATTTGCTGCTGCTCTTAGGCTTATCTCCAGATCTGTGGCAGTATGAAGGCTGAGACGAATTAGATTTTCCATCATAGCCTGCTCCCCTTCAAAGTGAGTTGCATCAGACTCTGCAAAATCTGGAATTACTTATTTTGCTCAGGAAAATTTGTACACGCATCTGTCAACTAAATAGACCTTACCACAATAAATTCAGAGTATATGGAACTGGTAGTATAGCTATTCCTTCTTTTGATGTAGGAAAGATCATAAACAAGACTGTCCATAGAAGAAACTCTTTTGATACATAAACCCTGCTGGTGTTTAAAAAAAAAAAGAAAAAAAGAAAAAAGTTATAAGGGAAAGTAGCATTAACATCTTTCTAACAGATTTCTGTGGTATACAAGGACACAGAGAGGTTACAAAACCTGCAGTCTTGATAGTGACTCTTTTACCTTTCTCATTGCTGACAGAGGGATTGAATTCTAGGTTTATGGCAGATGATTACAGATCCAAGCAAGTTGATTGGTGTTTTATGCCACATCGGTGAGGGTAAAACCCACAATGCTCCTGCCACCTTGACATGTCACCAGTGATGTTCCATGAAAGCTGGAAAAATGCAAGTGCTTGCTTTTCATGGAGTGAGCTAGTAGCTTTGGAGCCCTCTTTTGTAGTGCAAAGCAGTATGTTACATGCTACATGACTAAATTAACATGAAATAAGACTTTTGCTCTTGCTTACAGAGGACACATAATCCTGATCTGTCATTGCTGTGATCTGAGCATTACACAGTCAAATATAAACAACCAGACAAAACAGCCAAATTAGAGAAAGAATGTCAGCATTGCCAACTGTTTGTTTGTTTGTGCTTGCACCAGTCTGCCAACTATGCTGGATACAATGCGTTGTACAAGATTGCCCACACTTTGTAAAATTTTATTCCACAGACCTTTGCTTCATAAAATGTTCTTTTAATTTGGAAGAGCGGAGGGACTCACTTGCTCTTTCCCCTTTGCAACAAGTTATATATATTTATATGTATACTACACACAGACACACACATATATATAAACACAGGGACAAATGAATAGCTTTGGTTTTGGGTTTTTTTTTTCTTTCTTCTTCACTTTTAGCATCAGGGAAGTTGATGCTGCCTAAATAGTTTTCATTCACAGGAAGTAATACAATGATGTGATGCCACAGGTATCAGTTAACAGGTAGATTGTGAACTGTTTATTCTTATGTACTTTATTTTTGGCAGCTTAAAAGGAAAATGATATCTGAAATATTGAAAGAAATATGCTTCAGACAAAATCGGTGGCCAAGAGCAATGTACTCAATGTACAAGAAAGATGGTACATTGAGTACCAATGTACTCAAAGAAAGATGGTTTTATTACTTTGTCATAGAAATGGCTGTTTTCCTTTTCCACATTAAAATATTCTATGATGCTCATTATGAATGGAAAATACATCTAGTCTGACTTTCAAGTTTATTATCCCAGGAGCTAAAATGCTGTTAATAATTTTTTTTTTGGTGTAAATCATTATGAATAAGCAGGCAAAACCTGTGACCTTACTTTTCGTATGGATTGCCAATGGTATCATATCAAAGACATGGTCACTATGGGTAATTTAATGCTGAGGTTCACAAAAAAATAATTTCTTGTGAGACATTTACCATACATCAGTTTATCAGCCATATTATCAGGTTTTTTCAGCAGCAATGAATAAATCATGGCTTTTAAAGTCAATACCAGGGAAGTTCTCCTTATAAGTTAGCAGGAATAGACTTGGAGTGTCTTTTAGGTGCACTATGTCTAAAAATAGCTCATTTCCCTGTGTGAGGAAAGGGTAAGTCTCAATATATTGTTGTACCTGAAGCATGAAATGGCTTATTTTCTAGACCCAAATTATAAACTTCGAAAAAAATAGAAGGAAAAGTTACCTGGAAGATTAATTGTTATGACCGAAAATCTGTACCAGCAAACTAACTGACACTACAATCAAACAAGCAAATATGAATGTTTATTTTTCTCTTTCTATCCTAATGTAGACAGTATGATTTCAGCAAGATTAATGAAGTCTAGTGGCGGCATCTGACTGTGAACTGTTCTGTGCACGTGTTCATTAGTATACTCATGTGTGTTGCCTGAATGGGTATATGAATTGAAAATCTGATTCCACATACTCAGAGCTATATGTTACAGCACTCTACAAAATAATTAGGTATTTTACACTGTGATTTTGCTGCCTTGCTTACCACTTAACTATCCTTCAGATTACAACAACTTCAAATTATTTAACTGTAAGCACAATCTAACTGGAGTATTTCTTCACCAGGCTGCTGAACATAGTCTTGTAAAGCCATTGCCTCTCACTCAGTCACATCTGTGATTGATATAATTTTTCCGTCCTTAATTAGCTGGATTTCTTCTTCTCAAAGAAATTCTTCCACTATGAAGATAGACACAGTAAATTTTTTAAGGGGTGAGAAATCCCTTTTTATATACAAAAAATAACCTCCCCACACATTTTATTTTGACCTAAATGTCTTTGCTTTACTGCCCAGCTGCCTGGGGAAAGCAGGACAGGACATTCAGTGCAGATGAGTGACAGAATTTGGAGAGGGCAGGGGCAAGGACATGCTCCCTCTCACTCTCCTGCACCAGCACAATCTGCTCCTCACTTCTTTCTCCACTGAATTTCTGAGCTGCGTCTCAAGGACACAGAAGATGCCCATTGACTACATGGAAATCAATACCATACAAGATAGCCCTTGATTAGTTTCTAAATTAAGATGAATTAGGGCTTTCTATCAGTTTTGAATGGACAGTGAGGATTGCCAAGGCATGGCTTGCAGTGAGCCTTTCTGGAGGAGCCTACAGGGATCACAGGTCGATCCTGAAGATTCCATGCATAAAAACTTAAGTTTTCTGACTCTGCCATTGTAAATCATGCACAGAAGATGAGAAAAAAATATTAATTTAACAGCTGATAGCTAACATGAAGGAGCGTTCATAGGCTCAGTCAATTATAAGTAGTTTAAGAGAAATTACACCTCATTTTCTTCCAGGTGAGAATTTCTACTTCTGACCCTATGCTGGAGTTCAAGCTCACCCAGGCAGGGTCTTTGAATAATTTGTAGGGCTTTAGGACATAGGGACACTCTCTTCCAGGGTTACAAGTGTACTTGTCTGGGAAGTTAATTTGGGTCTTGGGCTGTGGAAACCTATCTTTTGTTTAATAAGCAAGTAGAACTCCTCACGCATGAGACCTTGGTATGCCAGAAGTAGTTAATTACTATTTACTATAGTGTTTATGTTTGTTTTAATTTTTCATATACTAATGAGGATGTGCTCAGAGAGAATACACGTAGTAATGCTGCAAAATTTAGATAGTGTAATTTTTTCTTTGCTCTCCTCCAGAACTATTTTATGCTTATGAATATAGTGTTCTATGGGTTTTCCATGACACAGCATCTTTCAGAAGCTGCAGTTTAAAAAAAATCTTGTTCACAATTTTGCTGGCACATGAAAACCTACCATCTATGGAGAAACTGGAAACGTTTGAAGTAGCTGATACACAATAACAGTGCCAGATTTGCAGTGATCTGAGCAAATAAACATTAAGTATAAGTCAGGAAAAAGAGACGTTAACCTCTTAAGCAAACTGCACCAGGAAAAAGAGGAGAGCACAAGGAACTGTTTCTAGTAGTGAGACTGCCATGCAAGTTATCTGTTAAATCATAAAAGTAGGAGCACTTACAGAGTGAATTTTCCAAAAGGCCAATATTTTTGCATTCTGTATAAATTGACACAAAATTTCATTATGTGCAATAGGGAAGTGCATTGTGATCACCAGTACTCTGCAATAAACTAGCAATGTAAGAACACAAGAAAATTGCAGATCGAGATTATGCAGTTTTCCCCAAGTTTAGAGGGTTTTTTCAAATGTTTGCCAGGTCAGTACAGAGAGTAAGGGAGGTGCAGGGCAAAATCAAACATCTTTCTGTGACTGGAGAGGCAGTTCCCTGAATCTGCAGATTCAGAATCTCACAATGAGCACATTTTAAGAACTGTGCCTGAGATTGTGTATGTTTGCCTTGACAATTCATGCCTTTATCGTCATGCAAGCCTAATTATTTCTCGCTAGATATAAGATGGAGAATCTCTAACAACCTATAAGACTGCTGTGAAAAGAAATGGGGAGAAAAAGTCAGTCACACAGGTAGTTTCAGGCTACCACTGAGTATTTTGGAGTAGTGTACATGGATATAATATACTCAGAATTATGGTATCAATTGAAGCTATACGTCTCTAAAGTGCAACTTTTTGGAGATGTATATGATATGTTGGTATGTAGTAGCTGGTTCTTATGTACTCCACAGGGTCTACATGTCAAGGTTTTGGTAGCCAGGGATTACAGGGTTGTCTTCTGTGAGAAGCTGCCAGAATCTTCCCTTATGTCCAACAGAGCCAGTGCCAGCTGTCTCCAAGATGGAACTGCCACTGTCAAAGGTTGAGTCCATCATCAACAGCAGTAGGGTCTCTGGAGTAACATCTTTAAGAAAGGTGAAAAAATCCTCCTGTGCAACTGCAACCAGAGAGAAGAGTGAGGCTATGTGAGAGAGAGGACTCTGCAGACATCAAGTGAAGAAGGAGGGGGTAGATGTGGTCCAGGTGCCAGAGCTGATTTCCCTGTACCCCTTGATGAAGACGATGGTGAGGCAGACTGTACCCCTGTAGCCCATGGAGGTCCATAGTGAAGCAGATATCTCCTTCAAGCCCATAGAGGACCCCACACTGGAGAAGATGGATGCCAAAAGGGGGCTGTTTCCTTGTGGGAACACCATGCTGGAGAGGGTTCCTGGCAGGACCTGTGGACCTATAGAGAGAGGAGACCGTGTTGGAGCAGGTTTGCTGGCAGGACTTGTTACTCTTAGGGGGACCCACACTGCAGCACTCTGTTCCTAAAGTACAGCACCCTGTAGAAGGGACACATGCTAGAGAAGCAGCAGAACTGTAGCCTGTGGGAAGGACTTACATTGAAGAAGTTCATGGAGGACTTGTATCCCATGAGAGGGACCCCTCACTGAAGCAGTGTGAAAAGTCCTCCCCTTGAGGAGGGAGAAAGTGCACAAATGTGTGATGAACTGGCTGCAGCCCCCATTCCCCATGTCCCTGCACCACTGGGTAGGAGAAGGTAGAGAAAATGAGGAATAAAGTTAGGCCTAGGAAGAAGTGAGGAAAGGTGTTTTTAAGATTTTGGTGGGTTTTTTTTCTCATTATCCTACTCTGTCTTTTTCCTCAAGTCAAATCTGTTTTGCCTGTGATGGTAACTGCTGAATGATGTCTCACTGTCTTTAGCTCAAGCCATGAGCCTTTCTTTTCCTATTTTTCTCCCCTGTCCACTTGAGGAGGGGAGTGATAGGGTGGCTTTGAAGGGCATCTGGCATCCAGTCAGGGTTAATCCATCACAGTTAGCAAATTCTACTAATAGAAATATTGATTATATGCCAGCTGTTTCTGTTAATTTTGTATTTGAGTTTACATACATGGTATCCTCCTCCCCGTTGTGTAAATATGTCTATGCTTAGTAGTGCAGAAACTCTTAATTTCTTAAAACTGGAGATGAAATAATGAAATACAAAAGCCTGTCAGTCATCATTGCTATTCACCATTACCATCACCTCCACAGCTAGATCAATACCTTCTGAAAGCCGTTTATTTTCAAGGACTTACATAACTGAAATGACCAGGGGGTTATGGCCTGCTTTATTCTCTCCTGGAAGAATTTTTCTGTCTTCTAGCACTCTAAACTGGTGACCCTCCTTCTGTCTATTTTTTTTTCTTCTGGCTATGGAATGCAGTATGTGTATTTCTTGATATTTCCTTTAGGTTTCTGATAGCCTAATTTATTGTCATGTCCATTTGAGTTGGTTCTCTACTTAATTCCCTCTCCCTCCTGCAGTTGGTGAGAACTTGGTGTTTAATTTTACTTTTGACAGACCACCTCTCCAGTGGCAGGATATCAATGCTTGAGGAATTGTTAGCTTTAGGTTTTTTAATTTGTGCTAAAGAGACTGATGTTTAGAACATCTGTGAATGCTCTCTATATAGATCCTACTTCAGTTTTGCTTCTGCCCTTATGGAAGAAAAATAACAGCAACTTTGTTATTTGTAGAAGTTCAGTATCAGTTTTGAGAGACATTTTTATTGCTTGTATTCCATTTTCTTTACCATGTCTTTTTTTTCTCCCCCAACTCTCAGGCTGTGTTTTCTGCCTCTGGGTTCTGTCATTTATCCACTCTTGTAACTTGCTCAGGAACTTATTTTGACAGCCTCATTTTAAATGAGCAGTCATTTACTTCGTTAAAACTCACTCCCATTGAAATCAATGGTCATCCTATAAGTCATCTTTAGTGCAAAGACAGTAAAAATTAGTTTTCACGTATCTGCAGAAAAGTAATCATCTCTACCACTTTTTATTAAATGATGCATTTCAGATTACTTATTTGCCTAAATATTGTAGACATTGAATTGTATCCATGTACTGTATCCATTGAATACCTTTCCATTCCCAGGTCCACTGATTCTCAAGAGTAATCATTAGTATCATTTTCCCTGAGACAGGTTTTTTACAAGGTGTTTTTACTTTTTTACAAGGTCTGTTTACTTTTTAAAAATTTATTCTCTTTTTTTTCTTTTTGTCTGATTTTTCTTCCTATACATTTACCATTTACTTCTTATTTTCTCCCTTGTTTTAATTTAATTTCTTTACTGTATTCAGTTAGTGGAGTTAGTTAACTTGTGAGAATGAAACACTGATTTATGTCACTGAATGTGAAGAACCTAAGGTTACCAATCTATGAATTTAAGATAAATTAAGGAAAACCTTCAGTGTTTCAGGCTTTCTAACATTTCAGTAGTCTTTGAAGATAATTATTCCTCTGTACTTACTATAAAACTCCTAAAATAGGTGCTTCACTTATTGAGGTAGTAGGTGGAGTGAATCTTAATGTTATTTCATGATTTCATACATCAGATGAATGATTGTGTTGCTGGACAAATTATGTCAATTGAAAATCACTGATGTTTCTAACCTAGATTTGCTTGACAACTGCATCTTGTATCTCCTTTGCATATAGGTAAAGGGAATGGAATTCATAAGCAAATTATCTACTCTCCAAATAAACTTCATCTTGAAAACCATTTTTTCTCTCCTACTGTCCTACTGGAATGCTGACAGCTTAATGGAAAAGTCTCCCAGCAATGGCTTCAGCAGTGCCATATTGCTGCAGGAATGCAGGACAAGTACCCTCAGTGTCTTGGCTGTTTTATCTTCATGTGTCCTACAGTCCCATTAGGTCTGTCAGACACTGGGAACACAGATCCTCCTGAACTCCTAAAACTTTCTATTTTTTTTCTCAAATGCTGCATCTGCTCATGCAAGAGTGTACCCAGTCTTTGCTTGTGGATGCTTGGTTTGTGTTTGGCTCTTCTAACATGCGTGCTGTTGGCGTGAGTTCTCCTGTGCAACAGGGCCAGAGAATTTTGCAGAGCTGTCCGCCTCCTGGAGAATTCTCTTGAATTACAACAATTTACCATTTCTGTGATAAAATGTATGTGTATTTTAAGAAGACAAAATATTTGAATCCTAAACTGTATCTTAATTCTCTTTCAGCGCATTGTGTCTGTGGAAATGAGCCTAAGAAATAAACCCTCAGTGGCAGTCAGTGTCTCACCTCCAGAAAGGCATTCTCTAGAAATACTAACCGAGTTTAATAAACAATAGAAGAACTGACACAAAGTAAAGGTGCATCATGTCAAACAAATATTCTGTAATTATAGTAATATAAATTTCAGAATCACTTCCTACCCACAATATAGTATTACAGATCAAATTAGTACACATACACAGGATTGTTCTATATCCCTGTTTATATCACCAGAATGTCTGTCTAATGTTCAAGCCATCTTTTTCTTTATAAATTAACCTGATCCAAGAGTTACTCTCTAGATACAGGGCTCTGATGTAGCTGGTGTTGTCTCACACCATTAAGTATTTTTCCTGGACATTTCTGTCATCTGAAAACCATATGTACTTTCTAAAGAATATATTTATATCCTTTAAGTGATTGATTGAACCAGCATACCTTCCTTTCCCGTCTTTCTGCTGATTACAACTTAACCTTTGCTGTAGGAAATGAAAAACAAATGCATCATGTAACCCATTGTTTAAACATTAAATCAATACACCTAATATAGATGTAAGCTCTGTACTGCATGTTAACTTTCTGTCTGCCTTGTTCGCTATTACAGAAGATTAGAATTTGAGACACTTTCTTCTAACAGGCTAACAGTTTTCATAGGATTCATATTGCATTTTCATTTCTGTATGTAGACGTATTTGCCACATGTGCTTGTTTTACAGTTTTCTCTACAGCTGAAGCATGGTAAATACCAGTAACCTGCAAAGATCTTATTTCTGTAACAGTGTGGACAGGTGAATATGCAGTATTTGTATTAATAATTTTCATCTGTGTAAGTTCCCTGAAGATGTCTCAGATTAGCACGAGAACAAATATGGGCACTGACCAAAGCCTGAAGTGCTTATTGAGCTAGTGTTAGTAAGCAGAAAAGGGAAAAGCAGAGTGAAGGAAAGGTATAAAATCATGAGGCCAAAAAGGCAGAGCTGGAGGGTTAGCTCAGGTAGCAATTCCCAATGAGTGATGGAAGCCAACACTTTCCTGCTGACTTCTCAGCCATCAATCACCAACAAGCATTCCTCAAGTACATTTGTTCAGATGTTGAAGAAATTGATGTTTAGTCTTATATCATTTTAGTCTTGCTTTTCTCTGTTTAACTGCTATATGCTAATAAATAGTGCATGAATTTGCATTCAGAAGGTCTGCATGTAGTAGGAGACACCCAAGTAAAACTTTTCAGGTATTACACCTATGTTTTGAAGGTAGGCAACAACATATGTATAAGCCCTATCTGTGATATGTTGTTAGAGACATATTTAGACATTGGTCCTTACAGATTATTTTTCATTAGTAATTCAGCTATGTGAATTCTTTTACAGTGGCAGAGATGAGGTGATGAAAACCAATGATTCAGATGTCATTTAGCTACCTCTATTCCAACAAATTGTTTTCCTACCTGTTTTCTCTAGGGCCCTTGGATGGGTTTCAATACTACTAGGCTCTGTGAAGATGTGAAAAAGAAATAAAAGCTCTTGTTAGAGGAGAAAGAATTCTTTGAACATGGCCTTCCCAGTCACATCTTGCATTTAAAACTTTTTTAGCTTTACTGATAAATTCCAAAGGATTGTTATTGATGCTTATGTATGTAGAACTTGTGTGTTTGTGTGTGTGAGTCTGTGTATGTGTGCATTTGTATGTGTGTGTGCATGTGTAAAGGGAGAGGCAGCTGTGATAGAAATCCTTACACCGCTTGAGTCTCACCCGCAGAGTATGTTCCTATGCACACTGAAGCATATTACAGTTTCCAGTGAGAAAAGGGAGTCTTTCAAATAAGCACTAAAAGCCAAATGCCAGGATTATCACTTGTTCTCTCTTTTTAATTGTAATGTAATTGACATTCTACATTATATTTCCATTGCAAAGAAACAAGGAGACGTATTCAGCAGCTGTGCAATCACTCTCCAATTACCACTCCCATTTAGTTTCACATAGCTGTTTTATATTTCACTTCTGTATTAGAAAAAAAACAGACTCATTTTAAAGGTCAGCAATTATGCAAGTGAATGGCATTTTTATGGGCAGAAAAAGAATTTTGCATTCATTCCTGAAATTATGATAGTTAATGCAATGCAAACTGTCATATCAACAAACATATCTATTAATACAGCTACTGTTGTGATTCATTTTGGCTTAGATCTAAGCCACTGCTTATAGGAGTCTCATACATGCAGTATCTCTTAGCAGTTTTCTTAATGTGGTTGTGGTCATCATATCTGTGAAAATAAACTACTCAATAGCTTTACTTTTTCATCCAAAGGAGACCAAACTGTGCCACTTTTGTCTGCTTCTTCAGTTAAAGCAGCTTTGCCTCTGGAAATGAAAGAATTGTTTGTTCACTATTCAAGTAGTTTTCCTTTGAAAAACACGTGATATGGAGGGGAAGCAAATTGTATCATCATAGGAGTAAGAAGTCAAGGTCTTGAGTGAATTATAATTGTGGAAATTTTAGTTCTGTATTTAGAATACATTCTCAAGAGGGTGATTTTCATTGATTTGAGAAAAAAATAATACAGTCTTAATATTTTGAGCCTAAAGTCTTAGTTTTTGGACCTCTGTGGAAGTAGTGTGTGATTTAGAACTATTCTCTGTCATGTTCACCAGCTGTACACTCAACATGCTTGCCTTGTGGAAGGATCACAGATGCCAGTTCTAAAATTCCCTGTCACATGGACTGCACTGTGGAGTTCATGAAATGAGAATTATGAGTACGGAAACTTACTTTAAGTTCTTATTTGTATCTTAAGCCCACCAATAAAATAATGTACTTGTCTACTCACAAGGCCTTTTCCTTTATAGGCCCAAGATTCTGAAATTTGAGTGATTACTGCATTAGTTTTTTATTCCAAATTAAGACATCTGATTAGTATAAACTCTGAGGAATAAGTCAGACATCTTTAAATATGTCAGTTTCTATATATACAATTTTTGATTTTTCCCTAATGGTGACTTGAGAAAACAAACGCCATTAGACTGAATGTTCACTCCCTCTTTTTTCTTCCCCAGCTTTATACGCTGACCATGATTCCTTGTGGTATGGGAATATCCCTGGGGTCAGCTGGGGTCTTCTGGGGTCAGCTGTCCTGCCTGTGTCCCCTCCTTGTACACTTCCAGCCTCTTCACGATTGAATGGAGTAAGAAGCAGGAAAGGCCTTGATGCTGTGTAAGTACAGCTCAGCAATAATAAAAACACATAATCCAAAACACAGCCCCATACTAGCTACTATAAAGAAAAAGAGCTATGAAGAACTTCTATGAAGAAAAAACCTCTACCCTAGTCAAAACCAGTACACATGGAATCACTATTTCTTTTATTGTAGCTAAAATGATTTAAATTATGTAAACAGTGCACTTCCCATAAAATTTACTGGATATATGATGTGAATTTACTTATGAAACAACTATAGCATGGTCTGTATAAAGTATTAAAAGTCTCTGCCCAGGCTGTTTTATCTGTATTTATCCTTTGAGTGTGTTTCTGAACAGACCTAACTGCTGCAGAAACAGTGTTGAAAAGTCTGCTGTCAAATGCAGTCATGCCAAGGAAAACTGAAAACCCACTTACATACCTTAATCTTGTAATGGCATTAATTTTATTAATATTAGACTGGATGTAATTGTTTGTGGAGAGTCACAGAATTACAATTCCTTCCTTGTACCAGAAAGTAGTTTTCCTAGATGAGCTGACTATGGAGTGGAAGCTTTGCTGCAGAGTTAACTCACATTGTGCTAATTTGGGTTCAAATGTTTTTCTCACCACCTTCCCCTAAAAAAAAAAAAAAAAGAGAGAGAGAGAGAGAAAAGAAGAAGAAGAAAAGAAAAGTAATAAAGACAACCTGAAGCTATAGGGAATAATGAAATGCATGTAAACTACCCATTTGTAATTTGTACTGCTGAATGGAACCCAGTGATTGAATATGACAGAGGGAAACAAATTATAACACTTCTTTGTTTGTTTAGTCTCTGAATTTGGTTCCTGTCACTGAGCAGGAGGAGGTGATCACTAAGATACTGTTACTCACAGTCAGAAAAGGCCAGCTATTCGTTACTATGATTAAATCCTCCTTGTAGCAAACAAGGGCAAGATTAGAGTAGCTAATCCACACACCTTTTGAAAGGATTCTATGAAGGATTGAATTAGTATCCCAATTTCTCAATCTCTGTACCAAGCTCACAAACCCAAACTGTCTGAATTGTACAGTGTTTCCTCATATTCATGTCATTGTTATCTATCAATGATGTGCTCTCAGAGATGAGATCAAAACAAAGTAAGATTTTTTATTTTTTTAAATTTGATAACTGTAACAATAAACTAACTTAAAAGTAAGGACCAAGAAAATGCCAGTTGGTAAAGGGATTAAAAATATTCACCCTTTTGTCAAAAGTGCTTTGTCATAGTAAATGACATTCTTTGCCTAGTGTAATATCACATAAATATTGATGAGTGAGTCATCTTTTAACTTTTTAAGTGTGGTGAAGGGTTTCCATTGATTAGTATTAAAAATGCATATATGTTATACAAGTTTCTTTTTTTTGTCTTCTATGTAATTAGTTCCTTACAATATTTATGGTGACTATTGAAAATAGTCTGTACCATTTTCATGTACAGAAATACAATTTAAGAATCAAGATACAATATTTTCTTCTATATTATTCTTCTACCTGCTAATAGATTTTTCTCTTACAGGATAACTTTTTTTAGCTTGAAATATCTGATATATTGTAATTAAAAATTTTATTTTTGTCTTATTCAACTCTGAGTAATAAATTATCCTAGTGATGATTTTAAGGAATATGATCTTGGAAATTTACCTATGCAGTATACTTTCCCTTTTGATAATTGGTTTTGCATCCTCTGCCTGAAAAGGATCTGCCATGACATGTAACCTTTCTACTCCAAGGACATCTAAAGCTACATACAATCATGGACTCCTTAGGCTTTTTGGAAAATGTATTTTATAAAAAAGAACTTAAAATTAATTAAAAAAGAATTAATATTAAGATGCATCAAGTTATAATATGATGCATCTGAAATAATAAGTATTAGGTGTTTTAAAGAATGGAGCCAATTTGTTCATCTTCTAGGAAAAACACTGTCCGCATGTGATTTTTCTGACTGAATCTTTCAACTTCTTTTGTCACACATACTTGGGCTGATATAATATTATTTAATTCTCACAATGTTCTACATTAGTAAGCCTCCCATTGTTTTACATAGTGATGTTTCTAAGAAGAGCAAACTGCGTACTGAGAAAAGATGTCTCTCCTTTTATCAGGTCATTAGGAATAAAATGTTGATCACCTGGATCCTACTTCTTGTTGTCTCAAAGAGTATATGTACCATTGCAACAAAAGAAATTGTATTGTATAATTGAAATAAATAAACCAACAACTTTTATTAAGAAATCTTAGAGGTGGTTTGAACAATTTAAAAAAAAAATAGAAGAAAAATTCCTCTTTTCCTGATGTTTTTTCAATCCATCTATATTGTCAGCTGGTTGGGTTGATGGAAGAAACTCTTATACCCAGCCAGAATGGATGAGTAGGTGAGAATTTGGCTTATAACATAATTTGCTTTAGCTTATACAGTCAGACATGGCAGCAAAATTCTGATTTCATGGTAAGTCACTAGAAGATACATTCCCATGAGACATTGTAGGGTTGGATGACAAACCTCTAAAATCAGAAAGGAGCTGTTCTAGTTCCACTGGGAAGCTCTGCCATCTTGTGCTCAGTTAGAAAATAAATCTGACTTCCCGAGAGGATGGGAAGTGTAGGGCCTTTTGAGTTCTTACCCTTTGTCAAATAAGCGCAGATGGAAGTTTATTGGCCTGTGATTATAATGTAATGGTAAACTCTTTGATTGACTTTTCTTTATGAGCATGGATAGTACATTTAACATCACACATGAGTTTCTGCAACTTCATCAAACTCCAGATTGCTTGAACTGGACAAGATTTAATGTCTTTGTGATAGGTAATGTTGCCACCCAAGCTTGTCTTCAGATTTACAGGATTATGGCACCATTTAGAGACTTTGCTTCTGTAGATTCCCTCTAACAAATCAAGAGAACAGGTGTTTCTTTACTGAAATGTGGGTCATAAATTGAGTCAGATTATCCCTGGTTTGTGCTAAAAAAATTTAATCATGTCAGTCATTACTGGATTAGCTGAAAATTCTATTAAGGTACAGACATATATTGTGAGTGACCTCTTCTGGGGCCTGCAGCAAGAAAGCTTTAAAGTCCTGCTTCTGAAGAATGCCTCTGAAGTCCTTCTACAGAGGGAAATCATGCCAAAGCATAAGAGCATATGTTGAAAAAAAGTGAGGGACAATAATGAATAGTATAAAATTAGTAAAAAGTATAGTATAAAATTAGGGGGGAAAAAAGGAGATATGACAGGCTGAAACAGCCTCTGGAGCAAAGATAGGAATAACATTTTTGGACCAGTACGAGATTACTCATACAAGGGTTTGGGGAAACCCATAACAGGCCATAGAGGAATCACAGTATAAAGAAATAGGAAGAAAGTATAAAGAATCTGCAAATACTTTTTTTTAGAAGACTTCTCTATTCCATGGGTTTCTCCTGAGGACCAGCACTGAGAGACTGAAGGTGGCTTGGAAATTTTTTGAAGGGTAGGGTAGTTGCTTGCTGTGACTGTGTTTGTGAGATCTCCTTTTGTTGCTTAAGGATTGATTTTATTCAGAAAGTTTCCATAAGGGTTTTTGATGCAAGTAGAAAAAATATTCAGTTGTGAGATGTGTATGTAAGATGTCAATGATTCTGATTTTGTTGCTTTTCCAGTGGTATATGAGATGTGTTTGCAAATCATTAGTTGGCTGCTTTGAGAGTTTGCTTCCATTTAGCTTATTTATTTTAGAAAATCTTTCTTTATAAGAGAAGTTTCAGAGTCTGGGAAGCTGTCTGAAGAATTGATGAGGACACACGAGGACCATTTCATCCAAGGGATGTTTATTTTGAATATAAATCATAATTGCTGCATCATTGTTCTACATAGCCCTGTGTTTATTGATATGTTACAGCTTGGGCTGACATGGAGAACTTTTCAGCTTTTTGAGATTATACATAAATTATGTGTTGAAATATTAATCTGTTTCCCTGGGAGAATGTCAGTACTTGGGAAATATACATTGTGAAACTAAGGAGTATTGTCCTCAGAGCAACTTCATATCTGCACTGGAGGCTTAGAAAAGTGACCATGGCTAGATTAGCGTGGGCTTTTCGGTGTGTTTGGGATAAATGTTGTTTTTGTGGCAGGGCCTGAATGGTTTATAAATTTCTAGGTTGTCATTCTTTACTGATTGCAGAGTCCAGGAAACAGATGTTGCTCAAGTAAGTACAACCAAAGTGACAGCTTGACAGAGATCATAGCTACTGATTTTGTGGAGGGAACCAAGTTTTCAGACCTTCATTATCTGGATTATGTGTCTTAGCTGTACTCAGCCAATCAAACTTACTAACTTAAAAATTACTGATAGTCTCAAATGAATCACCTTCTGTAGATGTTGATCAGCTGTTCCTTGTGAAGAGATGATGTCCTTTTCCTCTGCTCATGTGGATACCTCTGCCATTCCAGGAAAGGTGGCCTTCACCACATACAGAATACTGGACATGGCACATATGGAAGTGTGGGATGCTGCCCTTATGTGGACAGGGAGTCCTGCCCTCTCTAAACTATAGCCTTGCAGATTTGAACAATAGTGGTTCTAGTTTAGTGCTGATTAGTAAATAAACTAATTCTGTGGCTGATTTTACTTTCAGAGGCACATGGGTAACAATCAGCATGAGTCTTCTAAGGCTCAAGACAGACTACATGACAATAGCAAGCTGAATAGTGATTTTCTGAGGTTAAGCACATGCTTCTGCTGAACTGTGTTGAATGCAAACCTGAAACTCAGTCTGTTTAGGTTTTAAATTTCTTAAATAAACAAATGCTATGCAGGTTTTCTGCTGATGCAAACTGAAGCAAAAATGCTAAATGAAGATAATTGTGAATGGAAAAGAAATTGGATGCAAAAAAATTTAACTGTAATGGAATTTAACTTAGGTGACAAATGTAAACCATCAGTGAAATTACTTTTGGTGCATGAAAATCTGTTTATGTCTGCAAGGTCTTAATAAAATAACAGTCTTTTGCAGTTTTTTTACAAACTGGTACATTAGTTGATACAGCATAGCCTTCTAGAGGGTCAAGGCAGTTCATCACAATTTTTTTCTAGGCTCATTTTGAAGTCTGAATTAATAAGCAAAAGATTATTTTGTGATATTTGTCATATCACTCACTTACACATTTCTGGCTGTAGAAACCAGACTGTTTTAACCTCTCTATCTCTATGAACTATTTCAACTTAAGATGTAGATTAGATTCCTTGTAGTCTCAAGTGTTTCTGCCCTGATTACCTGCTCACACTGTTGCTTCCTTAAAGGTCTGCATGCACGTATTAGAGTTCACTTTTACATTTAAATTTTCCTGGATATAATGATTCTGTATCACTGTCACTGTTCTCTTTGAGAGGCTAAGCCCAAATTCATTGGGAATTACTGGCATTTTGCAGCGCGTCTTTTGATAAATGGCATTCTAGTTTATGCTTTTAGGTTATCAAATAATTTTTACATCAGTCAATACGTTTTTAGTATTTAAATCCTATCTAATGCATTACTCAAAAATCCTGTCTTCCATCTCCAAGCAGACTGTCACCATGAAACCAACCTTTACTGTCCTTTGCAAATGTTTCATACTTGGATTACTATCCTACCTGAACTATATGACTCAGCTTATTTCTGAAATTTATTTATGTTTTGATGCCAGGAACCAAGATCTGATCATAATTTCCAATTAAATAAAATCAGTAATTAGTTCCTGGCACTCATTCTGTACATACACATAGGCCAATATTTTGTAGACGTAAAACAACAAAATACAATAGATAAAATGGTGATATCTGCATAATGACTGGAACAATTTAAGGTGCCATTTGTATACCACTGAAAAACTGTACATGGAAATTAAAGAGTGGTCCAATATTGGACCACTGAATCTGGAAAAGTGTTATTAGATTATGAATCTGACACTAAAACATTATACCAGAATATAAAAACTACTTACCCGTTTTCTTTATAGTGACTGAAGGGAGCAGCAATGTTTGCTGATTTTCAAGTAAGTATATGATCAAGTCTCTGCTTTAGGGAAAGATAGATCTGGTACAGGTTATTCATTAAAATAAATGTGCAGGGAAATATACTGACATATGTTCAGAACTTATGGGCCAGTTTTTAAATTTGTTCCCTGCCCAGGAGCTTCCATTGTGACACTTCTGGTCAGGCTATTTAAACAGTTCAGTAGAAAAAGTGCCAAATTATTTTGAAAACTTGGTTAGTGTTTTAATTTTTAATGAGAGATGAGCTTCTGAAAATCTGGACCACGTAATGAGATCCTTCTGCTCCTGGAATCTGGGTGTAATCCAAAACCAATAATTCATTCAACTCAGGAATCTCTCAGTCAAGAACATTCACTTTTAATTTCTAGCTGAGCTGACATTATTCTGAAACACATACGTACTGGTTGAAAAAGAAGAAACAAAGCCAGAAAAAAGGGTCAGTACGCTGGTTCACTGAAAAGGTTAATAGAGTGTTGTGGTTTCCAGAGAAGAAAGCAGCCAAGTGCAATTTTGGGGTTTTGTTGGAAATAAGATTTTTTGATTTTACACCATGGGTTCAGCAAGACAACTATATTTCATGGAGTTGTGTAGGAAGATAAATTATGGTTATGGGAAACATGCTGTACTCATGCCCTTGTAATTATTTCTTCTACTGTGTTTCATTTGTCATATACACTTCTCATGCAAAGCCATTGACAAGCACTTGTTTTTCTTGACTAAAGTTTAGTCCATAATGACTATGAGAAGTTACAGCTACTAGATACAATTTGATGACATCACAAATTGAGTTGACCTAGTGTCATACAGTACTCTGCTCTAAGAAACGATGCAGATAATTTCCATCCACGGACACTACCCCAAACATCTGCTGTCTGACAATCTGGGGTGTTTTATGGTTTATAGGTTTTTAAGGTTGGAGAGAGGCTTTTATTTTGACATTCTGCACAGAATCTAAAATTACTGGAGCAATGGGAATGACTCTACAGAAAGTACCTTTAAGAGATGTGTTTGGAATGACAGTTTCTCAGACTTTTTATGAGGTCTTAAGATTTTCTGTTTTATGGTACATGGAATTATAAGTTTGACTATAAATTTACATTTAACCTGTAACTCATTAGCCCTTAGGGGAAATCTCTATGACTGCTCTCACTTAAATTAATTCAACTTAACATCAATTGGAAGCCTGGTCTTGTTGCCACCTTTTGAAAGTTTACTACAAGAAGTCATAGGACTGCTGTTGTAGCAATGTGTTCTTAAAAGACAATTGGTAATTATGTTTGTTGGGTTGTGGTGGGTCACTGGCTTATGGAAATGCTATCTCTGTGATGTAAAGGAAGGATAAAATAAGTAACTTTCATGTATACAAAACAAAATTCTTGTCCCAGGAGAAAAGTTGCTTGGTAGATAGCATGGCTGCATCATGTGAGAATTCATGTTTTGCAAATAATGTGTTTTCATAAGGTTGCTTTCAAAAGCTGAAATGAAGTCTTTACACACATGAGAAAAGCAAATTCCTGGCATTGATCATCAATTATTAGCTGTTTTAAACTCACAAGTTTTTCAACTTTACTTATGGAGCGTTTTTTGCTGCTCAGTCTCCTTCAAGAGGTTAAAATTTATACTCTTTGGCTGAAACTCCTGTTCCAGAACCGTGCCATAATTCTGCTGATATCATACAAATATCTGTTTAGATGACTTGTAAAAGGGCCTGCAGTGCTCAGTAATTCTTCTGTTACAGATAAAACCTCTCAATTTTAGACCAAGGTAAAGCACTTTCCAGCAAATTATTATTATTATTTTGCAACATGGTGAAGAACATGATCTTTCTACCTCCAAGATCAAAAGCCTCTCAGGCCTTGGGAATATTTACCTCTACAAGGACCTTTTTTGGTAGAAGCAGAGGAGGCCCCTCTGTGAAGTCAGGAGTCATGGTCCAAGAAACACCACATTCTAGTACTTGAACTGAATCTACTAAAGATGAATTTGAAAAAGACTCTCATATCACAGCTGAAAGGGGTGACTTCAAAAGCGGAACAGGCAGAAAGGTAACTCTTGATTTACACCTTTCTTCTGCTTTTACTGAAACTTACATGCATAAATGATTTGAGTTTTGTCATGAGGAAAAGAAAGGTTCTCCTAAGCTGAAACAACTGTAGTCTATAAATCAAACATGTAAACATTTCTTTCTAATATGATTTTCAACTTGGCCATCAAAGAAAATCCTCCCACCTAAGTACATACCTCAGCTAAAAAGCCATTTCAGTTTTAAATTATTATATTTTTGGCTACTTCACAGACAAGTAGCCAAACTTACCTAATTTTCAAATGTAAATATATTTTGTAAACTTTTTATCTTATTGTTTGCTAATATGAAACCAAATTATATAAAACATACAGATTACTTCAGTGTACTGTTGGCTGTAATATAGGAGAGGCCATTCTACACAGACTAAATTTAATCAGAAGTGTGTTATCAATCTACTCCTGTATCTATTACTCTAAGTGTTTCTAGAGCAGGGAATGTGATTTCTCATAGACATTGGAGACTGTTGCTTAATTATTCATCCTGAAATTTAATTTCAAAGCTTGTAACCATTTAACTGTTTAAAATGGAATTTGTCACTGAAACAAGCCAAGAATAATTCGGGCATTATTTAACACTCACTCATTTCAGTTTCAGCGTACTTGATAATAGGCTCATTTCATGCACAGTCCCTGCAGGCCCCTGGAACACTCACCTATGTTATTGATTGTTTTGATTCAGCTAGAGTATGTAAATTTCCATTCATGAATGGAATTGTTTTTTTCTTGAGGTACGCTATCTCTATTTTGCCTATTTTATATCAAAGCATCTCTGCCACTAGCTCCAGTCTACCAGGATAGCTTTGCAATACCCCTGGTTCTGCATGGTCTTGCTTACACAAAACAAAAGGTTTGTGACTTTAAAGATATTTCACAGTAAATAAAGAAAAAAATTATTATTTATTTTTTTTTAGTCAAATACACTTCAGATACTAGTAGCAAGCCCCTCAAAGCTTTGGCACTGGAGATTGTTTCTTGTATAGACTTGTGAGAGGTAAGTCTGGGAACCAGGGAGCTCCCCAAAAGACGTGAATCAAAGACACGAATTGTGTATTCTTCCTGTGCCTTTGCTTCAGTGCCCCTCTGAGAGCCTTTCTTAGACATACGCCTGCAAGAATGTACTGAATAGCAGCAGTTGTTCACAGACCCTTTCTCAGAGCATCTCAGAATATCCCAGAAGGCTGGAGCAGCACATCATTGCAGTCTCTGTATCCACCATAGTTAAATCAACTTCACAAATTAAAGCTAACCCAAACTTACCTGAAATTTTGTTCACAATTATCACTGTAGAAAGTGGGAAACAACATAAATTACAAAATATCCTCAATTGTCACTGTAGAAAGTGGGAAACACAACATAAGTTACAAAGTATCCTCATTAAAGAAGTCTATGTGAAGACCTCCTCCACAATTAAAATATTGAGAAATTTATGTGTCTTGGCATTTGAATAAACACACTTCTCTTCAATCTAAGGTGCTCTTAAACAAAAGGAAACTAATTAGAAGTTGATTTAGATCTTAACTCCTTCTTTTACAATTCCTATCAGATTTGAATTTCCTGTCAATTGAGTGTTATAATTCAATTACAATTGAATACAAAAGCAAGTCTTGTTGGGTCTGTTTAGTCTAGAAAAGAGAAGGCTGAGAGGGGATCTCATAAATACATATAAATACCTCAAAGAAAGGTGTCAAGAGGATGGTGCCAGACTCTTTTCAGTGGTGCCCAGCAACAGGACAAGGAGCAATGTCCCTAAACTAAGATGAAAGAAGTTTCACCTCAACATGAGGAAGAACTTTTTGTTGTAGGTGGCAGAGCACTGGAACAGGCTACTCAGGGAAGGTATGGAGTCTCCCTCTCTGGAGAGATTCAAACCCCACCTCAGCACATTCCTGTGTCACCTGCTCAGGGTGACCCTGCATTGTCAGGGGGGTTGGTCTGGATGAACTCCAGAGGCCACTTCTAATCCTGGCTATTCTGTGATTCTGTGATTTGTTAAGATCACTTTTGTGAATTCACCTGTAATATGTAACAACACTTAATAATGAGATAAAGGGCCACTTACCTTCCTTTTATTTTTTTTTCTCTTGTGGATAGTTCCTTCATCTTCCTTTTCTAAATAAAAATTACAATAAAATATTTTCAATTAAATATTTAAAAGACATCCTCCATAACTCTAAATCAGAGCATTAAATGTGTCTCTTAATAAGATATTATGAAAAAATAATTGAACTCTACAATTTTTTTTGAAGCAACTAGAAGGCCAGAGCTTGAAGTAGGTAGGTACAATTTCCAGTATGTTTTACACTGACTGTGGAAAGTAAAACAAAATGAGGAAAAGCAAAATATGAAATATTTTTCAGGCAAATTTCTATGCATCTGTTTTGTGAAAGAAGGGATAAACCTGTCAATTTAGATAAATATTTTGAGAACAAATTTATTGAAGTAATCACAACTTGTAACATAAATACTACCTCCAGTTTTAGGATAAATAAACAGGAATAACTATTTTCATCCTATTTTCTGAAGCTAAATTTTACATAAACATTACACCATTTTGCTTTAACACAAATATTTAAGGAGCAAATAAAATGTGACTTAAACTACTTACTATTTTTGTTCACCTTGTTTTAGTTGGCTGATATTTATTACTATATATCACAGTTTCTTTAATAATCCATTAGATTTTAACAGAAAACTCATCAGGAATAAATGCCAAGAAAAGAAAAACACCACTATATTATTACTTGTCCAATTGATTTGCAAAGTGTTCTATATCTTCTCTTGCTATTCTTATACACTGTGTCATGAGTATTTGGTATTTCCAGTGTCAATGCAAAGTTCACTGAGTCATAGATCAATTAGACCAAATGCATTCCTGTTGGGAGAAAACACAGCATCCCAATTTAGAAGCTTATTTGAGAGAATTTGAAATAACAACCTATCATCTTTTATTCAGAAATATAATAGTTAATAGGGAAAGCAAAAAGAAGTATAGCTATGCTATGAAATTCTGACTGTATTTTGGTTCAGGAGTTTGTTTAATTGCATTTTTGTAATTGCTTCCTTCTGGTCACACACACAGACACACAATTCTTACAGAATTATTCTATTTGATTCAGACACAATTTATATCACACAGGGTAATTCAATTATTTTCAGACATACTTTATGCCAGAAACAGGTGGATAGTTCTTACTGGAGACAGAAGTTCCTGTACCATTTTAGAAACAGTCTGCTTTTATATTTTTGCAGCATCTATAATAGCTGAAAGAATATCAGATATAGTTTAGTTACTAAAATAACATGCAAATCAGAAGTGCTTGAACTGTTTTGGAAACAGTCTGCTTTTATATTTCTGGTGATGTCTAGAATCATAGAATGGCTTTTTTTAGAAGGGATGTTAAATATCATCTAGTTCCAACTCCCCTGCTATGGGAAGAGATGTCACCCACTAGATCAGATTGCCCAAAGCACCGTCCAACCTGGCCTTGAACAGTTCCAGGGGTGGGGGATCCACAGCTTCTCTGGACAACCTGTTTCAGTGCCTCACCAGCCTCACAGTAAAGATTTTTTTTATCTAATCTAAATATACTCTCACTTTGGAGCCATCCACCCTTGTCCTGTCACTGTCTGCTCTTGTAAACAGTCTCTCTCTACCTTCCTTGTAGGTTCTCCTGAGATACTGGAAGGCTATACTGGTGACAATTAGGTTACCCCAATGCCTTCTCTCTTCCAGGCTAAAAAAATCCCAGTTTTCTTAGCTTTTTTTCATAGGAGAGATGCTCCATCTCTTTAATCAATTTGGTGGCCCTCCTCTGGACTTGCTCCAACATCTCCTTCCTTTGCATGGGACCCCACAGCTGGATGTATTGCTTCAGGTGGGTTCTCCAGGTGGGAGAGCAGGGTAGAGGAGCAGAATCCCCTCTCCTGACCTGCTGGCCCTGCTGCTTTTGATGGTTGGTTTTCTGGGTTGCTATTGCACATTGCTAGGTCATTTCCAGACTCTCATTCTCCAGCATCCCTGAACCCTACATGTCAGGGCTGCTCTCGATCTATTTATCCCCCAGCCTGTATTGATACCAGGGGTTGCTCTGACCCAGGTGCTTGTGCTTGGTTTTCTTGGACCTCAGGATATTCCCATGGGCCCACTTCTTTAGCTTGCCCAGGTCCCTCTGGATGGCATTCCTATCTCCAGGTGTGTCATCTCCACCACTCAGCTTGGTGTCATCTGCAAATTTGCTGAGGGTGCACTTGATCTCTTTGTCTATGCCATTAATGAAGATATTAAATATCACTGGTCCCAATACAGACCCCTGAGGGACACCACTTGTCACTGATGCCCATCGAGACTCTGAACCTCGGACCACTACCCTCTGGATAGTTCAACTAATTTCTTATCTACCTAGGAGTCCAGCTATCAAATCCTTCTGTCTCCAGTTTAGAGAAGAATGTTGGAGGATCTGTGTCAAAGGCTTTACACAGATAAAGTGACCTTTGTAAAACTTCCACTGTTCACTGATGTAGTCACTCCAATATAGAAGATCACTGAGTTGGTGAGGCAGGACTTGCCTTTGGGGAAGCTGTGCTGGCTGTCTTGAATCACCACCCTTTTTTCCATGTGCCTTAGCATAGCTTATGGGAGCATCTGTTCCATGATCATGCCAGGCACAGAGGAGAGGCTGACAGGTCAGTCGTTCCCAGAACCCTTCTTTCTACCCCTTTTAAGATGGGCTCAATGTTTCCCTTTTTCCACTCACCTGGAATAATTGGTGATTAAGATTTCACAGAGATTTCACCTAAACAATGGGAGTTAGGAGCAGTTCCCCAAGTGTGGACACCATGAGCATGAAACTAAATCAATACACTGCTGTATTAGCTTTTAAACAGCTCTGTTTTTCATTGAATTGGTTTCTAAGAGTATTATATAAGGAATTAATATTTGTCATTAAATATTTTGTTAATTCACCTATTTGGTGGTGGTTTGGACAGTGAAGGGAGTAGTATTGAAGAAAGCAAAACACAGTGTAAAACCCCAAGATTCACTTAATCCTATAAACAATGTTAATTCAACAGAGATATTTATATTTTATAACATAGGAACAAAGGAATACAAAAGTAGCATATTTATTTGACTGTATATAAATGGTGCACATATTGACATATTTGTATGTGCACAATTAACTCACTGCCACAGAACAAAGGTAGAAGATGTTCTTAAAGTTTTTAAAGGAATAAATCAATATCCTAAATAAATAACTGTAAGATACCAGTTCTCAGTTGCATTTGGATATTAGAGTGACTGAGATGGTATACTGACTTCCCAAACTCACCTATAGAGACAATATTCTTAAACCTATGAAAAAGTTAATTTTCTAGTACAAGGAAGATACTTCTCACTGCACAAAACATCATTCTACATGTTTATCTTTGAACTAGCTGACAATGACTGCTGTCAAATTAAATAAATGTTTAGATCACTTGGGATGGCAAATCTCCACTGCCAAAATAGCTATCTGTCAGAATAGTTATACTTCTTCATTTGATCCTTTATATTAAAAATAATGAGTAAATTATAGAGATAAATATAAACTTTTTAATGATGCAGCCTAGCATATAAGGCATATAGATTGAAATACACTCAGCCATCTAAGCAGATGTTGTCTATACAGTTCTTTGAGCACAGGCACACAGTGGAACTTAAATTCTTGTTTGGTTAGTGTTGTACTGCCTGGGCACAAATCTGTGCTCAGGCTGAAGAGCCTGGAGATGCAGGAGCCACCATCACTGCCCAGCCTGAGCTAGCCTCAGATGCCCTTTACGCTCTGTGATAATATCATGCAACTAACTTGAGGGAAACAAGCAAGGCAGGAGCTTCTTCTCAGAAAACTCAGTGACTTGTGCAGCAAGGAAAGGCTGCTGCAGCAGTAATGTAGCAAACAAAATGTACAGGGTGTGCACAGCTGATACTGATCAATGAACAATCCTTGGAAGAATATACAGAAATAAACAGAACCAATGTAACCTTAAGTGGTTTTAGTAAAATCTTTATGACAGTAAATGCCAGTAGTAAATAAATTCTAGAGAAATGATAGAACATGGATGTTCATAAGAGAATAAAATAATAAAAAAATTAACTTTTAATTTATGATTGTTACTTTTTATCTGAAAACACTGCTGCAAAATATTTGCATGCTGTATGTTATGTTTTCATTACATATAATAATAGAAAAGTTTGGATTGGAAGGAACATTTAAAAGTCAACCTCAATGCAGTGAGCAGGGACATCTTCAACTAGATAAGGGTGCTCAGAACCCCAGCCCACCTGACCTGGAATGTTTCCAGGATTGAAGCAACTACCAGCTTTCTGGGCAAACTGTGCCAGTGCTTTACCACCCTCATTGTGACAAACAAAAGGAAAGGAAAGGAAAGGAAAGGAAAGGAAAGGAAAGGAAAGGACAGGAAAGGAAAGGAACGGAAA
>JAWWEE010000074.1:132399546-132424772 GCA_035221455.1 Xenops minutus | reverse complement strand
AAGGAAAGGAAAGGAAAGGAAAGGAAAGGAAAGGAAAGGAAAGGAAAGGAAAGGAAAGGAAAGGAAAGGAAAGGAAACGGAAACGGAAACCAAACAAAACGCCCACCAAACAACAAAGCTTCTTCCTTGTAGCTAATCTAAATCAACCCTTCCTCAATTGAAAATCATTACCCCTTGTTCTATTGCAGAGGGCCCTGACAAGAAATCTGTCCCCATCTTTCCTAGGCTTCCTCTAAGTACTGGCCAGAATAAGGTCCCTCCAGAGCCTTCCCTTCTTCAAACTGAACAAGTCCAATTCTCTCAGCCTTTCTTCACAGGAAAGTTCCAGCCGTCTGATAATTTTCATGGCTCTCCTCTGTACCCATTCAAAGGGGTCCATGTCTGTCCTGTGCTGGGCACTCCAGACCTGGATGCAGCACTCTGTAACACAATCTGTAACACCCCCAGGCATTGCCCTGACTCAGGTGCAGCATCTTGTGCTCAGCTTTGTTGGACCCCCTGGGGTTCCTATGGGCCCACTTCTTCAGCTTGCTCAGGTCCCTCTGGATGGCATCCTAACCTGTGGATGGCACATTCCTGTGCCAGTATCAGTTGTTGCATCAGCTTATTGTCTCCAGAGGGTTGCCATCTCTCATTAACTTTGAAGGACATCTCCAGAAAGTCAATACGCAGTAAATCATCCTTTATCAAAATCCAGTTCCAGTTATTTCTAGACATGAGCCACATATTATCACACATTATGGTTTTGTTGGCAGAACAAATTCTAGGAAAGAAGAATTGAAGGCAACAAAGAACATGAAAACAAATCTTTTTTTGAGTTATACTTCACTTTGAATTAAGACTCCACTAAAAGTCTGTCAGGTACTGCAAGCCTTCAGGCTCTCATTTTCTGTAATGCTGTGGGGTATTTCTGCCCACACAACTACAGCTGCTGAATTGAAGATGGCTGCATCTCCCACCATGCCAGTGCAATTCTTCGTCTGCTGAAAAATTCAACCCACTTGATACTTCTATTTAATCTTCAGATCTGAAGGGCTGAATCTTTAAGATTCAGACCTCTTTTTGTCAAGACTCAATTTCTAATCTCTCTTGTGAAGAGATGAACATTTCAAACTGAATTGCAGGAAACTGAGGCAACACTTCCTTCCTGAGTTTGGAAGAAAAGAAAATCAAGTTGTGCACTTTTCCTTTTTACCAGAAATAGGCAGTATTTCCAATAAAGGCAGTGATGATTGCTAGAGGAAATTCTCTTAGTTTCACCCAGGGAGCTTTTTCCGAGTACTGTTTACTGTATGACCTACAAAATGTAGCTTGGTATTGTAAAGGATGGCAAGGACATAGATTTTTCAAGGATACTTAAAGCACAGTCTGTGTTAAACTTGCTGCTTCCCATTTGCTTTCATATTTGTAATCAAATTTGAAATGTTTTCCTTGCTTCCAGTAGTTTAGTCTTTAGTATAATTAGATGCAGTGGTTAAGCTGTTTGATATTATATAATGCAGCAGTTTTTCTTTAAGCAATATCTTTATGCAGGCAAAACAAATGCATATTTTATCCGAAGAAGCTGAATTCCCAAAAGACAGTCCAAGTTATACTCAAATTAGAGATATGCCAGAGGCAAATTGATACTATCCTTCATTAAAGTCTTTTTGTGGTTTTGGATGTTTGACATAAGCGTTACTTGTAATAAAAAGTACATAACCTGAGGTGTTAGATACATATGTCTGGATAGTCTCCACATGAATTAGAGTCCACATAGTTGAGCCAAAATTCTGTTGATACATGTTTTCCTACCCAATGGTCTGAAGTTTTCTATTTGCCATTTTGGACAGCATTGTTATAATGGCAGTATGAAGAAGTAATAGCACAAGAAGAGTTCAGTAGGAACATCGTAATAAAGAGTAATATTACTGAAAACTAAACACATAGCACAGTGGATTTATCAGTGTACTTTTAATAGCTGCTCACAATTTAGCTGAATCAAGGTCAGAATATTTTATTCAACGAAATTGTTCAAGTGGTGTAAGAGTCAATGTCTGGATTAAACAATTCTGGTTTTAAGTTCTGCTTTTAAGAATTGATTTTACTGGATGAGCATCTTTCCATCAGATATCCTCTACAGAAATATCTAAACAAGAAAGTGAAAGGGCCTCTCAGATTTCAGTTCACTGCTCCTGTTTGAGGAAATAAAATACAACTCTTTTAAAGTTCTTTTGTTCTTGGTGTCACACTCAACTCTGCCTTTAACCCTTTTTTGCAATGGTTTTATTGTTGTACTGCTAGTGGCCAGCTGCAGCCAGAGGTTTTATTGAGCATGAATTTCTATTGCTTGCATTGTGGCTGCTATTGTTCTGATTGCTGTGATTAATAGTCTCCTTCAGGTGACCATCAGAAGGATTTCATAGGCTCTGGTAAGGCTGTTTGAACCATCCGTCTCAGCTAGTTCATGCCTAATTGCACAGGTGGTTTTACGTTTTAGTACACTGCTTTATTGTAAGGGTATTTTAATTTCAAGGCAGCAGTATTTACAAACAGGTTTTATAAGATGGAGCTACTAAGTCTCCAAGTACAAGGTTGATTTGTGTAACTGAATGCTCCCCACTGACAAACACCAAAACAGGTTGTCTTTAAAACTCAGTGATTTAATGTTTATAAATGCTGAGTGCTTGGCAAGTATTTCGGCTGTTCCTCCCTCAGCAAGACAACAGGAGCAAAGGTTTTACTCTCATTGCTCCTGCAGTAGCTCTCAAAACTGGGAGAAAGGATTTTTGTGCCTTCAGCTGCATTCATTCCTCTTTGTGGAACTCTGCTTTTACTGAAACGTGAAGTGCTAAGGAAAGATGATGAAAATTACCTAAGAAAATGAAAATTCTGCAACCAATTTATGTCTGTTTTCTTGAGAGCATGCCCATTCTCCAATAGCTTGAATTAATATAATATAGAAACAGAGTATCTATGCAAGGTAATTCCCTGCAGTTCCAAAGCAAGCAAGCTTTCAGGTCAGTGTAATGACAGTGACACTTCACACTTTTCTAACCATCCAAGTGAAACGTCATAACATGATGATACATCACCATAGTAGGAAATCTTGCTCATATGTTCCTACCACAGGAGTTCTTTTTGCTGTCATTTCCAAGAGTTTCAATATAATCCATAGGAAGTCTTATCTTATGGTAAAGAAAGACAAATAACTTTTTTTTGAGTTGCTTATACCTAGAGCTATACAAGATACGGCAGAGTAATATCATGATCCTTTTCTCACAACATGAAAGTCATGATCCATGAAAAACAAAAATGCCTGTGGGTTTTCTTATGAAATATGGAAGAAGATAAATTTAATTATTAAAATAACAACCCTTCTTCACTTTAAAATATTCCTTTCTTCATAAGCAGTCATTCTTTGGGAGAAAGCAATTTCTGAAAAACAGTTACTTTTGCTAGTAACTTTAGTTAGGTTTTTATTAGTAGATTTATTTGTGTTTTTATTTAAAATCCCAGGTTCCTGCAGAAAGAAATTTTTGCTACTCATGTAGTGAATTCTGCAAAAGCAGAGAACTTCTTATAGGGTTTTCATATTTCCTTTGAAGTTTTAATTTTTTACCAATATGGTATTTTTACATGAATTTCAGTCCAGTCTTCTATGGCTACAAGAAATCATTCCTTAGCCCTTAATAGATTGTCTATGGTTTGAACAAAAGTTAGTGTTTTCTCTTACACTTCTTTTATCTTGTGAAAAAGCTTCAAAAATAAATTCAGTGATTTCATTTTGTAGTTCCCCTTTGGACTTCTACTTCATGCAGTTTAACTAATCAGGCATAGTTAGAAAGCTCAAACTAAGAAAATAAATGTGCACTGCTATCTGTAAGAAGAACATCTTATTGAGGCAGAAAAAGAGACAGAAACTTCTTTTCTACTACCTGAAGGTTTACTTGAACACTCCTCTTGTTTTATTCATTCCTCCTCAGGGTGCAACTTTGGCCTTGAACCCACGAGAAAGGAATCTGTTTTGAGCACATCAGTGCTGCACCTCAGAGTGTACCTTGTGGTTCCTCTAGTGTAGATGTAGAACAAATTTGTGTACCAAAGGAACCTCTGAAGTACACCAAGTAACTAATAAACCCACTATATGTAACCCACAGCATCCATGACCTGGTTAAATGGGAAGGGAAAGGTGCCTTTTTGTAGATACACCCCTCCTTTTGCCTGCTTTTCCCCTTGAAAATGTGCCCTTCACCCACATCCAGCATGTCTCACGCTAGTGACTTGGATAATTCCATAGATTGTATTTGCCTGTGGCAAAGATGCAGCAATTCTGAGTTATCAGTTCATGCAATAGAAGCTTGTGTTTCAGATCAAGAGGTGCCAGTGTTGAAATTTGCAAATAAATTGCTTGGAAGTATTAGTATCCAGGAATGAGCAATAGGAAGTTAGAATTAAGGACTATGAGATCTACCAAAGGTGGGAAGCGTAGATTTAATGTCAATCTGCATTTACAATTTCACTTAGGTCTGCCCGTGATTTCAATTCTACTGATTTAATAAGGCATACTTTTAAAAAGGGAAAATGCCATTGACTTCAAAAGACCTTTGGCTCAGTCCCTATGTGAGAAACATTCTGAAAATGTAAGTGCTATTATCTCAGCTGAAACATGCTACATTCCACAGATTAATGCGATATCAATTCACTGGAGAGTATATGCCTTCAGTCAAGCCATGTTTCTTGAAAAGTTCTTGCTTCTTAAAATTGCATATAAGACTTTCCCTGCACTAAGGTCAAACCACCTGATGTCTAATATTTTACCATCCCTAAAGCTCTTTTTAGATAATAAAACTTTGCTTCAATTGTCCTTGTGGAATCACTTCTAAACTGTAAATTTTAGCACTGTTCTCTGATTTCTATCCCCATCTTGGTTCAAAAATTCTACTTGCAATAATACTTGACTTTTCAAGGACTCAGTGCAAAGAAAATCTGACTATTCAGGCTCAGCAACAGATACAGAGAAGCTAATTTAAGTACCAGAAGACACAGAAGACTGACAATTAACCTGAGAAAAATCACAGAATCACAGAGTATGCAGATCTGGAAGGGACCCGCAAAGATCACCGAGTCCAACTCCTGGCCCTGCACAGGACCATCCCCAAGAGTCACACCATGTGCCTGAGAGTATTGTCCAAATGCTTTTTGAATTCTGTCAGTCTTGGTGCTGTGACCACTTCCCTGGGGAGCCTGTTCCAGTGCCCAACCACCCTCTGGGTGGAGAACCTTTTTCTAATATCCAACCTAAACCTCCCCTGACACAATTTGTCCTGTCTCTGTTTATCACTGAGAAGAGATCTGTGCCTGCCCCTCCTCTTCCTCTCACATGGAAGTTGTAAATGCAATGAGGCCTCCCCTCAGTCTCTTCTTTTCCAGGCTGAATAGACCAAGTGATCTCAGCCATTTCTCCCACAGCTTCCCCTCGAGACCCTTTAGCATCCCTGTTGCTCTCCTTTGAATGCTCTCTAAGAGCTTAATGTCTTTCTTACATTATGGTGCCCAGAACTGCCACAATATCCAAGGTGAGGCTGCCCCAGTGCAGAGCAGAGTAGGACAATCCCCTCCCTCGACTGGCTGGCGATGCTTTGCCTGATGCCCCCCAGACACGGTTGGCCCTCCTGGCTGCCAGGGCACTGCTGACTTATATTTAACTTGCTTCTGACTAGCACCCCAGAGCCCTTTCCATGGCACTGCTTTAATACAAGTAATATTGCTGTGGTGACAAAGTAGGTCAGCAATACCAGCTCTACATCCCCTTATTGCAGCCTAAATCCTGGGTCATTAGTCTGTCAGACCTGGGAAATGTAGAAACTTCCTGTCAAGACTGAGAGAAAGACCTTAGAGAAAGGACCAAAGTGTTGCAGGTAATAGTGCAGTAGATACAATCATTGTTAACACTGCAAATACTAAACTCAGACAAATAATAGCAAGACATATTTCTTGTGACATCCAAGTGTCACTGGGCCCAATCAAGATCAGAGATTTTTTACACACCATATAAATTTCACACACACAGTGAGAAATTACTTCTGTTCTTGAGAGCTAACAATTAAAATGGTTGTAAAAAGAAAAGGGTTAGGGGAAAGCAGTACTTTCAGCCATGCTGTTTGAGATGAGGATCCAATACAGAGACAGTAACTAACACTGAAGTTCAGCTCCAGTCTCTCAAGTTGTAGTCTGATGTGTTAAACACAATATTGACCATCTGTCTTCCAGTGCTTTTAAAAATTAAACAATAATATCAGCCACATTTTATTTTCTTTTTAACATTTTTAAAAAGTATTAAACTCCAATATCTTAAGCAAATCTCATGATAAATCGTTGCACTAATGCAATGCCAGGTCACTGCAATTATTTTTACAAAAAAGCAGCTGTGTTTCATTCAATGAAAACAGCAATTTTCTCAATATGACCTGCATTTCCCAAGACTGTGTATTATTTAATATTACAGGTATTTCTTAGAATTTGATACTGCTTATCATAATATCCTCGATAAAGATCAAGGTCTAGTAGTTAGTGATCTCTTCTAATTGAAAGGTTTCTGCTGTCATCTTCCATGATTTTATCATGATCAGTTTATTGCAGTTAAGTAACAGTCTTCCACTTGCAAAGCTGAGTGGTAAAATTAATTAAGAACCTTTGCTTAAAAGAGTTTGTTTACTTCAGAGATATGGTCCTTGTCAAATAAGAAAGGGTTTAGAACAATGAGTGGCTCATTCACATAGGCCAAAATGTAGAGACTCATTGTGGTCCTAGGTAGTAGGATCAAAAGGAAAATATCTTTCTTTCTGTTTAATGCTGCGAAAAGACTCTTGTGAACCATGGAAGAAAATAATATCCTTTTACTTTTGCAGGACTTTCATAGATGTGGCAAAAAATGCCAGTCTATAATAAATGTTCCATAATGTTCCTTGGCATTAACAGAAGTTTATTTGTGTAAATACCCTTGCATGTGTACCTATGTTGACTTGAAGGCAGAGGTAATTTGCTGCAGCAACCCTTTAAATTAATGCAATTTATAATTTGTATAATTTTACATAATTCAAATACATATATTATTAACCACAAGATTATTAAGCAGTTTTTTTACATTCACTCACCTTCTATTAGACTGAAAAGTTAAATCTCGTGAATAAGGGACAGAAAATTAGACACAAAAAACAAAGCCAAGGGGAAAAAAAACCACTGAATATGTCTTCTTTAAAGACATGGTCATCTTTAAAGTCAGGCTATGGACTGTATTATATACAACTATGTTTAAAAGATGCTACAATTTGCAATTATATACTAAGAAAAACAGAAATTATAGAAAAATTGCAGTTAAAAGTAGCTACAGCTCCCTCATTTGTGCATTGTGATATAGGAATGCCCATTAGGACAAAAAAGTACAAGAAGAATCCAGGTTTCCAGGGTCTTAATCAAAGAAGTTACCAAAACAAAACGGCTTTGCTCTCCAGCAGCTTGTACAGCACACGAAACAAGGACACTGCAGAACAAATAACAAGCAGTCTTATTTTTAGAGACCATGGCAATGGCAGCTAAAGGAAAGTTGTGAAGATGGAAGATTTTCTCAGTTTGAGAGCTGAACGCACACTTCCACCCATTTACCCTGTGTTCTCATAAAATTTTAATGAGTTCTGGAAATTGATAAGTAGCCTTCATGTAGGAATTAAATAATCTCCCTTTCCCTGTGTAACTCAATCCGTAAACTGGTAGATCTTCATTAGGATGACTTTGACCTTAAGAATCCAAGCAGCTTGGTGACGTGTCCAAATGCTTTTGCTCAAACTGTCCCCAGGTCAGTAACAAGGATGAGCTTCTACAACTTGCACACTAAACCTCTCCACTTAGCAGTGTAGCACCCCATACTCTCTCATTTCCTGTGGAGAAGTTCTCTGGTCTTGAGGGTGCTATACCAAAGGTAAGTCTCAGTAGTTGCTGTTGGATGGATCATCCCCATTCCTCATTACCACTATTCACACACGATCCAGCAAGTGCTCCCCCCATAACTGGATCACTGTAAAGTTCTTGGTGACAAATATGCATGAGAGAAATGCCTAAAAGTTTTACATCCCATGAAAGTAAGGCAGTGCTAGCTGTCAGCCTATCTTACTCTTCAGCTGAGATAGACATAGTCGTGAATTCTAATATAGAGTGTCAAAGGTTCCTCAAAGAAATTAAACAGAAATCCTTCTTGATTCTGTTCATATTAACATATTTTAGTTTATTTTAACATTCTGTCTTTTCTCATTACTATATATGCATATATATGTTTTCATATATGCATAATTGGAGTGTTGTTTGTGTGTATCTGTGTTGTATGTCTTCTGATAAAAGAAAGTCAGAGATACAAATTTACAAATATATAAATATATGTGGCATGTATAACCTCCACATCACTTAACCCTTTTCTGTGCTTCATTAAAGTTTAGACTTAAGATCTCTTGAAGTACTCTGGAAGCATACTAATTCCATTTAAAGGCTTTTACTCAAAGTCAAAATGTTACAGGATGGTGTCTGAACTCAGTTGCCATGCTTCCAGTTACAGCAAGAGCAAGAGAGTATTAATTTACTCTTGACAGCATGTAAGATCCTGGGGATATTTTTAATCTTGTACAAATATCCTTCAATAGAAAGTTCCTGCTAACTTTATTACCAAAGGACAAAGTAATTAAAGAGAAGGTCAATGGGAAAGATCTGCAAATCTTTGATGTTAAAATACCTATCACCATTCCTCTGGATTGTGTTTTCTGTAGTTTAATTATCTAAATCTAATTTTAAAACTTAATTTTCAAAAAAATTGGACCTGTTTTTCTAGAGTAGATGAAAATCTTCAGAATGTTTGGATAAAAGAAGAGCAGTATTTCCTAGGTTTTTGATTTAAGTAACACAGTTTAAGGAATAGTCTATAACACAGTGCAAATATATACTTTACCCTTGCCGAAAAAAGAAAAAAGTTCCTTTGTACTTCCAGAGCTTTCAGTTGTCTCTTCCAGAACTACTGTAATTCCTGAAAGAGACTAGGGATAGGAAGAGAACAAGTTGGTTTTTATTTATCATTTCACTTTGGTCAGCTACAAAGCTCATCACCACCCTGGGCCCATACCTAGGCTGTTTCTTTAGTAATTTAAGGCCCACAGTTTTAATATGAATGAAAAGGAAAGTGTAAGGACAGTGATTTGTCCAAGCCCAAGCATTGCATCTACAGCAGCAGCTAGAACTAGAGCTCAAAAAAAACCCCAGTGGATCTAACTGCACTGTCCTATAAAGTAGGAAAAAAAACCCCAACCGAAACAGCTTTATCATTGAACAAGGATAATTGTGCTTATTAGTTTGTCTTTATTAGTTTAAACTTGCATTTTATTGCTAGACTTCCAGGCACCATGCCATACAGTAAAATGACTGCAAATACCTCAGCTAAATTTGTTGGTAATCTGCCTCTTGGAAAATTGCTCTTTCCTCCTGGTGGGGGGAAAAAGAGAAATAAAAAGTTCAAATTGTTAATAGTATGGGATGTGACTGATATGAGATGAAGGAATTTTCATATAGATGTGACTGCTCAAATTGCATTTGCTCTGCCTTTGACACTTGAGCAACAAACCTGCATTATGTTATACCTAAAGCTTGTGAATCTACTTATCTTTTTTTTTTGAGTTAACCATAAGATAGATTTTCCAGTATCTAATGAATATAATTCTAGCTAAAATTAAGGAACAGTTTCATGTACAACTAGTATCCCATTGAACAGAGGAAAACAAGACATAACAAGAAATATGGACATGCTGGGAAGCGGGGACATGCCCATGTTCCTGAAAGATAAGAGAATCCCTAAAGCTACTGTTGGTTCTGTGTGAGAAAGGAAGAAAAAAAACATTGATAACTCTCAGAAATAAAAAATAAAAAAGCAAAACCTAGTTTTTTTTTATTAAAAAACTTGGCAAAAACAAAAGCAAAAAAATATAACAGATAAAAATGAGAGTAGGGAGGGCAGCCTGACTTCTAGATGCATTTATGAGAAGAAAGTGTTAGATACGTAGTATCTTTCATTAACAGCGTGCTGTCTCAGTTTGGGCCTCAAGTCTGTGGAATTTCATGCCTTGAAATAAAAGACCTCACTGCACAGAACAAGTTAGTCATTCCTTACTGATCATTTTGAAACACAGCATACCTAATAACATATGGAAGTAAGGAAAAGTCTGATGTTTTCAAATAAGTAAGAGGAACATAGGTTATTAGCAGTCATCAGATCAAGTCCACTGCTACTTCAAACAGCTGCTTCATAGGTAACTTTCCATGAACTTACCTAACTCAAATTTAAAATGGGTGACGCTGCAAGCTCCCCACAACTACTTCTATGGAAAGTCTTGCTCAGAAATACAAGTGGCTGGTGAGTTTTCCTTAATTTTTCAGCATAAGTAAATTTATTCATTGTATAATTTATTCATTGACAGACTAGGAGACTTGAACTTATTAAACTAATGAAGATTGTCTAGCATATTGTCCTTATCCTACCCTGTGTTTCATTTGGATCAGTGGCATGACTTTCCATGTACTGCATGTACTGGGAATGGACATTGTTTCTCTATATTTTGGTCGAATTGGCAGTTTCCTTTCTTTGAAAATAGACAGATTTTCCTTTTTTTTTTTTTTTTTTTTTTTTTGCCTACAATCATAATTGTGAAAAAGATCAACACATTGATTGTTCTGACAGAACTCAATGTAGTGAGGAAATAATCAGTCTTCAGAGCATGTCAGGATCCTTGTTATATCTACAAAAATCCAAAATTAGTTTATATCATGTGGAAAGTTTTTGTCCATGAATTGGAAAAACTAGACTTGGTTACAGCCCTGAAAAAGGCTGTTTAAACCAAACAGCATCCCCAGGTACGACAATTCTCTTATTTTTACATTTTGTTTTGTATCATTCATATAGAATATCACTCATAATAGAATTCTTATGTGTAATGGAATGTTTGGGGGGTTTATTTCCTATGGGAAAGAAGTCCATGTTAAAATATTTTTTTCTTAATATTAAGATTTAAAAGAATTTCCTAGGGAAAAGCTATTGCTTTCTTTAGAAGGTTTCATTCAGCTGGGTAAGATATTTCAGCTCTGACCTTTATTTATGCCTTAGCTGATCTTTTAAATGTCTTGAGCCTAGTGTCTTGATGCTGAAGGCTTAGACTCAAGTGTGCTCTTTGTTTATAAAAACCTAAGGAAGATTTGATAAGTTTGGAAGAGTGGCACTATTCCATCTTAACTGACATTTCCTAAATTCTGAAGTTTCATGTTCATGTCATTGCTGAGATCCTGCTGAGAAGTGATGAAGATTTCAGTAACTGGTATCAATTCACAGTCAGACAAAATAATAGAATTTCCCAGTCAGAAATGTAAGAATGTGACTCAGAAGAATTCTGCTTTATGAGAATTATTTTTTCAATGAGAAGTATTAGAAGATGCATAAATGTAGACTGAGTTGATGGGGGATAGACACCTTTACTTTACAGGGTTTTCACCAAGGTTAGAAAAAACAAATAAAGAGTTCTTCTGCTTACCTGCAACACCTGAGTCATGCTTGGACTCCTTATCCTTTGCCAATATTCTTCACCTTGAACATGATCTGGTCTTTACTGCAGACTAATTTGCACCATAATGAGATAACCACAGGCAGTGAGAGATTTTGGAAGGCCACCTGACACCTACGGGTTTATGAGTCCTTTCATCTACATTGTAGCCACATAGGAATGCTGGACTGGACTTGATGGCACTCTGCAGGACTTACAGTTTTGGGTACAAGTATTCCATGAGTATGAATTAAAATCACAAACATAAATTATGCTTGGATGCACTTTTAGATAAAACAGCAATGTCTCCTACTTATCAGCTCTTCAATAAGATTCAGGAAAATACTAATGGATATTTTTTTCCCCTCCAGTATTAGGAAGCAATCTATTGGTGCAAATAAGATGGTTTCATAAGGGTGGTTTTATAGACAAATTTTGTAAAAAATCTAAAATTAAATAGATTCAGAATATTAGTTCAGTTAGATTTTAATTCAGAAGTTTTAGTCCCTCTTTGAATCACAGAATGGTTTTGGTTAGAAGGAGTCTAAAAGACCATCTAGTTCCAACTCCTCTGCCATTGTTAGGGACATCTTCCATTAGACCATGTAAGTTTCTCTGTTAGCTTTTTCAGAATCAGGAGCTCCAAAAAATTTCCTATTGTGCATCTTTACAGTTGTTTTATTTGCTTTGCCCTTTCTTATAAAAAAACTACTTATAATTGCATGGTTTTGCTCTGTGGTTAAAACAGAAGGTTTTTATTACTTTCTATAATAACTTGTTCATTATTTTAAGGACACACAGTTAAGTTTGTTAAAGCATAGTTTTGCCATCAAAACCAACTGATTGTTTTTGCATTAATTCCAATGGATATTTACTGCAGCATTGGCAAAGCACTGAAATAAAAAATGCTATAGGTGAAAAGCCTCTTGATTAACATGTTATTGCTATTGCCTTAACAATAGTTAGGACAGCCATGAGCAATCTTAGCTGTTGTTCCCCATGTGATCATAAATATTTGGTTTCAGTTTATATAAGCTCAGGCAGCAAAATCAGAGAGAGGTGACTAAAAAGACATACAGATTTTACCAAATCTATTTGCAAAGAAATATATTGAGATGAAAGAGCAATATCTTCAGTCACTTCAGTGATAGGATAACTTGACCATCAGTGCGTTTCCTGTCAATCTAAAGTAACAATAAATTAGACATTTACAATCTTGGCCTATAGATACCTCACTGAAACATATGAAGAGAATAGTACTATTCCTTTTTTTTTCAGAGCAGAAATACATAGTTGATGTTTTATGCAGGGCTACTCTAAACTCGGAAATGTCTGTTCACTGAGTACAAAGAACAACTTTTTACCAGCAGGCTTTTTAAGCCTATGGTTTTCCTATCTGTCTAAGGCTGTTCTATATTAAAGCAATGGGACTAAGTATTTAAGGGGGGACATCTTACCAGGCAAACACCATTTTTAAGTATACCATTGGCTGAGTATACCATAATTTTTAAGTTAGGATTCATAACAACTAATTTTAATATAAATAAATATATATAAATTATTTTAAAAAATCAACAAGTCTACATTAGATACAATTAAACAACAGAGACAATCAAATCTAAGGGCATTTAATTTAATTTTAAAATAGGTGGAATGAGTGACTGGCTCATGATGGAATTTCTGCAGAATGTCTCACCTTTGATTGTGAAGAGATCCTAAATGCCCAGCTTGGACTGGAAGCTTAACTGTTAGATGGTTAAAGTCAGCTGGCTGAGCATCACATTTTAGACTTTAATAACCCTTTTTGCATTAAAACTTCTGACTAGTGAATGAAAGCCTTTATGTCCTGTAACCATAACGACCAGTTGTTCAATGTCTTTACTAAAAACATATCTGCTTTTATTGAACATGCTGAAAGATAAAATCTTATCACAGGAAGAGTCAAAAGGCAATGAAAGCTTGAAATGCTCATGGTCTAGAGACATATAAAATTTACGTATATGATTCTCTCCACTGCAAATTGTAGGAGAAGGATGAGAAAAAAAATCACATTCATATTTCTGTTGTTGCTGTAGCTATGCGCAGCATAGATATGTGGCACCTGACACATCTTGTTATGTAATGGAACTAAACTAGAAACAAGGCTTCTGCTGATCTTTTTCTATGAAAGAATACTTCAAATAGTGTGTAGCTTTGAAACAGTTGGTTGCTCAAATCACGACTCAGTGGTGCCTGAGCATCTGCAAGAAGTCACATAGATCTATAGTGGCTGAGTCATTTCCAGTTTTGTACAGAGATACGTGCGTCACATTTTTGATTAATGGCACTGGTGGTGAGAAAGGTAGCATCTGGGAGAAATTTGAAGGAGGTCACTGCAGTCATACTCATTTGTCAGGCAGAGTCTGGTGATGAACATAATCATTATAATTGCTTTAAAATTTCCTGACTTGAAATATCTTTCTTGGGAAGAAAATTGTACAGTTCTCAAATGCAAAGGGAAGAATATGAGATTCCAGTCTAAGTCAAGGATTTTTCGGTATTTGATAAAACTTACACTTTCCCAGTTCTGTAGAAGTGCCAAGCACAATACTTCCCAACAGAGGAATATGGTGTCAAAGATCAATTCAGCCTGAGAGCTTGTTCCTGACCAAAGTAAACTCCTTGTGGATGTTCTTATACAAGCAGCAAGATTGTGTTTAACAAAGAAGACTTTCTGCACAGCATTTTCTTTTTGGAAAAATATCTGTATAATGTCAAGTAGATTTTCCACTATTTTCCTCAGCTCAATTTCTACTATTTAACATCACCATGGTTTTCTTCTGGATATCTGTAGAATACTTAATACCAGTTTGGTATCTTCCGTTCAGCAGCTGTTAACTAGGAGACTCAAAAAAAGCTTCACAATCTTCCCTTTACTCTGGAGTGAGATGATGGGTAGAGATATCTTGGCAGTAGGACCACATGTGAATTTTCAGTCAATACAAAGGCGAGTCCATGGACAAATGCCAGAAGATTCCTGCTGTTTGAAATATGATGGAGCCCCTTCCAGCAATACTCCTGTGCCTGCCAATGGCAGGTGCAAATCAGGGACAGATGGAAGGCATTGAATGGGTTTGTCTATCTCTTCCTTAATCAAGTTTGGGGATTTACACACCGAACATTACTTAGATTTTTTTTTTCCTTAATTCAGTTATTTAAATATATATCATATTATCTTATTATAGGATATATTTCTCAAAACAAATATTTAAGCAGAAATTAAGGCTAGCAAATTATATTATTCTCTTCTGTTCAGAAGTCTAGGCATATAATTGAAATTAAAATGTGCCAGAAGATCTAAGAAACTTTGCTGGCATCTACTAACTTTAGAACAAAATTGTGTACAGTTTAAATTTAATGCCTGAGGTCTCTGGTAATTGCACTAATTGTAATAGCAAATTGTTTTTTTCATTTTAATGTGATTCAGATCCCACAATTTGAAGCCTTAGATGAGCAAATGGTATAATACCTCAAAAAAAGATAGTGGCAATAAATATAGAGAAATTAATCTCTGCAAAATTTTGCATATTCAGCATTTGTCACATAACTAGAGAGCAGTCAGAGCACAAGAAGAAAAATCACATTACTTGTAGTATTTGCTCTGGGAATGTATTTTAAACAACACTTTAATACCAAATAGACCACATCATCTGTGCTGGCTCATTGACTTAAAAGTTACTGTTGTTTCTCATGTGCAATGAAGCAGGAAATCAGACAGTAAACAATCTTAGGCTGTACCTAATGCTAACTGAATGAATATGAGTTTTGGGAATATAATTTGTACTCAGAGAAAATGAGGGGAGCAGCCTGAAGGAGGAGAAACAGGATGACAACAGAATGGTACATGCTGAGTTTGCTGGAATAAACAGACTTGTTAATTTGCAAATAAGGAATGAATGAAAGGAACTGTTCTTCAAGAAACATCTTTGCAAGGTTATGTGTAATCCCAAAATTTTGGTGATTTTCAAGAATCTTTCAGATTGACACATACACCTCTCTCCCCCCTCCCCCCCTTCCCCCCCCCGAAAAAAGGAACAACCAAAACAACCAAAAATAGATTACATTCTTTTGCTTTGAGTCTTGATCTAAGGATAATTCTTCAGCAATTTGATCTACCACCTTTATATGCAAGTGTTTTTCTTTCCTCCTTCTCTTAGCAAGAGTGAATAAAGGGAATGGGAATAATAAAACTGAGTGCTATTGCAGGTATTTTATTTTAATTACATAAAGAAGACTGAATTATATTCAAGCAAATAATTAAATGGAAAAATTCTGCAATAGGGAGAAGCCTTTCCCCTGCTACTTCCTCATTTCATCTGTGCAGAGCCAAAGCCTATTTTAAGTGCAGTCTGTTTCTCTACATTTTTAGAAGTATATTTGGTACTTAGGATGAAAACTATCTCATCTACATTTATAAGAAGGAAATTTTCAATGTGTTAGTGTCCTTAATGAATATATATTAAAAGATGTATCCTATTAAACATGTCAGCATAAAATTAGCTTGACATAATCTACATTAGTTCATAGAGTAAAAACTCAGAAAAAACCCAGACTTTTTGAAAAAGTAAATCAATTTCAAATTGATTATTTGGAGGTGTGTGATTAAACTACTCCCTATATTCTTTCCTTCCCCAAGATGAAGATATTGTCTTACAGATCTTATGACTTGAAAAAATCACATTCTTGAGTTAACGCCTGAGTCACCAATGCTGAAATGTAATATAATAATAAGGTCCCTAGTGCAATTACATCTTATGAAGCTCAAATGTGGTCAGGGAGCTCATATATCAAAAGAGAAAGGTCAGTGATATTTTCAAGGGGTTTTTTTTTAGAAAGTTAAGTAGCTACTAAATTGCCTTAAAATTGGAAGAATACTATTTATTCAACATAATCCTCCAGTAATCCACAGACATTTTTTTTTTTCTTCCGGTGGAGAGCCCACTTCTACATTTCGGCTATTGAACTGTGCAGGTGAGCAGTGCAGAGACACAATGGCCAGGCTGCCCTGTGTCCTGGCTGCAGCCTAGGCTCACTCTGATGCCTAACAGAGTACCCAAACCATACAGCATGCCATGCTGCTTCTGCACAGTCTTCTTCCTATGCCCAGTGTCTTGCATCTGAGGGTCTGCCTAACCCAGAGGCGCTGTCTATACACCAGTTTTTAGTATTAGCAACAGCTCACAACAGCAAACCATGCAGGAATAATGGAGATTACACAATGTAGACTGCTAGTCGGGGTCTCTTTCTTTTCGAGCTCTTAACTGTAGCACATGCAGAGTAGCTACACTGTAACATACAAGTGCCTGTAGGGAAAATCCCTAAGGCATAGGCTGTATACCGTAAGCACATGACCTATTTAGCCTCATTGTGTGCTGCTGCCCAAATGGATGGCCACACATGCCATGACTCGCTGTGGTAACTGGTCAGCCTTCTAAGGTAAATCGCTCTGAAGCATACACATTGGACTTTGCCTTGTCAGAACAAACTTGGTTCTTTTCAGTGTCCTTCATAATCTTGTTGTCTCATTTCTCTTTGTCCGTGGCCCTTCTAACCATATTTCCAACCACTATGCAAAGAGGAAGGAGGTACTAATTAGATCATCAACTCTACTACCATTGTTATTTTTAATGTGTCTTTAGTATAGTTCTTTTTTTTAGAATACAGATTTTCAAGAGTAGAATGTAAATATGCGTTCTCGAGATTCAAGAAAAACAATCAGGAGACTTAAAATCATGGTACAGATCATGTAATGAGTTTACAGGTTTTATATTTGCTTAGGGAAATCCATTGCTGCAAAAAGAAGAAATACAAAAAATGTGCTGTATGGAAGATGACAGAGGGACAGCTTTGCTATTATATATTGAAAGCATCAAAATATTAGTGAGATACACAAGATGATCACCTTAATAGGCAAACAGTGACATTTTATGAGCAAGTAGAAAGTTTTCAAATGTGTTTGAACTAATAAATAGCAGTTTTAACATCTGGAACAAAGACCAATTTGGAAAGAAGGCATTAAGAGAGAGACAGGATTTTTTTTCCTATGATTATGACTGACCTAAGCAGTTAAATAACAAACCTGAACCTAAAGGAGCTACTTCTGTTGTCAGGAATGAGACAGAAGTGTGTTTAAAGCCCAAAGTCTGGTGTTTTGTGTGTATCTCTGAAGAGTTTGTTTTTCTATTTTTCCAGGTATTAAAAGAGTTGTCCTACTGGTGCTAATGCATGATAATTGTACCTCCAGTTTTCTAGGTTTTCCCTTAAAATTAACAAGCTTTCAAATATGGTCGATTCAGTGACAAAGATCTGAGTTCACAAAACAAAAAAGAAGACTCAAAAACCCTCAAAAGTATTTAAGATTTTACTAGTGTATCATGAAAAAGAAGAAGCTGAATTTTTATTTTCCATGTCAAGGTAAAAGAAGACTTGTATAATTATTTGTAGTGGGAGTAAACTAACTGGCAGCTGAAAGCTGGTCAAAGGATATCAGAATAATGAAATAAACCTTTCTTTTACCAATCTTCATTAAATGTGGGGATTTTCCTACATTTGAAACACAGGTATGTATTTATTATATATATCAAAGGTGGTGTTATTTAATTAGAAATGACAGTTTGTGAGAATAAGAAAGACTATTCTGGTAGAGGTAAGAGACACAAAATTGTGGGAGAGGATCACTGACTTCTGAGTTTTGTTGGACAATCTAAGGCTGTTCCCCAGCAGGAGTGGTTGTGAAATATGGCAAAGGAAGCAAGTGAAAAGATACTTCAAACATCAAAGATAAAAATGACACTTCTTTCAAGAGATAGTCCTATCTGCATAGTGTTGAAGCCCAAATCACTCCACTGATTGAAATCAACTGGCTAACTCAAATTAGTCGGTGGAGATGATTTACTCAATCTGAGACACTTTCCCTGAGTTTTTTTCTGGAGGACAAAGATAAGCAGACATAATATTAAACACGATATCTAGTTCAGTGCTTCCCATAATGATTAAGACCTTATTAGAGAAGTTAGAAGGCAAACTGTATTGCTGAAACAAGAGATTTGCCCTATTCGCACTTAGATAAGTGTTTCAAACAGTCAGTCTTCCACAAAGATAGAACTACAAGATTTCAAGATAAACCTAGAATAGAATTGCCAGAAGAAAAACACCCCTGATTACATTGACATCAATATATGAAAATGTCATGTATGAGTCCTCAGTGAAAGGACAGACTTGATATTGGAGTTTCAGTGCTTGCAATTTGTCATAACTGTAATCTTGAGGATTATTCTAAGCACTCAACTACAAGCCTGTCAACAGTTTCCTTAAAAGCTCCCCAAGATGATTGTCATACTCAGGTTGATGTTCATTTTCAATGGGAAACATCATGAAATTACCTAAAATGTACTCAAAAATTTTCACAGGCTTAAAAGGAATAGTAACATAATACATAATGAAAATGCTATTGGTACCAGAAGGAAAGAGAGGAGTTTTATTTTCTTACCCAAAACAAAGTCATTCTAATCAAAAACAAAGTCCAGTATTTTCAACATTTGATGAAGCAGAGTGTACTCCATTGACAGTAGAATGAGAGAATGATAAAATGTAAGACTAAAAAAAAAAGACCATGAAAAGCTTCTACATTATGTCGATGCATGTGATGAAATTTACAAGTTGAGCTTGCTAAAAAAAGGGAGAAGGAATTTAAAGAATGCTTAGGTAAACAAAATAAATAAATATAAAATAGTAATAAAAACTAAGTAACTGAATTGGAATATGGGAATGTGTTAGAGGTAGCTGAATCTAGTAGACTTGACCCCAGTTTCTCCAGAAGATGGCAGCCAGAGCTCATGTCCTATTGACCCCCTAACCCACTTTGAAGCTCGGTAATAGTCCTCTCAAATAGTCTCAGAATAAACACACACACACACAGAGGACAGTTAGTATTTAATGAGAATACATGACTGACCACAGTGATCATGCAGAGGGCTCTGTGAGACAAGTGTGCTGTGCAGCAGGTGACTCACATGCCACTGTCCCCTTGTACACCCCTCCTCCATTTTCCCATGCCTGATCCTCCCTGATCCATCTTGGCACCTTATTTTCCATGCCATTGAGCCATCCCTGAAAGACCCCACAATAAGTTTTGTACGATCCCCAAATTTTCTCTATTCCAAGAAAAAATTGTCATTCAAGTTACTATTGGTCCCACAGTAAATCCTATACTTCTTGCACAAAAATCCCCCTTAGTCTGCATAGCATTCATGAAGAGAGGGTTTCTTTCTTTGACCTAATTTTATGTGTGTATACATATATATGTGTATACATATATGTATATGTATAGTGTGATGATTCAGTGTGGTGCCTGCTCAGGTTACTTGAGTTTCTTGGCCTGTCACTGTTCCTCTGGTTATCACCTAGTCTCTGTGGTTGATTTGATTAGCTTTTAGTATGATAACCTAATGCATAGGACTTGAAAAATATCCTCAAGGTCGCAAGTCTACTCTTCTATCACTAGCAAGAACATCAGATAACTTTCTCCACGAAGTCTTTAAGCTCCACCTTAAAAGTAAGGCTTTTTCAGTTATTGCAATGATTGAAAAGTTATTTCAAACCACTTATGCTTTGAGTTCAGAAATTTTCTTCTGATTTCTTTCTTAGCCCTAATAACATCCTGTCTACACCCATTTGTTTTTCTGCCAACATTGTCCATTAGATTAAATTGTTTTATTTCCCTGTCTACTTTTCCCTCATAGAAATAGTGATGATATCCCATTGCAACCTTCAATTTACCAACATAAACAATCCAAGTTCTATTAGTCTGTCCTCATATGACACACTTTCCATTTTCCTGATCAGATTTTAGGGCTTTATGTTTAAACAAAAGGAAGAGAAATTACACTGATTCCCCCAAACACACAATTAGGCTGAGAGAGTCTAATGATAGTGTCTACATCCTAATGAAATAATAGCATAGAACCTCTTCAGCATTTTAACTTTACAAGATATTTGGATTTCTGATGTTATAGCTACTTCATAGAGTTATAAATGATCATATTTCTGTGATATAATTTAACTTGACAACTTTAATGAAAAGGGAGATGATGTGTTCACAGGGCCTTTTGTTAAGCAGCTTTCAGATAATTAACACAGAGATGAATAAATTTTGAGCATTGCCTTATGGATCAGTTGCATCTTAACACAGTAATGGAATTAATAGCAATGAAAATAATTTTGTAAGATACTTTATCTCTAATTAGTTAATCACAATGGAATTGTATCTGACTTACATGGGCTATTCACAAATAAGTCTTGACCAGTAAGAATATTGACTACATTTTGATTGCCAACTTATCATTGGTTTGAAAAATTACAGTTAAAGGTAAGACTTTTGGAAATCTGAAATTGATGAAACATAAATTAGTCTAGAAACTGGAGGAAACCCTCTAGTTGACAGAATCAGAGGCAAGAATAACCTTTCAATATGAGATATCATGCAAAAACCTAGGCAGTTTGGCCTACATTTTAGGCAAAGCTGAAGTTTGGCACCTCATTGCTACCAAGGCATCATATTTCTGAATGCAACACCAGAGGACTCGAAGACATCACATCTGATGGACTCCACGCCTCAAAGCACATGGTCAGCTTTCATCCACCTGTGTGAGAGACCAACTGCCACCAGCTGAGGTGGGAGGGAGGGCATGCCAGAAACCTTGTGAGCAGTGCCTGTCTCCCCTTGGCTCTCAGGGTATTCAACGGAACGTGTCCTGGAATGGTGTGAATCCAGCACCAGTGTGTAAAATGCTGGCACATTGGCCCTCTCCTGCTTCAGTTCCCTTTGGATGAAGTTATCGAAGGGCAGTCATTTCACTTGCTGTTTGAACTGTCACATTAAGTTACAATTTTGGTGCAACTTGCATGCTGTCCAAAGTGAAACCTACAGGAGGAGACAGTGTGCACATAAATGGAATGTATCCATAGAATAGGCAAAGCTTGAGAGTGTTACACTTCTACACGCCTACAGGGAGGGGTGTGCCTTGGGCAGAGGAACAGAAGTGGCAGATGCAATCCAAGATTAGGGCTGGCTCAGACTTTAATCCTGCAGTAAGTTCTACCATACGGTCAGTGGAGAAGAAATTTGGAAAGGCAGTTAATAGTGTGGTGGTTAGATCAGTGTTAGCAATATGACAGTCCAATGAATGAAAAATCATTGAGTTTTGTGTCTGACTCTGTTGTGGTTTAATTTCAGCCAGCAACTCAGCCCCATACAGCTGATTGCTCACTCCTCTGTGGTGGGAGAGGGAAGGCAATTGCAAGAGTAAAAGTGAAAATACTCTTGGGTCGAGAAAAAGATAGTTTAATAGGCAAAACAAAAGCCTCACACACAAGCAAAACAAAGCAAGGAATTTGCTCACCACTCCCCATGGACAGGCAGGTTCAGCCATCCCAAGGAACAAAGGACTTTATCTCATGTAATGGTGACTTGGGAAGACAAACACCATCACTCTGAATGTCCCCCTCTTCCTCCCTCTTTCCCCAGTTTTACATGCGGAGCATCTTGCCATATGATGTGGGATATACCTTGGATCAGTTGGAATCAGCTGCCCTGACCATGTCCCCTTCTGACATCTTGTGCTCCCCAAGCCTCTTCGCTGATGGAATGAGAGCCCAGGCCCTGACTGTGTTAGTGCTGCTGAGCAATAACAAAAACATCTCTCTGTTATCAACACTGTTTTCAAGGCAAATCCAAAACAGCCCCATATCAGGTTCTATGAAGAAAATTAACTCTATCCTAGCCAAAACCAGCACAACATCCTACATGATCAACCTTTCACAAATGCTGCTAGAGTCAAGACACAGCTAATGAGCACAAGAACCACAGCACAAGGGAACTCGGCAGGCGTAGTGACCAAGAACCAGAATGACTGACATATCAGTAATAAAATTGGAGCGCTTGATGTAGCAGTGGTATTGAGCTTGCAAAACTGGCCTTGTACGTAACAGATGAGCTGTGATATTTTCTCATTGGCAGGGTTTTGCTGCAAACATCCCCATACTTCTCAGCACAGACACAAAGGCAGAACAAAATCTCTGCTTATACATGACATACATGCACAAGGTGAATTTAGCTACTCTCAGGCTCTCCAATGCATTTTTTAGCATGACCCCATGCACTGTATAGACTGTAGGAAAAGCCTCTGCACTGTATGTCTGCCCTGCTGCAGACATATGTATGCTGTCTGCTGAACTGGGTTTTACAAACTCGCGTGTGAAGTGCTGCATCCTGATTACCTGATTCTGCTGGAAGCCTTCCAGATTGATTTCCTAATCCCTCTCATAACATCGGTGTTACATCAGGCCTATCACTGGCGTACTTCGTTCGTGCACAAAGCTAACACTACAATATGCAAATAGAATAGCAGGGAAGTACAGGAAAGAAGTAGAATGCCTTTTTTTTCAATCAATGCTCTTTAAGTATCTACTCCAGGCTTGAGTAGCAAAAGTAATCCCACTCTACAGATTTTCCTCATTCCCACCTCCTTCAATGTATTCCTATCAGAGAAAATACAAAAGGAATTTTCAAGCAAATGTGAAGTGGTATAGATTTCATGGGCTCCACGTCTTGTTCACAGCTGGAAAACCTCTCTCTAGGCTTTCAAACTAATTCAAAATTTACTGATTACTGCTTAGTATTTTGTGATGTAGATAATGAAAAAGTTTAAAATGCAAGCTAGCATTTTAAACATGTAAAACAGGTGGCACACATGCAAAAGGCCTTTCCTAAGATCAGTTGACACTTCAGAACCTACAAGCTGACGTTAGAAGATAAGTGGTCTTCAAATCTGGTTTTATTCTGACTTTCAAACAACCTATTACATAGAAAGGCTCATTTTATCAGTAAGTTAAATATGCATGACTCCCACTTTCCCTCAAGCCATGGAATTTATTAGTCAGAAATAACCTCTGTTGATGAGAATCATTTTGCAAGTACTGTTCTGCGAAAGCAATTCTGATTTGAGAGATGGTTAAAAAGGTACAATTCCATGCAGGTGCAGAGGTAAAAGACCACAAGAGACAAAAATAAACATAGTCTGAATAACTGAATAATGAATAGGAAGTCCTGACTTGTCTGTCCAAAATGAGGAAGGGAAAGAAAAAGCATAATCATCAAACATTTAGGGGAGAGTTTTAACTAAGTTTCTGTGTGCTGGGGCTGGGATAGTAGTCCAAACTTTATTGTTCTGGATGGTTAGACATGCATTTAGGTTCAAGGTTAACTCTGCAGATAACTTTGTTGAAAGAGCTGTTTTATTGAGATGGTCTGTGATGCCTACACAGAGGAGTTGAAAATCTTCCACTAGTTATTTTTGTATTTTCCTAAGTGTAAACCAAAGCAGAACTAATTCTGAAGAGTCACTTAATATTGTTGCAATTGGTTAGCTTCCATTTCCCTCAAACACAATAAAATCCAAGCTAAACTGAGAGAGAAAAGGTTCATAAATAATCTTGTTCATGAATTTTACTGTTTGGTTTTTAAAAGATTGTATTAATAAATGGCATTTTTGTTAATTTATTTGTGCTTTTATTGGATTGTGTTGGATAATTCAGAGAGGATCTTGGGCAAAGATTCTCTAGCTTTAAAACTTTATGATTTATTTTTGTAGGTATCTGAAATAAACCGATCTGTCAGATAATAGCCATTGTCACTTAGCAAATACTGCAGAAAGTTGTAGATCCTAGTTTGATAAAACAATCAATTCCCTGAATCCAAATATGACAACAACAAATTCTGAGTAGTATCCTTTCAGTTGTATTGAGACCTCTTACTTTTACTGGAGAATAGCTTTGATTTATTTACAATGGGGAGCCTGGATGAAACTCAGTCTGGCAGAAAGAAGTAGCAATACTTTTACAGTATCATAACGCTTCTTCTGTATGCCCTTAAAGAGCAGCCAATTGAGTATTTAAGACTGCAATTTTAACTCCTGAGTGCTGCCTGAATTCCTGCCTAGGTTTTGGTGAGGTTGTAACACAAAAGTTATCACTGCTTGCTGTGGTCTTTTCCCTATTATTATTTCTAGGATTTTTCAAGTAGTTATGAGCAAATGTATCTGAGTATAGTGTTAGTATAGTACAGCTCCAAGTTCAAACCCACTGTGGACAATGATTGTTCAGAAAACAAGGCCAAAGACAAGAAGTTCAACTCTTGTCTGCAGTATACATAGAAGAAAGGAATGAAGAATGAGGGAAGACAGTGAATTTTAAACTGATTTATATGGGAAAAACAGCTCTGCACATCATATGCCGAGAAACAATTAATGTACAGGTACATAAATCCATCAGTAGGTTTACAGAAATATCCATGACTAAAATTTTGAGCCATCTTATCTCTAGGTCACCAGAAACCTCATGCTCAGGCCTGAGAAAATGGCTTCAGAAGAATTCATCTTTATGTCAGTATCCACCTGGCCCTTCTAAGGAATACATAGTGGAGTAGCGTGGCAGACAACATACAGTATCAGATATGGGAAGAATCATGTCAGAGATGGGTTTCAGAAGAAAAAGAAGAAACCAGTGAAAATGCTTTAAAAACTGAAGCTT
>JAWWEE010000074.1:132376494-132399446 GCA_035221455.1 Xenops minutus | reverse complement strand
TACACCCCAGCTATGTTAATAAACTCTCTCTCTGCTTCCCCTCCCGTGGTCTCCGTGTGTGTCTCTCTGGGGCATCTTGGGGGCTGAAAGTGGGGGGGCAAAAGGGGGGAGCGTCACCCCTCAGCTGTCGTAGAGTAGTGAAATAAGAGCTGTCTGAATCCCCTTCCATTATTATCCAATAGTAATCTAATACCTTAGAATAACTACTTTTCACAAAGATCATTGTTCCCATTAAGTGTGCACTGACAGGGAAAGTAAAAATAACCGTAAGAGACCGAAGGGATAATTATTCCAGATGGACAACAGACATAATTCAACTCAAGCAAGACCCATTGCTTACAGGTGTAAGACCTAATCATAGAGTATGGGGCACTTTCTGTAGCATAATCACAACTTTGATGAAGGGCAGGTTTCCTCATCTTTATCACCTAATAAATTTAGTGGGAAGATAGCGCACCATCCTTCTCAAGATCTTTTGGAAAAATCAGAACAAATGCAGTCATCCTTGTAGTGCCATTGTAAATACATCTACCACTGCTGTGCTTGAGGCAAACATTCTGTGAGACAAAACACATACAACTGACAAATGAGGCGATTTCAATCCTTTTGGGCAGCAAGTTGCCTAAATTGAAGAGGTCTTTCACATAATGTGCATTAAAGAATGAGATCTTTCCAGATCAATGATTCAAAAACACTAGTCAAGCAAACAAACTCTCATAGATAGTTCTGACTGCCACAAGTCAGGAATGATTAATGAAAAACAGCATAACATCAGCTACTGATATTAGGAGAAAAGTGAAGGAGAATGTAAGGAAAGAGCCAGCATTTTGTTAAGATTTGAACCAGGAGTTTCTGCGTCTCTACAGTGGAGATATCATAATCACACTTTCTTGTAATTTTCCCAGGAATAAAATGGTATCCCACAGAACCTGGACACATATTTCTGTTTCTAAAAGAATGTCATGCAATCTGACAGGACAAGATACTGATAGGGATATTATGCATGCCTTCTCTTCAAAATGATGAATGCATAGATGAGAGTGAGATAATATTTCATAGGAAATTATGTAATCCTACAAATACAGACAGGGGAGGAGCTGGACTGGAACTGCACATACTTCTTTCAGTATCATCCACTTTTCATGAATTTGTTCTAAGAATCTTCAGTGTTAAAGGAGCCTTGCCACAACAAAAGCTTCACTGTATATGAAGCCTGGCCCATGTGCTTGCGATGCGCACAGTGACTCCTCATGTGCCTGATTATGTCTTCATGTAAATCAGAAGATGAAATTTTAAGAAGAGTTGTTATAGAATAAAGTGAAAAATTTCCCACTGTATGATAGCTCTGCCCAAGTACTACTATACGAGTACTTATCTCTATATATATATATATAGATAACTAGAAGAGGACCTAATAGTTGAATACCTCCAGATACCACCTGATGACAAACATGTTACTTAGAGGGTTAATATTCTTAAAAAACTTCTTCCTTTTGGGCCTCAGTTTTTCAGTCTCCCCGCCTTTTAGTAGTATAACTCTTGATCTCCTAGATACCTTTTCTGTCTTTGGTTCTTTTGAACAGTAGGAAAGGCTAACAAAATACTGTGAACTTGGGGAAAAGATTATTAACATTCAGACTGAATTATAGAGGTATTTGTGTTCTGTTTTACCAAAGATGTTGATTCTTCTCATCTTATAGCATGATCTATAATATCTAGTTGTACCACAAATTATACCACTTTTGGACACCAGTAAGTATTCAAGGACAAGCAATAGAAAACAAAGCTATACATACTCCAAGCAAAAGTGCTGTGCTTAAAGCCTCTAAAGAGTAAACTATTTATAATTTGAATAAGTTTTTGCCATTCTGTACAAAAGGGATGGTAATACATTTTGCTCATGATGAATCAGGCATGCTGACCTCTCAACTTCTGTACATGGACACAGTGGCTAACAGAAGAAGGTGAAATTTCTTCTGTATATAGAGTTAAAATGTTGAAAAGAATATTTTACCTACCCTGTAACCTAGCCTGTATTAATAATTGTCTTCAGGGCTCATTTATGTAGACAAGAGAAGGTATGAAGGTTATAGATGTTGTTTTAGACATTTTTAAGGGCACAGAGAATAAACTGACTAAGCTATATAATTTAGTGATGTGTTTACCTCAACTGCCACGAGGAATATGCCATTATCAAGTATACATCCACTTCCAATTTCTGAGTGACAAAACCAAGAAAAGTGGCACCCCAGAGCATGATGGGAGACTAAGAAGATTTGAAAATATCTCCTGGAAAAAAGAACACAGTAACAAACCAATCATTTTCATATTAAAAGCAGATCTACATTCCCCTTGACAAAAGTACTGAAGGGACTTAAGCAGTACTACCCCATGTCTAAAATGTTTAAATATTTATCATATTATTCTAAAACATGTTAAATAAGAATATCTAAGGGTTTTTGTTGTTGAGTTTTAGGTTGTTTTTTTGTTTTCTTTTATTTTGTTTTGTTTTGGTTTTTTTGTTATAAATAGAAAATATAAGTGAAGAGATGATGCAGCTGCAAGAAAGCAAAGTACTGACGCTGCCAGATATGGGAGTGGGCTAGAATGAAAGATTCAGAAATTGGAGAGAAGTATGCCAGGAAAACTAGCTCTTCTTTAACCTCAGTGCTATTTTCTCTTTATATTTCCAAGTTACATAAACTCTTGCAAACCAGACTCCGAAATAGAAGCCATCTAATTTTTAAAAGCTAGCAGCATCATTGCTACAGGACTGAGCATAAAGACAACCCTGCAATTATTTTATCGGTGTTTTTCCATATGGAAGATTCATGTATAGAAGATTGGCTCAGCTCCTGAAGAAAGTAATTGAATAATTTCAAATAACTTTCACATGTACTTAGAGAGATCTCTCTGTGATAAAAACATGATTAACAATAATGGATTTCTTCCAGGTTTATGTTGTTTCTTCCATTATTACCTCCCAGTATGTAATTTGCCTCTTCTGTGACAGAACTTTGTCACAGTCAGACCTGCAGCCAGTTTCTGATCCATTACTAATTCCACGTCATTCCCTGCTATGCTAATGGTTAGCCATTTAGTCTCCATTTTGTATTTACTATTTTTCTTTGTTTTCTTTAAATGTAGGCATTTTCTATTGCCTTTCTCTCTTTCTTTCCCCTTCTACCCTCCCCCCACTCCAGTGCATCAAGATAATTTTGAATTATGATCCGGTCCCACATACCACCTGCCATCCATCCTGCCTTGGAGCTGTCAGCAAATTTCATAAGCATACATTCCCTTCCATCATCCAGGTGGCTAATGGAAATATCAAACAGAACCAGCTCTGGACATATTCCTCTGGGAGTCCTCTCAAGGCACCTTTTTGACAGCAAATTTCTGAAAGCAGCTTTCCAATTGACTGCATGTCCCAGCTGGTTGGTTGGGCTTCTACCCAGATGATGGGTCTCTGGCTTAGGGCAGGATTGTCAAGCAGGACAGTGTCAAATATTTTTCTTAAGTCAAATTCTGTCCCTCCCTCCCTTCCCTTTATCTTCCAAAACAGCCCTTTTCACATAAGGAAATATCTCTGTTTTAACTTTGCTTTTTCTTGATTACTTTTTCTATTTTATTTTTTAGGAGCTTCTAAATAGGTTTTGCAATATTTTACTCTAGAACTAAGGGGTAGTTCTGTTAGCTAGTAGACAATCAGTTTGTCTTGATTTTTAGTATTTACCCATTTTTCATTTATCATAGACAAAACCCAGCAGATTACATACATGTTTCCCTCATGCTCTTCACCCTATAAAATGTGCTAAAGTCTAGTCACAGTAAATATCAGTTTTGCATGCCAGTGAGATCTGTTTCAGCACAGCTAACCTTTACTGTGAATCAGTACTTCTCTTTTTTACATGTAAATCAATACATGCTGACATGGTTCACTAATGAAATACAGAGAAAGCATATGATTAAAATCAAAATCAGAATCAAACACTGTCAAGATTTTAAGAGCTGGAATATGACTCACCTCATAAATTGGACTTTCTCTGGAATTCAGTCTTTTTGATTAAGCTATAGGATAAAATTTATACTCAGGGCAAAAAATGAGAATGGGAGAAAAGTCTGTTTCACCTCTGAGATTTAAAAAGCAGTTTGATTTTCAGTAGAGGATATTGCTATAATTTTTTTCCATACAGAAAAGAATTTTTTTTTTTTTACTTAGTTTGAAACTAAGACTGCTGGGCCACAAAGGTAATACGTGCCTGGCCCTGACAAAGTGTAAAAGCTGTAATAAATTGGAAATAATCAGAGCTATTAGAATTAAGTATGTTCCATGCTATCTTCACTTCTGTGTTCAGCCCAAGAGGAAATCATGGTGACTGAAAAAATCCCTGTCAAAACTCATCTATCTGGAGCAGAACCAACCTGATCAGAAAAATCCGGTGCATTCCACATGCAGAAAATTAATAAATCCCTGTGCTACCTGCTAGTTTTGCAGCTAAACAGTGACAGGGCACATAAGAAAAAACTGGCAAGCACATCTCTTTCTTGTGGAAGAAAGTACAAAGCTGCAAGAACATAATTTCTGAACTTTGCATTTATCTTGAGCTTGTGCTTTAATTAGTGTTGTGATGGGGCATTCAGTGCAGATATGGCTGCAGGTACTTACTGACTTTCTACTTCCTTGTGCTGTCTCACTGCTCTGTTGGTAAAACATGTGAAACATCTTCCAGCTCTGTGTCCATGCCAACTTAGACAGCATCCCTTAAATCACCAATAAAGATACATCACAAGGGGATCCTATTTTTGTGTTTGGAAGCAGTGAGACTTCAAAAAAGCCAGTAAACTATTTCTGTCTTTTAAAATGTAGATCTCAAATATCTACATTGGTGCTTGCTGGTGAGTCCGGAAGCGTGGAATCTCTTAAATTTCACCTGCTGATCATCATGTTGAGAGCCTTATAAATGTTTCAAAACGTTACTTCCTCTTCCAAGTGCTGCATTAGCACGACCACATTCAGATCTGTAGTTTGTAGACCAGTTCCTCTTCAGGGGCCTTGTCTTGCTGAGGGCAGAGAGGAGACGAATCATACCATTCCCCCCTTAGCTTTCTCTCTGAAAGGAGGAACGCTCAGCAGGCACCATTTCTCATAAAAGAAGTAGAGCTTTCTTGACCCCTGAGCACTGAACATGAACAAGAGCTCTTTGCATGTCCTGGGCCTCTCTATCCCATGGAGACACTCTTCCTTGATCCAGAGATGAGCTGTGTAGACAAAGAAAGAAATAAAAATTCTTAGTAGGAATGATTCCTTTATAAAATTGGGAAAAACAGCATTCACAATGGTAAGTCTCTTCTGTGATGTAGTAAGAAGGCTGCAGGCTCTGTTTTAATCCATTTCCAATAGAGTAGATCTTATATGACACTTTCTCATTCAAGTAATACAGTTTGCTGTCTGCTTACTGCTGAGCTCTTATGAGAGGATGTTGCTTACTGCAGACTGATAAATCTTCCTTTAGCTTGGGGTCTTAAATAAAGTACTAAAATTTTAGAACCACTTTAAAACTGCAGTAAAAATACTAGTTGTGCCTATTTTTATCTGGCAGTCTCCTTGGAGAAGTTTTCTTTAAGGATTTAGTATTTCCAAAAACTCTGTAATTGGAAAATGTTTTGCCTGTCAGCCAAAAACAAGATCTTGACATTATAGATTTCAAGAACACATTTGTGGAGCACCATGCTATTCTGGTCAAAGTCAGGAGCAAACACTTGCTTACCAGAAATAAAAAAGGGCTCATCAACCACATTATGCTGCTCAAGGACACTTCTTCAGTGTACATAAAAGTGTAAATCCAGGTGGGAGGGGGGAAATTTTAATTTACCCAGAACAAGCCAAGCCCTAGTGCCTTACACCTGCTCTCCATCAAAGCACAGCTGCCACCAAAGGAGCAAGCAGCTCTCTGCTGTAAAAGCATGTTACTGCAGCTGGTGGAACCTCCTCATCACAAACAGGCACTCACCTGTGAAGGAAGATAATGTGACAATCATGTGACAGTCAGTGGGGAGAGACAGCCAGCCTTTCTTACTGCTCTTCAGACTACCAGCTGTGAAATAAAAAGCCTTTGTTTCTTCCCTTGCTGACAGAAACAGGCTTGAGGCTATTTAGTTTAACCTGTTGTAGAGGAATGGAGATACTAGACCAGACCAGATCCAATCCAATGTCCTTTGTCTGGCAATAAAGAGATATGGAACAATATGTGCTAAGGCATGGGGACTTCATCTCAACCTCCATATGCTACCCTGATGCACAATGACTTTATTTCTTTCACATTTTATTAGCCATTACTGCAGTCAGTACACTGTGATGTCAGGACATAATCAAGACCATTTTCAACCATTATGAACACATTGTCATTTCACTGCCTGTGCCTAACAAATCTCAGAACAAAGCACACCAATATGCTGTGAGCCTCTTTCAGCTCATCTCAGTTGTTGGACTGACCCAGATCTTTCTCACATGCAAAGACTTTTTCACAGAGACAAGATACAGGTCCAGATTACAGCACAGAATGAATACTGAGTTTAACTGACCAGTTTCCATAGCATACAACTGTCCTCCATGACGAATTCCCTCTCAGGGCATCATTGTGGCTCCTGTGGCATTTGCATTTGGAAACATTGCTTTGCTTAAGAGATGGAAGAGAGTCACCTGGGTAACATTGACACTAGAGATTATTTTAACTACAATTTACAGGCAAATTATGTTATTCTGTGATGATATGGATCATAAAGAACAGAACAAAATGAATATGGATGTGCACTATCAGTTAAATCTAGAACAGCATGTTGACAGAGAGAATGTAAAATGTAGTATTTCTCTCTATTAGAAAGATGTAAAAGTTCCAGGATGAAATGGGAAACTGAGGACCACTGAACTGTCAAAAGGTATGCAACATAGGCTGTAAAAACAGGTTGTGAGTAAATCCAGCTGAAAGGAAATTATCAACAGACAGAGGAATCAAGTTTTACCATAACCTCAGAGTCTCTCAGAGCAGTGCAGCTTTTCCTTTGCACTGTGTTCATCCTTTTCAGGCAATTTTTCTTTAGGTTGCATTAGTTTACGTCCCCTCATCCCAAACAAGATTTCACATTAAACACCAACTGACAGGAGCTCCAGTGATGGTGTTCAGAACTGTGATGCCCAGAGGACAGCTCTCTTACAACTATTTAACCTGATTGTCTCTGTCAGCCTGACTCCATGGTTATGTCTTCAAAGACAGCCAGGCCAAGAACTACATGCAGAGATAAACTTTCTTCTTTTGTTTTGAAGTTATGCCTTTTCAAAGACAATCTAAGATAACTTTTTCATTTTTTTTGCAGCATATGGTATTTACATTACTCAGTGCTGTCAGGAATAATTTTGAGGAGTTGCCTTCCAGGTTCTTCTCTTACAGGAAAGCATGCATTTCTTCACACTTTGCTATTTCTAGTGAATGACACTCTTTTAAATAAATACATTTTATTGTAATTTATGATAAATCAATCTAAGATCCATATATTTCCATGTAGATTTACTTTATAGCATTTTCCAGTCCGTTTATCTATGAATTTGATAAATACATAATCCTGCACTCCAAGCATTCAGTTTGTTCACCTGTCAAGAAGAGACTGAAAGATAGAACTTGCACTGGAAGTTATAGTCTCTCTGTATACACTAACCCTACCTCATACGTACAATCCTTAATTTAAGTGTACCAGGGAGACAAAACCAGAACCGACAACAAAAAACCTCAACAACAAAACCTACCTAATAAGCATAATAATAAACTTAGCATGCAACATGCAGATCGACAGAACAACTTATAATTAAGATTAGTTACATTCCAACAACTTCAGAGGACCTTTAATATCTTATTTCAAAAAGCTTGAGAACTATTATCTAATCTGGTGAGATGGATTTTTCCTTTAACTTCATGCATTAGAGAATTAGCATTTTGTCTTTCAGCCTTTAACACTGTATCACCTAAGGTATGACTAGTGCTGAGTATTTTCATTTCTCATTTTTATAATAATCAAAAATGTGTTGTAATTTTCCCAGTTGAATATTCCAAAATGCTATCCAGCTACTGAATTTCAAGAGAGGACCCTTCCACTGTTTTAATCCTGAAGCACTAGATCTTTCCAGAAAGCCAACAGCATTATCAATATCTCTGTTGTGTGAAACCTGCCAGTGGAAGCCAAAACCTATATATTTGTGGGATGGGCTAGTGGTATGTCTCACTGAAATTACTGGCTTTGATACAATTTTCAGAATATACTCTTTAGCAGGAAGAGGCTTCTTGGGCCAGATCAAGTGGATGAAAAATTGCTGTTGTGACTTGTGATCCTTATTAATAAAATACTATATTCTTTGCAGAAGTGCATGCAAATTTAAAAAAAAAAGAAATCTGGGGCTTGTTTCAATACATAACAACTGTGTAAAGCCAGGAACTTCAGAGGAGTTTAAGTGAAGTTTAAGCTAAGGACAGCTTAAGTGGGCTTCAGGAGCCAAGAGCTGCACCTCAGCTATAAACCTGTTGGAACTCCCCAAAAGTTACCACTGTATACTTTCCTGTTTGGAATAATCTCTGGCCATTTCTGCACATGCATAAGACTACAAAGTTCATCTTCTCTAGCATAGTTACCAACATCTGCATGAGGGAAGCTTTCAGTTATATAGATTTGTTTTAATTTACTTATTTTTAAAGGTTTTGTGCTTGAAATAAGTTGCTTATTTAAATTTTGTGCAATGGTGAATTAGTTTCCTACTAAGTAATCTCAGTTGCTCCAGAAATACCGCTTCTTACATATGGCTTCTTAAAATGATTATAATCTTCACTGGATCTTACCTTCCTTTCAGATTTTCATCCATATTTCTAAAATATTGGTCAATTTGGCAAATCAGACTGCAAAGGGTCAAGAATTACATAGACATGAAAGATGAAAGAGAAGCACTAAAATATTATAGGGATATTATATAATTTATAATTTGAGTCTAAAATTTCATTAATTCTATTTAGGCATATGATACCTTAAACACGAAACATATTATGCCTTGGACCCAGAAACTTATCCAATTTCCTTCGCATCCTAAAGGATCACTGAATTTATAATGGAAAAACATATTAAATTATCAGGCCCTGGCTGATTGAAGAAAGATTCTGACAATACAAAAACCATTAAATGTAATACTGATACTTATTTGCATTTAGGCAAATAAATACATTTTATTTATGAATGTAAGTAATACAAGACTGAAATAAAGTCAGCAGGCCCGCTTGCTAGAACACAACTACAGGAGGAACAGGTTTTTCATATCTTTTAACTTTACTTCTTGATTACCTGTGATGAATTATATATACAAAAAGAAGAACGAACAAATTCTGGACAATAACAAAACACAAAAATGCCATTATATTATTTTTTCAGTACTCCAGGTTTATTTGTCTTCTGTTTTATTCTTTTTCCTCTACCTCTACTCAGTGTAGGAGATGATTCAGAGAAGATTACAAAATCATAGAATATGCCAAGTTGGAAGGAACTCACAAGGATCATCAAGTCCAACTCATGGCTATCCACAGGACCATCCCCAAAAGTCACACCATGTGCCTGAGAGTATCATCCAAACACTTCTTGAACTCTCTCAGGCTTGTTGCTGTGACCACTTCCCTGGGGAGCCTGTTCCAGTGCTCAACCACCCTCTGGGTGAAGAACCTTTTTCTTATATCCAACCTAAACCTCCCCTGACACAACTTCAGGCCATTCCCTCAGTCCTGTCACTGGTCACCATAGAGAAGAGATCAGTGTCTGCCCCTACTGTTCCCTTACAAAGAAGTTGTAACTACAGTGATGTCTCCCTTCAGTCTCTTCTTTTCCTGGCTGAACAAACCAAGTGATCTCAAACATTTCTCCTACGGCTTCCCCTCGAGGCCCTTCACTATCCCTCTTGCCTCCTTTCAATGCTCTCTAAGAACTTAATGTCTTTCTTACATTATGGTGACCAAAACTGCACACAATACTCAAGGTGAGACCACACCAATGCAGAGCAGAGAGGGACAATCCCCTCCTTTGACTGGCTGATGATGCTTTGCCTGATGCCCCCCCAGGACAGGGTTGGCCATCCTGGCTGCCAGGGCACTGCTGACTCATATTCAACTTGCCATCGACCAGCATCCCCAAGTCCCTTTCCTGAGCAGCTTTCCAGAATCTCATTCCCCAGGCTGTTCATACATCCAGGCTTGCCCCACCCCAGGTGCAGGATCTGGCACTTTCCCTTGTTGAACTTCACGTGGTTGGTGATTGCCCAGCCCTCTAATTTGTCAAGGTCTCTCTGCAGGCCCTTCCTGCCTTTGAGGGAGGCAACAGCTCCTGCCAGTTTTGTATCATCTTCAGACTTGTTCGGTATCCCTTCCAGTCCTGTGTCCAAGTCATTTATGAAGACATTGAACAGCCCAGGGTCCAGGATGGAGCCCTGGGGAACCCCACTAGTGACAGGTCACTAGTCTGATGTCACCCCATTCACTGCTACCCTATGTGTTCAACCTGTCAGCCAATTGCTCACTCCTTGATGTGTTTATCCAGCTGTGTGCTGGACATTTTGTCCAGAAGGATCCTGTGAGAGACAGTGTAGAAATCTTTACTGAAATCTAAAAATATTACATCAACTGCCTTCCCTTGGTCCACTAGGTGGATTACCTTGTCATAGAAGAAAATCAGGTTTGATAAGCAGGACTTTCCTCTCATGAAGCTATGCTGGCTCTGACCATTGACAGCATTGCCTTTCAGATAAATTAGAATGAAAAGGCTCTAATTAAAAATTATCATCTGGCTTTATCTTGTCTCCCCTAAGATGTAGTGATCCAGCTATAGCTGTAACTGCAGAGCTGCCCAGCACTTCCTTCACTTGTTGAATACAAGAGATTGTATGCAGGTTCTGCAAAGGACAGTTAGCCCACTCGCTGTGCTTTGGTGCTTTAATTGTTCTGTTCCTGCAGTGCAGTTAACACTAATGGAAAAGGATCAGTCCTGGAAAGCAGCACTCCTTGGGAACATCCATGGCCTGGGGAGTTCTAGAATGGGCTGCTGTACTCCAGATTTTACTGTAGGTTGAATGTGGTCTGGGAGGAGTGCTCACAACTGTCAGTTTGAAACAGTCTTTTGGTCTTCAAAACACCATTTATGAATTTGCAGTATACCACAGAGCCAATTTCACGTCTATGCATTTGGTTGGCAAATCTGTGATCTCCCAGACAGAAGAAAAGTCAGTGAGGCTGCTTTTGCAGCTCGACTGTTAAAGGTGATCCTGTGCTGCGGAAACACATGCTTTCCCTCACATTCCTCCCTGACATGGCACAGTGATGTTTGACTCATTGTGGATGGGAAAACATTTATAATCCATCCTGCTGCTGACAGTGGCCCAACAAACAAGCACTGGATATTAAGCAATTCAAGAACCCTAGTGTCTTTGCTGCTGCATGGATCTCTGTCTCCTGCCTCCACTAAGACAGCAGACAAAAGGACCTCGCTTGCACAGCATCCTTAAAGCATGGCTTATCTCTAACAAACCTGGTTTCATCCCTTTTCCCCTTCAAATCTAGTTTAAAGTTCTTTCTATGATCCCTGCTAACTCCTGTGCAGGGATCCCTTTTTCCTTTTGAGACATCCGTCACCAGCAGGCCTGGTGACACATAAACTGAACAAAACCCACCAAATTCTGACAGTGACACCAGGCTCAGAGACAGGCATTGATCTTTCTGTTTCTTCCCTCATCATCCCTTCAACTGGATAGAGAAGGACACCATTTCTGCTCCTGATCTCTTAACTCATCATCCCAAGGCTCTTGATGTCTCTCCTAATTGCTCTTGGGCTTCCTTGTTGTGACTTCATTGCTGTCTACCTGGAAAATCCATAATGGCTGATCACCTGAGAATTCCTCCTGGGCAGGAACCTTTCCTTTCACATCTAATCTGGGCCCCAGGAAGGCATAAGGCTTAGCTAAGAAATGTGACTGGTCTGCATATTGGGCCTTCTGGTCCCTCAAGACCCATCATGACAGCACCTGGTTTTCTTTACGGAAGCAATTTTGATGCAGGGCATAAAGCAACTTAACCTCAGTGACACCTCCAAGCTACATGAACTGTTGTCCTAGTCAGTGTTCTGTTCCACATGCACAGCCTCCTACCTATTATGCCAGGGCACCAGGGGAGGTGTGGCAGTCTCAGAGGAGATGTGTCTGCTGCACTGGGCATGCACTTACCATTGCCTCAGATCCCTTAAGTTGCTGTGTTCAGCCCTGCAGAGAGAGGACAGGGAATGCTCTGTATGATGCATCCTGTCAGACCCTTCCCAGAGAAGGCAGGGTGCAATTCCAATGGTCTGATGAGCCAGCAGGGAAGACTTGGTGGAATGAGTTGGCAAAGTGCTATGGATGTGACTCTTTCATGGTCTCCTAAGATATGAGATAATTAAGAATAGTTTGGAACTTGGATCATTTTTGAGACCATGGTGAATGACTTATGTACAGAATAATTAAGACACCTTTCCCTCACAGATGTATTCTTTGCCAGCTTCAGGTCCAGCAGCATCAGATATGAGTGGTGTCTTTAGCGAGCAGTCTTGGAATATCCCTCTGTAAGTATATTTCATGTTGGCTTGTATGTCATCAGCCTGCTATTAAGATCTTAGTTCTGACCAAAATAATCCATACAGGAAGGAGCTGAGTTATGATACAGCCTGATGAAGTGCATTTCATAAGCCAGTGTTACTGCAGACTCCCATGGCCATTAATCTCTTCTAAATGGAACTTGGTGTAGGCTGACATTTGCAGACAAATACCTTGTGTCAGAAACAGGGCTGGTGATCTCAGGTTTCTTTGCTAGCAATATATAATCTGAAAGTGCACTATGTTCTTTAATAGCACTGCAAAGTGTGCTGGCAAGAAAGTAGCTGAATGCAGAATATGTTCACGTTATTGTCATTGGTACAGGCTCACATTTGGGTATAGCCACAGAAAGCAACATAGTGCTATGCCAAGATATTAACAGTAGTTCTGAATATTCTACCACGAGCTAGTGTGACTGAAAAAAATGCCATTCAGACCTGGATAATTAGTGTGGCTTCCAGAAAAGTTAATTTGCTTTGGTTACGTACAGTGATAATAAGGCTACTTCACCACAACTTGGAAGATTTTCCTGGTGCTGCCTTACCTTTTGCATTATTGTATTCTCCAGATGAGTGTGATTTTTGAGTAACGCAAAACAACAAAAAAATTCACTTCAGTAACCACTGGTTCAAATTCAAACTGCATCCTAAACTGAAGATAAATGTAAGCTGTCTTTAAGTTTGTTTAAAATACACAAGTAGAGAAGATATAGTCTTTACAAAGTTTCCAAATGTCAAAACATCAGAAACTCGGCAAACTATTGAAAGCTGAGCACAAGAGCAGTTCTATGTGACCTTTCACAGATTTGCAGGTGCTGATTATTCATGATAACTAATAACCAGGGCTAGGGCCTGGAGTAAGCAAAAGTGTCTGCTGGAAATGGAACTAGGGAGGGAGAACTCCATCTGCAGTGATGAGTCTGGGAAGGGAAGAGAGAGACTGTTCCTTGCTTAAGGCACAGACTCATTTCTCCCAATTTTGAGAGCTTCCCCTTTGCAGTTAGTGTGGACTCACTAGCTGTGGCATTACTACCTGCCCTGCTCCTTAGGACAGAGGCAGAACTTGCTGACCTGTGCCACCTGCCAGTGTGAAGAGATTCTGGGCATGAGATTGACACCAGAGTGCAGGAGCTGGCAGATTTCAGCATCATCCCGGGTGTTAAAACACAATCACAACATTTCCCACATATTGTTTGCCTAGGTTAACCCCTTTCTGTTTAATACAAATGTTTTGTCCTAAATTTGTATTTAGGATTCTTTTTCCCCTGCATTGTAGGAGTAGTACAGTGACCTCAAAACTGCACATATGAAAGACAAGAAAGGAGTGTTTTAGTTTTTATCTTCTTGAAGAAGCCTGTGGGTCATTAGCTTCTGTATAAATGACAGGAGCAAGTGATTCCGTCTTCCTTTCTGATCCTTAACAAAGAAGAAACAAGAAAAGCTATATCCTTTCCTCGTAACAGTGGTATTGCTTTGTTGTAGGGTCCACAATGGAGAGCTTTAATCTAGATGAGATTTGGCTGGAAAAGAATCTTTTGTTATAAACTGAAAGGTTGAATTTAATATTTAAAAATAGCTACTAGGCTTCCCCTACTGATGTGTTAAGATACCTAGAGCAGTCTATTGTATTCTACTGTCCTTGACTAAAATATTTTTATGAAGGTTTTGTTCACTGCAATTAAGCTTCATCTATACTTGTCAAAAAGCGCATCAACTGTGCAATGTCATATATGCAACATCTCTGACATTCCTGACTCCAGCTCTCTGCCACTTTTTCTTTGCCATCTTTCCAGCCTCACTGCAAGGCTCAAAGCATAGCAGCACCATCTCGTGGGTATCTGAAAAAGTTACAGCAACAGAATAATCTAAAACTTCCAGCAGGTGGGTTTCTCATTCTGAGAAGCAGCTGACACTGCCTGCTCAGGGCAGTGATCCCATAGCAGAGCTCAGCAGGGTACAGCTGCCTGCAGAAGTGAGGCTTGGTGAGATGGACCCTCCAAATCACCCAAAGCCCAGCTTAATAATTCAAAAATCCAGAGACTTGACTTAATGTTGCCCATAACAATATCATTCAGGGTTATGGATGAACATCTGGATGCCGCAGTCAGGAATGAGAAAGATTCTGTGGGGTTAAACTGACTGGGTTTACTGCAGGGCGCATGAACACAAAATAATAGTTTTCTGTGTTGTTCATCAAGTGGTTTTTCTCTTCACTATTGCCCTCTATGTTAATACCGTACGTGGGGCAGTCAATCCAACTGACTGATGACAAGCCTGCTTTCGGGAGTGAGCTTCAGTCACTTTTCCCAAGAACATGCTGGGGAAAAGGCCTGAATTCTTGTGATTTTTTAGGACAGGTTTACTGCACACAATCAGCATCATGGGTGACAGAGATGCCCGCATGTGCTTGGTCCATAATCCATGGTAATCATGACCCATGGAGTTATAGATGGAAAAATGCATCCTTTGTCCTTTCCTAGACATCTTGACCTCATTTGCACCAAGATGATGGAAGATAGGGTTTCTGTGCTCAAGGAGCAGTGAGAGCAGGATGAAGGCACCTTGCATGAGCTACCAGTGGGAAGGTCATGTCCTGCCTGTGCTTTTGCTGACGAGGCAAATGCAACCAGTGTCTCATTGACACTGAACCAGTTTTTATCTTAGGCTTTGCAGTAGGGCTGTATTTCCAACACTTGATTCATGAAAGCTTGTTTTCACCCCTAATTCCTCACCAAAAACCTGATTTTCACATAGTTTTCTTTTTTAACTTCATTAAAATTCAGATAATTTAATTACAAATAAGATTGTAGTGAAGTTGTGTATCTTTTAAATTTGTTGCTGAAGACATAGTTTTAATCCCTTATTGTTTTAATAAATTGTTACCTATTTCAATAGTATTTTTAATACAGTATACAATAAGAAAACAAATATTTAAACATAGATATAAATTAAGCCACATGGTCTTCATCAAATGACACAGAAATAATTGTAATAAATTAATGGCAGTACTAGAAGCATCCTGACAAAACACCACCTCAATATTGCACATCTTCTTGCTGCATGATTTGTACCAAGAGAGGGAAGAAACAAATTTTGTGAGGTTTCTATAACTCTATATGTAACTTCAGAGAAACATAAAAAACCCCTTCATCTGCAACTTGTCTGAAAAATGATGTTATGTTACACTCAGAACATCTCATCAACAGTAACTTATACTACAGAAGAGGTAGAATAAGTTGTGTCTGGTATTTGTCTTTTTTTTTTTTTTTTTTTTTTAATGTTTCCCTGCTATTTTTGTTGCATTTTAAAACACAGAGGCTGAAGTTCCAGCACAGCGTGTTGAACGGCTGCCCTCCTGTGGCTGCAGATGCTCTTCAGCTGAAGCTGAGACTTACCAAGAGCATGTGGCTTTTTACAGGAGCCCATATGGGGGTCGCCTATGTACAGGTATTTATAAACTTAAAGAGAATGCATGAATTAAGTATGAAGTGGCAAAAAAGTGCATCCAAAATCACTTTAGAGGATAAACAGGAGAAGAAAAAGCTCTATGGACACCTTATAGCAGCCTTCCAGTACTTAAAGGGGTCCTAGAAGAAAGCTGGAAAGGGACTTTCTACAAGGGCCTGTAGTGATAGGACAAGGAATAATGACTTTAAACTGAAAAAGGGCAGGTTTATATCAGATATTAGGAAGACATTTTTTACTGTGAGGGTGGTGCGGCACTGAAACAAGTTGGCCAGAGAAGTTGTGGATGCCCCATGTCTGGAAACATTCAAGGCCAGGCTGAATGGGGTTCTAGGCAACCTGGTCTAGTGGAACATGTCCCTGTCTGTGGCAGGGCGGTTGGAACGAGATAATCTTTAAGGTCCTTTTGGTCATCACACCTTCTAACCCAAACCATTCAATGATTCTAGGAATCTCTGCTAAGGTGCTTTCTTAACCAGATAAGCTTGACATGCTCCACCTGAGAGCATGAGATAGTACTTGGTTAGTGTTTGATGTTCACAGTATAATATAGTCCTCACCAAGATTCTGTTTATTTAGAACCAAAAGGGATATCTCACAATTGGTGAAAATGTTCTTTCAGGTACAGAAACATGAATAGGTTCTGCGTAGTACAAGTTATGTAGTTGTTGCAAGCAGAATGGAAGCTTCAGACAAAGCTCATTAGAGAAGCCCTCCTTTTGAGTGACAAGGTGCAGAATGGACACCCTTGCTTTCTAAACTCCTTCTCAGAGAGGAGTCTGTGTGTGGCCTGATCCAATCTTAGCCCCAGACTTTTATCAGCAGTTTATACCTAAAGGATTAAATAGGTGTGACTGAACCTTTATAAAATCTTGTCCCATAGGATTAAGGATAATAACCCAAATATAGTTATAAAAAATAAAGGATTTATTTAAATTGATTCTGATGAAGATTAGACTAAAAGATCTTAATCATAATTACTAAACAGTATAGATAGCTATAACTTCAAGTATAGAGCAGTGCTCTATTTTTGAAGCAATAGTGAAGCAATTACATTAAAGCTGGCAAGAACAATTATTAAGTAGACATTGCTGTTACCCACCCATACTAACCAAGGACCATGGGCAAACCTCTTCATTCTGCCTCAAGGAGTAACCTTGACAGGTGTCCCCATTCGAGCAAGGAGTCAACACACACACTTGGAGAAGGAATATGTTGGAAGGCCTTGTCATTAAAAAATGGGATTAGGCTTTTATAGTTTATACTCCAGGCCAGTTGTGTCAACTCAGTATCTTTAGATAATTTGTCGGTAGTATCACTTGTTTGTTCCTTTTTCAGGTACTGTATCAGGTCTGCCACGTCTTCATCTCACTATAAAGTTGTTTAGCTTTGGGATTGAGAAATCAGGCTTGTTTCAGCATTCTTCAGCACCAAAAGCAACGTGACACCCTCTTCCACATGCACTACTGAGAGCTTTGCAAATAGGGTGTCATTTGAACTGTTTACCCCCACTCTAGGCAGAGCATCCTGCTACAATAGGGTTCAAAGACCTCCTAACAGCCAGCAGTGCGGTCTGGGATCTTTAGACAGTGAATGACACTGATGGAGATCCAGCTGTATAAATCAGTCCTTCCCCAAAGGTGTGACAAAATACTTTGTCTCGAATTGGAGCAAGCACCAGAAATTCAAATACATACAGATCTACCTTTGCTTCTAGCCCCTTTGGGCATATGTTCATTTCATAATTCCTTCTTGGGTCTGAGGTCTTACAGCTTTTAACAGCTGGAGCGTTTAGTCCTTTTCCTCTACAAGCCAGGTCTGAATATAGCTTCGCAGACCTTTCTCAGCAATTAATGTTGACTGGAAGGATTTTGAACCCCTCATCCTACTCTTAAAGCCATCCATTTTCAGAACGATCCATATTCAGTGGGGGACATTCAACAAGAGAGGTTGCTGAGTCCCTGCCCAGCCTAGCAAGTGTTGGTGCTGCCTTACATTGGCAGTAACCTCACTGATCTGCTTCTTCCTGCACAAGCAGCACCATAAGCAAGAAAACTGCATTTCACTGAGATGCTATACAAAAATCAGATTTTTTTTTTTAAATTTACAAGATATAAAAATTCAAATAAAAATTTAAAATAGCCCACCCATTTTACGAACATAATTAATTTTATTATATTAAGTACAATGTCAAAGAGGGAGCAAGAGGATAAAGCAAATGCCTCCAATTTCTGAAACATGAAGTTTTCATATTTTCTTTGAAAATAGTTAATTATCTTAAGCACACCAGACTAGTAAACAAGACTTTTTTTTCCACCAAAAGAATCTTAAAATGTATTTTTAAATGCTTATAGGCATAGTCTAGCTTTAATTCTGTCATTTAAAAAATCGGAAAAATATTTACAGGTATTTTAATCTTTTTCTTTAATGTTTCTGTCTCAAAGAAAAATGTTATAACTATTGAAAAATATTTTGCCTGGTTCTGGTAACAGTAGTCTCATATTTAAGAAATAGGAACAGACATGAAAGATAACCTGAATATTTCTATTAATGGTCCACTTTTCAAATGCAAATAGAAGGAAATGGTTTTTACTGTAGTTTTCATCTGAAAAGCAGGTAGAAATGAGTCTAGTAAGAGCCTTGAGCTGCAAACTTGGCTGAGAATACTGGCTTTGCACAGTGCAAGGTGCAAATAACCTTCAAAAGGGTATCCCCTACTCATTGTGGCACTCCAGCCCTTGATAACATGATCCCAGAGAAACATCCCTTAGGAACTAGCAGATGATACTAGAGCTTGGCACAACTGTCCACCAACACAAATGCAGGGTGGAAAACACTGGTTTAATGGTAGCTCATAAAAAGGTTCATATGTACAGTGGATCAAAATACAGCTCAAACATACCTTGCCGGTGTGGAAAAGGCAACCTGCAAGCCTTGCATGTAGAAATAAGAACAGAGGAAGCTTATAACATGTCGAATCTGGAGGTTAGGAAAAAAAGGGAATAGTTCTGTTTAAAATCAGTGCTTCAAATGAAAAATAACTCACAGGAATTCTCTGTCATCTTTTTCCTAAAAAAGCCAGAGCCAAATTTATGAAGTCAGGTTGGAAAGCAACATCAAAGGCCATTGGTAACTTTGACGAAACTTGCCAAAGAATACACTTGTGCAATTTCCATACCATGTCTGTGTCTTTGAAACTTGAAGGAAGAGTACCAGGAAATCAGTACTTCCAGGCTAGAAAAGACCTGTATTGGCACAGCCTCTTTTAACACAAAAGTGAGGCTTGAAGCACAGAATAAAAAACAGGGAATAGGTTTTTTCTGTTCGGAAAACTACTCACAACATCTCACATAGAGGTTATCTGCAAAACTCCAGTAAGATTTCGTAGTACTATGATAGTGTTTGAATTTTGGCAGGATTTGTCAGGCATTTAGTGAAGCCGCAAGTTCATACAGTGCTAGGAAAACAACCCATGCAGGGTTCATGGAAGTGGTCACAGCTCTTCTGCCTCCTCCTTCACGATATCCAGTTTCCAGCTCCAAAGGTATAACATTTTCATCAGCAGAAAAAATAAACCCCCAAAACCCCCAATCTAACAAATGAAAGGTCTTTATTCCTTGAAATAGTAACACAAAAAAAAAAAATCCACTTCTCCCTAATACTTTTCCACTTACCAAATACTTCCTACTTTGCTATACATAACTGAACAAAAGCCCAAACTACATTTTTGGAAGGATATACTAATCTAAGACTAGATTTGTTATTATCAAAATGATAATAAAAAGAGAAATAAGAATTTAAAAAGCATTGTGCTACTCACACAGATTTCTGTAACCAACTTTCCTTCAAGTCAACACTTTTTCCTGGGAACAAGTACTTTTTGTTATTCCCTCATTTGCTAAGTCACTTTGGCATGCTAAGTGATTGAAAAACAGATCTAATAACAAAGTACAAATATTAGCCCCAGGAAGACTTTTTTTTTCCTGTCTTGCATTTCCCACTTATTCTAGAACTCTTAAGTTTCCTTAAAAAAAATCACAACTTTATTTCCTGGGTGTTTGTTCAACTGACACAAGTGTGAGAAAGATTATCAAGTTCTTTAATTTTTCTTAGCATGCATGTGAAAAGTGATTAAAATGGTCCATACCATACCTGCATTTCTCAGAATGTCAAATGTGCCCTATGCTGTCTAGGAAGGCTTTGAAAACTTAGATTATTTTAAGTGAAATGGGTTAGGGAGCATTCACACAATCAGTTCCACTTAGCAGGTTCGAAAAGGTTGCAACTTCAGTCCTGTGGCTGACAATGGACAGGCAGCAGAGCTGGAGTGGTAACTAGTTCCATTAGCTAAATCCAGGAGAATTCACCTTTTTGAGCCTGAAAAAGTAATATTTTTTGTTTGTTTGCTTTTAGACTTATCTAGAATTAACACTGTTTCCTAGAGAAAACACAAATACCACAGAAAATGCTAATAAAAGAAACTATGAAATTATTTTACAGCGGATCAAACTGCTTCCTCTTCCATTATAACTCCTTCTCCATAATATGGAAATGGAGAAGAGATATTAAGATCAAATTTCAGGATAGTATTCTGTAGACTGTGAACTGTAGCTGTCTTTGTTTTTTCTTTTTATATCAGCATTGAACTAAATAACTTTTCGAGCACTCAGTAAATAAATTATGTTAACCATAAAATGTAGCAATACATGACTATTACTACAACCCAGAAAGAACAAGAAGAAACTTGGACAAAAAAAAATAATCATAGGACCCCTATAAAATAAAAGCTTGATATTCTTTAGTGTAGTTATGATGAGGTTGATTGTTGTCAACTCATAATGAACATGCTGTCCAAAAAAATGACTGTGTAAGTTGCCTTCATACCTGTGAAAATAGTTTGCAACAGCTTTTGCTCATGAGTTATCTGTTGTAAATGAGCAACAAATGGATTTCCTGGATAGCAATAACAAGTTACTACGCTATGGACTTTAAGATCCTTCCTATTAAGTTTGATTATTTTTCATTCTATCTCCCAACTTAGATCAATATTATTTCTCAGTGATAAAGCCCTACTCTGGACCACTCTTTTAATTCCTCTCCCAGACACCGTATTTTCTTAAACATATATTGTACCAGGAAATATCTACTGTGTGGATACATACCACATATACATACAGGAAAAATATCCCAGTCATCCTCTTTCTTACTTTCTGGTTTTAAACAATTACATGAATTACCATTCAAATAATTTCAAGGCTTAAAAAGTACATGAACAGAAAACAGGATTCTGAAGGGAAGACTTACAAGAGCAGAAACTGTAGATGTTTGGTTCGTACACTCAAGCATTTCAACGTTTGAAATGGAGGGAAATACATTCTGCATTCAGTGTTCAACATGAAGGGAAATGAGAAATAAGAAGCAAAGTGTGCTTGTGAATGTCTGTAATAAAACTTTATTTTTATAAAGGTAAAGGTAAGGTCTGTTTGATTCACTGGTTTCAAAATCCACATTGCACTACAAATGTGTGTTGCACTCTTCTTTATCTGGGCACTAATTCATGATTCCCAAGAAAAGTTTTTTTTTGTATTTTCTTGGTTTGCTACCTGTAGTCACTCCATGATTTTGTTTCTGAGTTTATTAAAACAATCAAAGTAAGTGATTCATTTGAGGTTTATCAGGCATTTTTGCTATTGTGCTTTTTTTTTCCCATGGTGTATTTTGAAACTTTCAATACCTCATGTAAAAGCAAATCAAGATGTCTAGATAGGTGACCAAGATGTTTTAAAAGGATAGCAATCATAATGTGTTTGAGAAGAAGGCATTGTTTCATATGAGGCAGCAATCTCAACATGCACTTTTTTTTGTATGTTTTTATTCTAGTCACAGTGGGGTATCTGTTCAAAATTCCTTTCTCAAGGATTTACAGTTTGGATTGAAAACTGACTTTTTTCCCAAAAGTTAGTAAAAATAATTCCCAGCATCACAGAAAGAAAATTTAAAAGGAGTCTGATGATAATGTGCTCTACATAGAAGCAGGCAGGTGAGTATAGTGCACTTTAATACAAACAGTTGTGTTAGTACAGTTTTTCCATATCTCAGTCCTTTTTCTGAAGTCACATTACTGTAAAGCTCTGAGGCATGTGCTTAACTTAAGCATATGGCCAGTGATTATTTTTCTGGACTCACTTAAGTACTGTCCAACCGATATTTTATTTCTGAGGGGAGAAAGATGCTTAAAATTTGTACTGATTAGGCTGACCCATTGTAAAAATGTGCAGCTCCCACAGTGCTGGCCCTGACAGGCCGAAAGGGACTGGGACTTTTATGCTGACCCTCAGTCTTTTCCACACAAGGAAAAACATTGCTTTTCCCTAGTTGCAGTGCTAGGGATTTCATGGCAAAAAGAACCTTGCAGGATATGTGTGTATTAGCAGACCTGAGATAGCTTCCCAGTTCCCAAGACTGTTCTCACAACCTGTAAATATATTGCTGTGTGTATTCACAGTACCTCCCATGCAAAAGCCAGAGCTTATCCCAAGCAGAAATCAGTCAGGACTAGAGTGGCTAGACGACATGGACCTACCAATTGGGCACCTGAAAAAGTAAGTTTACCTGCAGCAGATTTCTTCTCCATTGGTGTTTTCCATCGTTTTTGTTTTTGTTTTTTTTTTTTTTCTTAAAAATTGAACTATTGTTGGGAAATACTTCTGCCACAGGACACTTGAACCAGAGACAGAGATTTCTCCAGAATATATATCGTGGAAGAAGAAGCCTCAAGATACAAGACCACCACC
>JAWWEE010000074.1:132351669-132374429 GCA_035221455.1 Xenops minutus | reverse complement strand
TCTCCTCTCCTCTCCTCTCCGCTCCTCTCCTCTCCTCTCCTCTCCTCTCCTCTCCTCTCTTTTTTCTCTTTTCTTTTTCTCCCAAAAGAATTTTCTTTTGGACCATTCTGGATCTGTGTAATGTCTTTCACGTGACAACGTATTTCTTCAGGAGTAAACTCAGAGTCTATTTTCAACCCATAGCACTGAGCATCTGGAAATACTAGTTTCCCAGGAATGCACCAGAGAAGAAACAGGAACTGGAAATGCTTGCTGCATCCCTTGGGTGCATTAAACCTCTTCTCCCTTGGTGCAGCACCACAGGAGAATATATCTTCTTGGGGCAGTACTTTGGAACTTTTATACGTTTGAGGTTGTTTTTGGAAAGAAGTAAATTAATGATGAGTTTGAAACAGATTTTGTGAGCTGTGAGAATGAAAGCTTTCTTCCTTCATGATATTGAACACCTTTTTTATTAATTCAGGGCTGACATCTGTGTTAGAAAACTTTTGGTTTGCAAAGAGGTTCAAGGCAAGTGTTGCGCATTTTGATGCAAGTACCTCAATACATATCTAGCCATGCTGGTGATTTCCTTGAAGACACACTGGAAGCTTTGTCATAGTTTGTTATCATCATTTTCATAGAATTAACATTCAGAAAATATTAAACCTGTAAAAGGCTCAGTAGATTTTTGTTTTAACTATTTTGTGTGCTGAAACACTAAATTCTAAAATAGCAAAATCTAAAGGGAATGTTTATATATTTGATGGGGAGGCTAACAAATGATAACTAGTCTTCATGATCTGCTATGGTAGGAAGATATGTCTGCCAGTGCAGAAGGAAAGGAGGTTATCATGGTCCAATTGACTTTGACTAAAAATTAAATTATGTCATGAAAATTACAGAACACATTGACAATATTTGTAATAATTAATTTTAGTTTTGATTGTCTACTGATCTGATAAATTTTACTTTAATAAAGAACTACCATAAAAATAAATAACATTGCTAAATACTTTTTTAAAATATATATTTTTATAATGTTTTTCTTACTATCTGTAATAACCAAAAAATCCTTTTATCTGCTGTTTATAGATGTTATTGGCTTGTTTCTTTCACCACCAGCATTCCATGTCCCAATGGCATTACTTAAAAACAATGCAAACTTTGCATTTTAATTACTATGTGTATCCTATTGACCTCCTATCTACTTTATGCCAACTTCATTAATAACTGATGCCCAAGTTGCTCATCAATTTCAGCAATAAGCTATTTTATTTTCTGAAATGAAATTGGGGTTTTGGTTTGGTTTTGTTTGTTTGGTTATTTGGGTTTTTTTTGGTGTGGTGCAAAAGGCACCATGTCTCTCTAAATTCAAAGGCATGAAAGAAAGCAAAATGGAAAAATGTGCCTTCATGAAGAAGAAATATACTTGTCAGGGTGTGAGTATGTGTAATTTGGGCCAGTGTAGTCTATGTTTGCCATATAAACTTTGATGTACCCATATTGACTTTTACATTTTGTATGATGTGTGAAACTTCATCCTGGAGGCTCAGCCTTATGATGGGCTAGTGCCAGAGACCAGAACTTTTATTGCTCTTTGTGTACCTGCCAGACTGATCTCTATTTCTCCTATATAAAGCTGTCATTAAGTTGAAGGACTTTTTAAGATCCCATATACTGGATTTTAGATGTGTAACTAACAGATTGCTCCTGGAGTCATCTGAACCCAGGGCTGCTCCAGAGGCTGGTCACACTTACTTTGTAGCCATGCTGTGTTCAGCCTCAGCCCATGCCACTGGCACAGCTCACTTGTGCCCTTTGGCACAAAACCCAAGTGCTGCAGGGATGCTGACTCCCTTGCTTTGTCTACCTGATGTTGCCTTTGAAAGGGATCATGGGATACCTGAAGGCTCTGCAGACAGCCAAGATGATCCTGAGACCAGAGGGAAAATCTGGAGCAAAGAAGATTTACTTTTGGTGAACAAGGATCAGGACAGGGGACATTGAAAAAGATGGACTTACATAAGTCCATGGGATCTAACGGGATGCACCATGGCTGCTGAAGGACCTGGCTGGTACATTATGAGTCTGGATTTTCTGTGAAAGTACATGGGGACTGGAGGATGTTTCTGAGGACCATGTGAAAGGAAATGTTACTCTTATCATAAGGAAGAGCAAGAGGTGAATCCAGCAAACTACAGGCTTGTCAGATTCACTTTGTTTTGCTGGAAGGTGATGTAGCAAATAGTCCTGAGAACGGTTGTCAAACATATGAAGGATAAGAAGGGGAACGTGAGTAGTGAATGCGGATTTACAAATGGGAAATCATGCCTCAACAATCTGAAAACCTTTTAAAATGAAATAACTGCCTCAATGGGTAAGGGAAGAGGAGCAAATATTGTTTATCTTGACCTTCACAAGGCTTGCAACACTGTCTTCCTTAACATTCTCATAGATGTATTAATGAAGTAGAAGTTAGATAAATGCACAGGGAGGTGGGCTCAAAACTAGCTGAACTGCTGGGCTGAAAGGGCTGTAAATAATGGCATGGAGTCCAGCTGCTGGCCAGTCACTAGCGGCATCCTCAATACTGGAGCCAACACTGTTTATTGTCTTCACTAACGATCTGGATGCTGGCACATCATGCACTATTTTGAAGATAAGAGAAAACTATGAGGAGTGGTTGACAGATGAGCTGGCTGTGCTGCCAGTCAGAGGGATCTGGACAGGTTGGAGAAATGGACGAAGAAGAACCTCATGGAGAGAAACATGAAGTTTTGCTCCTGGGTAGAAACAAATCCAGTGCATGTAGCAGTCCATGCTGGAGGCTGACCATCTGGAAATCATCTTGAGAGGGAAGGACCTGAGTGTCCTGATGGACAATTTGACAGCAGTAAGCTCTTGCAGCCAAGAAGACTCATCTTTCCTCTCTATTCTGCCCTGGAGAGACACCCCTGGGTGCTGTGTCAAGTATTGGAGTCCCCTGTACAAGTGCATACATGAATATACTGGATTGACTTCAGCAAAGGGCCACAAGGATGATTAAGACACTGGACGGTACAAAGGGAGGCTGAGAGGTCAGGCTGTTCACAGAAGTCTCAGATACATATACAGATGTATCAACCCATGTACACACCTAATGAGGAGAATCAGAGCCACACTGCTCAGAAGCACACAGTGACAGGACCAGAGACAATGGGCACAAACTGAAACACAGAAAATTCCATCCAAACACACAAACCCACTTTCGTACCGTGAGGGTGATGGAGCACTTGAACAGTTTGCCCAGAGTGACTGTGGAGTCGCCATCCTTGAAGATAACCAAAAACCAACTGGACATGGCCCTGAGCAACCTGCTGACTTACCCAGTTTGAGCAGGGGCTGGACTGGACAAACTCCAGAGGTACTCACCAGCCTCAATTACTCTGGGACTCCATAAAGCTGCAAGGCAAGTACTGTCACTCCAAATAGCCTAAGGACTTTAAGAATTTAGCTAGTCTGAGATACTGATGTTTTGAAAATAATGTGACAAGAAGGATAGGAACATTCTACAAAGTAAAGTCTGACAACTTACAGAAATTACTTACATATTATATAAACTTCTGAATACTGAGTATATATGCATGCTAGAGTCTTAATTTTATTTTTTTTAATAACTGCTTAATATTTTCCCTTTAATTTCTGATTTAAAGTAGACACATTATTTGTCATAAATCTAGCCAGCTAGTGGAAAAAAATGCAAAGTACTTTGTTTATGAATCACTGAACTGTTGAAAAAAGTGGTATTAACATTATTAAGAAAGTAGAGGAAAAAATTACAAGAGGATGGGTACCTGGAGTGAAGAAAATATCCCTCAGGCATTTAATGAGTTCACTTTCGGCTCCAGGCTAGAAAACAGCTGTATCAAGGTGTTTGAAAACACAAAAGCAGTTATTGCAACAGACTGGGAAGGAGTGCCATTACAGTCCTAATTCAGAAAGGCTGTCATTAAATATGCAACTACCTAGATATGTTAACACAGTGGACCAGAGAGAACTGAAGAAATAAAAATCTCCTTCTCCAGGTCTTTCACAGTCAGGTATCATGCTGTCACAATCAGGCACAGCTGTTTTATTTGTCTGCAACTTAGGAAAGATTAGTGTTTTGTCAACACATAAGGATTTGAATATCAAAATCTCTGTGCCTTATATTTTCTCTGCTGGGATATAAGCTCTCAAAATAATCATGGAACTCTTACTCCCTACCCTTTTGCAATACAAAAATTAAGTGAAATTTTAGATCTCTGCCTCGGAAGGTTTCTGTGAACACTTTCATTTGGATTTCTAGCTGTCTTATTTCAGGATCCATTAGGGTTCTGCACTCTTCAGGAGGCTGAACATTCTAGTTGCTCAGTAAATGTCATGAAGATTAAATTATGTTCAGGTTTGCCTGTGAGAAAGCTAGTTAACATGGGCTAAAATTGCCAGGAAACATGCTGGTAGCTAAACAGAATGTGCGGTCATGGGACATGGCTCAATCTTAAATAGGTTCTGCTTAGTTTAGAAGTAAAGCTGTAGCTGTGAGGTACTTTTAACATGTATTTTAAGTGATCGGTGTTTGAAGTGGAGTTTATATTTACTATGTAAATTATTTTAGTCATACAGTACAGACCTACTTACAAGGTTATACTTTTTAGAAAAAACCCCCACACAGCTACACAGAATTTGAGTTTATTAAATATATATGCATAAAATCTACTACATAAATAGTTCTTAACACTCTTTTAAATGACAGTCATTAGCAATAAATAAAGTAAAAATGCATCTGGAAGAATTGTAAGTATCAATAGTGTATGATAAATATTTTTTTAGGGATTTAAAACATATTTAATCTTTTCAGTCCATAACCTCAACTATCCGAGTTTCCGCTTTGCTGATGGGTTAATGCTTAGTTGCACCATAAATGTTCAAGCTTTTCAATTCAGCTCTGAAATCAGCCTTGACAGAGCAATTTATCAGTACAGTAAATATCCACTAATATGGATAATATTAATGGACATCTCTTTTTAATACCTTAAAAAGCTGTTATATGAATTTAAACCTTTCTTTGCTTTTCTGCAGCATTTTATTGAGGTCTTTTCCAAACTAAATAGTTGTCTGATAACTCAGTTTCCTTTAAATAAAATTGGGGATGGCTAATGGGAAGAAGAAAAGAGTTTGCATCTTCTTATGCAACTCTGAAAGTTGATTTTCCTTTAGCTTAAGTCCATGTAACTCACAGAGTTAATCAAATATAGAATATAGAATAAACATAATCAAACCAGTGGTATAATGTTATTGTTCTGTGTAGCTCGGGTGTTTTCATCTTCTCCTTATTATATCAAATCATTAAATGTATCAAAATATTTCATCAGGAAATCCATAGATTTTATACTCAAATGGAGAAGTGAGATAGGTAGAAACAGCTGGCAGACATGTTTAAGTTTTTGTTGTATTTTTGAGTCATTTAGATTCCCTTGATGATAATAATTCCTGGAAAGATAAAAATGTTTTCCAATGGCAGCAGAGAAGTCACTATTGACTAGAGTCTGTACTTTGCTTTCCAGATCCTATCAGCCATATGGTACTTACAGTAATCATGTGGAAGATATTATGGCAGTTGTAATAGGTTAGGTGTGATTCCAGTTACAATGCCTGCACAGGATAAGAATTTTTAAAGCTTCAATTTGAGACAGCAAGAGGCTGACATGAAAACTGAAGACATGAAGATGATGATCGATAGACATGATACCATTTTAAATGACAAGAGCAAGAAAACTCATAAAGCAACAAGAAAGGAATGGATGACCTTGTAAAAAGGTACAGATAATAATCTACAATCTATAATGCCAGCTGCAACTGGGAGTATGGGTCTGCAATGTGTAGACACAAGTATCATATATTTTCTGTGTAGGGAAGTAAGAAAGTGATTTGAACTGTAATTTCAAATTTCACACACTAGCAGTGAGTAATTGTAAATAATTTTAGGGCCCAATTCTTGAATGAACTTGAGAAAGAGGTTAAAATAGTGTTGAAAAGTGAAGAATAAGACAGTCCTGAGAATGTAACTGGGGAAATTTTCACTGAGAGCTCTTATCAACCCAATCCTGCTAGCTTGAAAAATGTAAAAGAGTTGTGCTCATTACCTGACAAACCAGAGAGGAAAAATTCTGATCTAGTTTACATTTTTGACCTCTTTTCATCAGTGAAACAGAAGAGTAACCAGAATACTTTGATTCAACTGCTGTTAAACTTTGACCAGAATATAATGTTATCAAAAATCCATGAGAAGATGATGTTTGCATTTCTCCTTTGATCTTCCTTTGCATTTCTCCATATGGCAGTTTAGGAACTTCCTTTTTCACTTGAGTGTACATTGCCCTTTCCTGCACATTACAAAATACATATTTGAGTCTTTCACCATCAAAAGTATTGTTCATATTGCTGGGGCTAAAGTAATGCTGTGTATTAGTAATCAAGTTAAGTGAAGGCAGTTAACATCTATTTTAGAAGACAGCCAGCATCTGTGAACACTTCTAAGTAGGGGTTGATTTTTTTTTTTAATGAGACAAGTAGTTGTGAAATACTAGGAGTTGCTTGTAATAATATTATGAATGCCAATGCTTGACTGTGTTATCATATCACTTACTGTTCTCTTGAGCTAGGTCAATAGCAGCACTGTCAGGAAATACATCCCAAAGAGGGAGACATATTTTCAATCCTTTCTTGGCTCCTTGCTGGGCTTGGTATGCCAGATTTTTCCAAGAGTACCTGAATGAGATAAGGTGATAAGGAGGATTTTGGATGACAAGATCGTATCACAAAGCACCTGGAGAACACTCTGACATGTAAAATACATGAGTTGAGCATGACTGGGATTAGGAAGATCCTAAGGAAAGACACAGCTGCATAATGCCTAGCCTTAAAAATTTTCAGTCATTAAGCTGACTTCTTCAGATTAGAGGTGTGCATTGACCATGTGTCTCCCTTGATGGAAAAAATCCTTTGCTAAGACAAACACATAAGTTTCCAACTAAATCTTGGCTTTTAGCCTCAAAAGAGCTGAACCCCAGGGAGATAAAACTCAGTCCATAAACATGCAGGGAGGTATCAGAGACCTCAGCAGGGAAGGCAAAGGCACATTTAATGCTGAATCAGGCCTGAAGTCTATTGGCCCTTAAACGGGTTTGGTTTGAGAAGGCAAAATATTTCTTCTCAACATATTTGAAATTCAAATGGATATTTGAGTTGGAGAGGTTCAAGAGCAGACTCAGCTGGCTAGCACAGTAAGAGGTACAGACCTGTTATAAAAATATGCTATGCCTCTGTGGTTTTATATGAACAATAAATAACATATAATAATGATTAATTAACTACAAGGGTTCTGACCAATAGCAAAATACACATCTTTTCTTTGAACTGTGTGAATGTTTTAGAGAGTGAACTATTTTGTCATATGACCTTGTGACACATTAACACTCCAGCCCTCTAATATTGCAGCTCAGCTGCTGAACCATGGCAGCAAAGGTTTTCAAAGCATACTGGTATGTAGTTTATGTTTGGTTACAAACAACTAACAGGATCCAGCCAACACATGGCTTTGCCACCTGAATATTGGCTATGCATGATGAACAGGCACATGTGCACATTGGGAGTCATAAGAGAGAGCAGCAAATACTAGGAAATAACATTTGCTGCATAAACCCCATCAAAATCTGCTTTTGTAAAAGACTGAAAGCAAACTGTTGTTATCCTGTTGAAATTGCCCTACAACACAGCAATGAAAGTGCCTACAAAAGTGAAGATGTTTTGCCTCTGCTTTTAGCTACTAGCACAAAATCAGGATTTTGCTTCCATCTATCAGGAAGTGCATATTGATCAGATTGAATCACTTATGCAACATAAAGTCCTTGTGGGACCTCACAGTGCTGACTTCTGCAAGCAAGTTCACAGCAGACTGCAAATCACACCATGGATAAATTCTGGTTTGTCCAATTTGGATCTAATCCTAAAGAAGTATGTCCAAATTTACAGAAATATTGGGCACCTGTTTATCCACCCTGAGCATCCCTGCCTCTGCTCACAAAGCCCACAACCCTTGCCTTGCTTTGCTGTATTGCATCAGTAAATTAGTAACAGTGTTGTCCATGGATAACAAAACACAGGCTGAATCCTGCCAGGCTCCTAATGGAAGTACACTCAATTCCATTTTGGCCATACATATAAATCACAGAGAATAATTCATTAAAAATAAATAAACTAGTAACTGCCAAACAACTCTTGGAAGCTACTCAATAGCTCTTTCTTTTACAGCAAACAGGATCCCAAATATCACTTATAAATAACTTCAACTGTGTCACATTTTAGAATTCTTCCCACTGTTTTGCAGGCTTTTGAGGGGGATACAAAATGTGTAATTTCAAACTATGTAAGAATTATTGAGAGAGCTTTGCAGTGTCTGAGTAGTAACAACGTTTTTGCAGCACTCTTTGGAGACTCGGTGCATGGGCAGGCTTGCTTGCACATCTGGTCTTATGCTAAAGCAAATCAGAACTGATTCTTGCAATAAGAGCCTGCAAAACCAGCAGCACTCCCACTACAGCTGAAACCAGAGGAGCAGCTGTTTTCACATGTTCATGCAACAAATTGCTCTTGGTTTCCATCATAAAGTCTGCAGCTTTTCATAGTTTTCCTCAAGAAATACCTACTTACATAAGTTGTCTGAAATATTGGCCATACTATACAAAGAAAAAAAATAATCTTTTCTACATAACCCGTATGAAAGTCAAAACTTATATCTACTCTATAGATAAAAATTGATATGTCTAAACGTATTTTAAAACTTTACAAATTTTCATTTAGATATTTTCTTAAGAATATGAGCCCAGTCCTTGCTTTCCCTTGGCAACAAAAATGAAATAATGAAATCAGGCCTAATGCCACTATAGATATTCACTCCAGTAAACCTGAAGCTGCATGATTTGTCACTCATGCATTTATCTATATATGGTAAAGTGAGTAAACACTGCATAAAATATATTTTGTGCTTCCTTGGTCTTGGACAGATTAGCACAAATTAAATTTCACACTAATCTGCCCATGGTCAGAACTGCTACATTAGGAGTGAGGGAGATTCAGCTAATTGTGAAGAATGTTTTCCTCTAATAAAATGATCTGTGAATATAGCAAATATATCCTGGAGAGCTACCTTTACCAATACGCTCTATCAATATTGAATCAATAAGGGATGGAGAATACCTGTGTGCAGGAATATATCATGTTTCTTAGTATTATTTTAATTTGATCACCAAATTTGAAGTAAGTTTTCTTTCTACTTAAAATTTTATATCAAGTGTTCAATATTCATCATTGAGGTTACAATGCTTAGTTATGTTTGACCGCCCAAGTCACATGGCATTTGAGTCACATAAGTCTGAAGAATACACTGAACTGCCAGAAGAGGGAAGTCCAGGATCAGAAGTTCGTTCCTCTGAGCAAATGTGAAACCTGACATCAGGAATATGAAAACCTTACAAAATACTACTCTTATTAAAACAAAATTGCTGAAACAGGATCATGCCATGCATTGAGGAGAAAGTAGCATGGATATAATACTTATAAGACAGCTTCTCCAACATCAGTGTTCATACTGTTAGTTTAAAAAATCTGAATAATTTTCTAAAGAAAATGTTACATTTCATCAAAATAACCAGCCCTAGTTTTGGCTGAAGGACAAATCAAAACTGGTGTCCATTACCAGTGGCCATGGAGGAGGCAGTGCTCTTTCTTTTAACTGAGTGAAGATCCATGGGCAGCAACACTGTGCGTGGCCAGGGGAATTGCAATGCCCAGGTGCCCTATTCTGATAAAGATCAGTGGGTAGCTCAAAGGTGGCAGCAGTTATTCTGCCTGTTGCTGGAACTAATGGAGAAAAATATCCTGACTCTCACCACAGGGTTGAAGGTCTGACTAATTTAAAAATCAGTATTTAAAATGTGCCAAATATATTTCTTTCGACGTGAGACTAAATACTTGGAATATTTGTGGTACACAGTAGGGGAACTGAGATAATATTATACTTTGCTTTGTAGACTTAACTTCCCTGCAACAAAACTTAATTCTGTGTTCATTTATAAGTCAGTCTTCTTTTTTGACTTTTGAGAAATCATTACAGAGTTAAAAATCAGGAATGGTGGTATGTAGAACACTGATAAATAAATGTTAACAACTCCATGTTCTTTTCAAACAGAGAATTCTATACAGTTTCTGAGTAAGCAAACACTACATACTCACAGAAAACATTGTAAACAAATAAAACATTAAGAAATGTATTTACAATACTCTGAATAGCTTTAAACAAAGGCTGTTAGACTTTAAATATCCAGGCTGTCCTCACACAGACTCCCCTGCAATTGTAGCTGTTGAATATTTAAATTTAAATGCAATGCTTCAGCATAACATTTACACTTCTACTTTAACACATTTATAGAAACACATTCTCCTCTCATCTTTACTCTAAGATGACTTCTCCATCTTTTCAGAGCAGTGGAATGACGCAGGTGGTGAGTTCCCTCCTGGCCCTACTGAGGAGGAGGGCGGTGAGCCTGGAATAGCCGCGCTGGTGCTGAGCCCTGCCAGCACCCGGCAAGAAACATCCGCGCATCCACTGCAGGATGTGAGGCAGCCAGGAAAGGTGCTGAGGTGGACTCTGCCAGGGGCAGAATGGGCGTTTCAGACAAAGTTTATTATCAAAGCCCTCCTGTTGAGTTACAAGGTACAGAATGGACTCCGTTGCTTTCTGAACTTCTCGGAGATAAGTCTGGGTGTGGCTGTGTGGCTGGATCCAATCTTAGCCCCAAACATTGTCAACGGTTTATATCTAAAGGATGATATAGGTGTAATTTAACCTTTATGTGACTTTGTCCTGCAGGATAAAGGATGACAAATGAAACATATTTATTTAAAAATAAAACATTTATTATGAAAATGATTGGGCTAGAAAAACTTTATCAAAGTTATTTATTACACAGTATAAGCATCTATACTACTAACATAGTATAATGCATTATTTTGTAAGCAATATGGAAGCAATTATATTAAAGCTGGCAAAAACAATTAAACAACAACAAAACAATTAACAACAGTAGGTGCTGTTACTCACCTGTACTAACCAACAACTATGGACAAACCTCTTTTGCTCAACCTCGAGGAGTAACCTTGATGGGTTCTCTGCTTAAGGTAGGAATCTACACACACATTCAGAGAAGGGCCACGTTGGAAGACCCTAATGTTAAAAACCTGGACTCATTTTTATAGTGATTTACAACGACTGATTGTCAGTTATATGTCTCTAGGCCAGCTGTGTCAGATGAGCATCTTTAGATAAGTTATCAGTAGGTATCACTTGTTTGTTCCTTTATCAGGTATTTTATCATGTACATTGTTCTTCCTCAGAATGATCAACTTTGGGACTGATGAGACAGGCTGGTTTCAGCATTCTTCACCACCAAAAGCAGTGTGACATTGACATCCCCTTCTCCATTCACCACTGGTATCTTTGCGAATAAGGTATTTTTCAAGTTCTTTTACCCCCACTCGAGGGAAGCATCCTGCTACAGATTCTCAGTCAAATCTCATCTAGAAAGGATGCACAGGCCTCTTTTAACACTTATATTGATAACTCTTCTGCATTGTATTTTGGCTTGTCTTGCACAGGGTGACTGGAAGTGAACAGCAAGGAAACATCACAATGTAGAACACAAGTCACCTTCAGGAACAGCCACCGGTTAGCACATCTATCACCGCCCACTTTGATTTGGTGCTTAGGTCCTTCTCCATGATTTCCCCTGTTCATATTTTGTACAGAAATATGAGGTCTCACCACTGAAAATTGTGTCTCCTCCTCACTGATTTTAATCCTTCCTTTGTATCCAAGAAAGACAGAACAATAATTCCACATAGGGTATATTCACGCTGATTTTCCTTTTCGTGCAGTGGGGTTCTCCTTCCACCATTTCAGTAAGCATTTCAGGTATGTTCCAGGAAATAAAAGTCACTCAGCTTAACTGATTATCAGAATATTTGCAGAACCCTGATCACCTTCCATTTAAATGGATATCATAAACCACCCTGGGAAATACTCCTTTTCAAGCAGCAATGAAACCCCCCTATGCTATTGCTCATGTTTTGGTCCATAGAAGAGCCACGATCCATTAATTGTAGTTTTCTCTCTCCCTCCTCATGAATGTACACCATTGCTTGTCAATGTCTGGTATTTATCCTTTACAACTTTGTCCCTTCCCTTTTAAAGACCAGTATAGTATTATACTGATGTGTTAGATGAAGAGATTGCATGAGTTGGTCACATTTTTCAGCAACAAGTCCTACTGAATTCGCTACATCGTGATGAGATGTAGCCTGGAATACACATTAAGGTATTAATGGAGTATGTATGCTTGATATCAAGTTTTCATGCTGAGCTGCACTGGTGTTAATCTAGTTTGATTACAAAACCTAATGTAAATTCTTAGATAGATATTCTATTTTAGCTGAGAAACCAATGCTGACAGTTTACTGCAAGATGACAAATGAATGCTGACATTTTATTCTTACATGTTTATAAATCAGTTTAAAGGTTAAGAGTCATTAATGTGAGCAATCTGAAAAATCAATATACATAAACAAAATATTAATTTTTGGATAACTATGTATGTCCAATGTAATTCATAAAAGATAAAAGTCAGATTAAAGAATAAGGGAAAAAATACAAATTTATCAGTATTAGTTTATCTTTTAACTGGAAATTAAATTACATAATTGATAGGCCTTCTGATCAAACCATAGTGTGCCAGGGATTTTTTTTCTTGTCATTTACTTTAAAAATAAAATATCTACATGACAATTTGTAAAGAATAAAGATTAACCCCTCCCTTCCCATATGACCCACAATGATTAAAAGCATTTGCCAGTAACTGAACCAATCTTCCATCACTCTGGAAAACAGATAATCCATATGATATGTGCTAGGACACATCATGGGAATAATTTACATTTTCATTTTTATTCTAAATTTTCCTGATATTACCAGAACTAAGAAAAAGTCATGGATTCCTCATCTATTTCCAAGAAAGGGTCTAAACAGGAACTGAGAGGAGCACAAACGTCAGTGACAGTTTTTAATGGCTGACTAGGGCTGCCTCTGGATGAAAAAGGGACCATGGTGAGTAAAAGCTATTTATGATTGTTTCTAAAGTTCTGATGGAGAAAGACAGTCTAGATGAGCACGCCCTGTACATCATGTTAGATATATGCACCATGGAGGATACAACCACCTTCCTTGTCATGTTCTGACATCACCTAAATAATGTAGAGGGGTTTCTCTGTGAAGGGGAATTGAGGTGAATACCAACTATTAAAAATGTGAAGTGACATTGGCTTTGTGAAATACATGGCCAAAATCCTGGAATTATTTCTGCACATGAGAGTTCAACAAAGTTCTAGGCATATGGCTCATCATAGTTTTTCCTGGGTAGGCGACATACACAGCACACTTTGCCACATAAATTCTAAGATCTCAATTGTTTTCCAGATGTTTAGGATATTTTCCTGATACAAATATGATATTTTGTATCTTTTGTCACCCATGAGCTAATAAGCCAGAATTACAGAGCTAAAATATATTTTCAGAACAATTTGACTTTAACAATAGTTATGTTCTGCGTTTCACTTACGGATAAGAAATTGCATCAGACAAGTACCTGGAAGTTCTTGTTGCATTTCCAAAATCATTAAGGCATATACATATATGTGTATATGCACAAACACATAAAAAGCATAACATAGAGCACCCATAAAATAGGTATAGTCAAGGAAGGTTGAGAGCAGAACTTTAGGTATTATTTGACAGATGCGTTCAAATAATCTGCTTATATTTCTCAACATTCTTGATTCACCTTCTGAATCAAAATTGCTCAGAATTTGTTTTCTAAACACTTTCTGCTTGTTTTGTTTTATAAATACCTGACTAGGGAAATGAATACCATTCAAACCAGAAATCTATTTTATGTTAAGTAGGTCACAGGCTGCTTGGTGTTTGCCAGCGAAGAACCTCCTGAGCTCACTAGTGCAGGATCAGCTTTCTTTCTTCAGAGGGAAGTTAGAAAATGGAATCTGCTGCTCAGGTCTAGAAAATGTTCAAACCGAACATCGAACATCGCAGTTACACAAAAACTGTATGTTCCACTGCAAAACATTCAGAGGTCTAACAACAACAACAAATCCAGAGCATTGCTAAACTGAAATTCATTTTCGAATTCAAGACAGTACTCACTGCCTTCTTCACAGCTCATTTATACGCCTTCTAAAGATGCCAGCTGGCATTCAGACTCGTTAGGAAAAGTTTAGGGGATGAGCTATTGAGAGACAGTCAATCTTCCTAAGTAAGGCTTTTCATTTCACCTCCACAAGAATGTACTGCTTTTTCTCATGCAATCCCATGCAAGCAATTCAAATGTAAGCCTTTTCCTGAACTCCAACAATAAAGTATATATTCTACTCTATGCTGAGCTGCACTTTGTCTGACCACTACATAAGCACCTGCCAAACATAATAAACACTTGCAGTGCAGGTATATCATTACGCTTGTCTGCCACAATGCCTTGATTAAATTGACCTCTTGTTATTCAAAAGGCTGAACAGACATCTGGAACAGCATGGTGGTATGGCAGAGTTGTGCTTTTTATATTGAAAATATTTCAACCTTCTGAAAATTGTTACATAGAAGATAGAACTGTCATCTGTACATGTTTGAAGATCGTGTATTGGTTTCTAATGATTATATTTAAATACTCTGCACTGAAATAAAGCCAAAATATCATTCATCAAAGATAAATAACTTCTATGCTTCATGTTTACACTAGACTATTTGCTTAGGAAGGAAACATTCTCCACCACTAAATTTGGAAAATAACAATACTTTGCATTCGCATAATACTATATGCCTGGGGAATAAACTTTTTTTTAAAAGATGTCCACTGCTCAGGATCTGAACTGCTCATGTCTGAACCAGTGAGATCTCTTTGGTGTGACAGTGATTATATCCCCTAAAGCCAAACTTCTCTATTTTCTATGTCCTATCTACATCTGCATAGCACATCATGGAGTTATACTGCCCTACTGCAAGTGAACTTAAATTTTCTGCATGAACTGCTTTTGTGAGGAGATACTGAATGGGTCTTAGAAGGCTTTGACACACCTCAAAGTAGTGCAGAGAGGAAACATATTCCTTATGAATTCCACAATTTACAGGGACGTCACCCAGAAATTTTCAAACTGTACATCACTTCTTAGGCTTTCTTCTAAACAGAGGCCAGGATAAATGTCTCATCTCTGGCCTCAATGAGAAGCATCATAGATGTTTCTGAAAATAGGTTACAAAAGTACTTAAGACAGTTTTGAAGCAAAAAGTGTTTCTAATGGTGCTTCCAGAAAACTGGAAACCAGCAGCTGACAAGAACTGTACATAATGTTCATATACCTGGTAAACTAGAAAGTAGTTCCATACTTTCCTAGAATACAATTTTTACTGAGAACACAGCTACGAATATATAAAAACTGGTTTGTCCACCCTTCAGATTGGGAAGGGAACTTGAGGAAGTCTTTACTGTATCTTTGGAACTGAATTTTGAAGTTACTTTCAGAGAAGATATGAAGGGGTACATCTTATATGGTCTGAGGGGGATTTAAACTACTGGAGTCACAGACTGTGTTGAGGCAGTGATGGGAAATGCCATTTTTCCATATCTACTATCTGCTTATCTGAGAGTCCATTAGATGGCGAAGGCTTAACCACCTGGGGAAACAGGCCTGAGCAGACAATAAAGTAAGTTTCTGTAGAAACCATTAAGAGTGCTGTCATGTATGTAAGTACTAGTGTCAAGTCCCACAGGCACACACACTCTTCTTGCCATGGATAACCCTGCACCAGCCCAGGGAAAAATAAATCTTATGTAGATCAAACACTGGTAATGCTCTTGCACTAAACAAAGTGATGCTGTAAGGAGAGGGCAAAAAAACTTTCCAAGACAATTGTATGTGGATAAAGTAGAGAAGAGTTCTCTTGCTTACAGGATTTTGAGGTACAGAATATAAAGGAGTATAAAAGAGTCTAAAAGTATAAAAGAGTATAAAAGAGTACAACATGTGTTGACAAGCAACAGAAAAGACCGGTGCTAGGTTGAACTCATGGCCTCGGAAATAACTTGAGAGCTCTTTTCCAAGCACCACTGCTTCAAACATGCAGAGGGGAAGAGGAGGGACAGGCATTGATCTCTTCTCAGCGGTGACCAGTAACAGGACCCAAGGGAATGGTCTGAACTTGTGTCAGGAGAAGTTTAGATTGCTATTAGAAAAAGGTTCTTCCCCCAGAGGGTTGTTGGGCACTGGAACAGGCTTTCCAGAGAAGTGGTCACAGCACCAAGTCTGACAGAGTTCAAGTGTTTGGATGATACTCTCAGGCACATAGTGCAACTCTTGGGGGTGGTCCTATGGAGGGCCATGAGTTAGACTTGATGATCCTTGTGGGTCCCTTCCAACTCAGCTTATTCTGTGATTCTGATTCTGTGATTCAGAGAAGGAAGAAGTCAGAGAATAATGTGATTTCTTTAATGGTGGAAATTCTATAAGTAATCAGCCTTTCAACACATTGCAGATTATTTATTCCAAAAATTAGTTGTATATATGATGGTAGCTTAGCTTGGCCCAAAACACATGTAAAACCAAGCTCTTTCAGTGCTTTAAAACTATCTTAATAATTAATTTCTTATGAAGATGGCAATATGAGGGATGAATTAGATGAGCTAACTGCAGTTTCTGACACCTATTCTGTTCTCAGTGGCATTGGAAATAATGTTGAGTAACTCCAGTTGCAATTCAGCATAAATTACTTTGTTCTGGTGAAACTGAAAGCAGAATATGGTCTGATTAATGCTAAATGAAAAACATCATGACTATTTACTACATTTATTTTCGGTGAAAAATTACTAGATCTATATTCATTCATTTGTAATATAAATGTGGATGGACAGTTCTTCATTGTATTCCTAGTGATTTGTGTAGTTAGAGGCTGGTTTTGTTTTTATTCCTCTTAGATGAGCACAACTCCGGAATAACTGTTCCAGACTAAATTTATATATGTTAAAAATCAAATTTGCTTTCTGATGAACAGGTGATATAAAAAACAAAGCAGGCTAATTAATTGATTGCCTTTTGAATATCAACAAAGCACTTGTAGAAAAATCACTTTATCCTCACTAAGCCAAAACTTCCCTTCTCCAAAAAGCACTTCTATATTTTGCCAGATGCAGCTTGAGATATGGTGACAAAGATAGGCTGAGGCCTTAGTCTGAATTTAAATAAAAACTTTTCCAAGTTTAGCAATGTTCAGATCTGAAAGTTTTGCTCACCTCACTGCAAATTATTTTGTATTTCCGTTACACATTTTTGGCCAAACTGAAACTAGACACTGGAGGGATATAGTGCAGAGATAATTATCTGGTTTAAAAGACAGAATTAAAATCTGTTTCACTGGGACTTCTCCCGTTTTTTACAGTTAACATAGGAAATAAATTCAAGTGATGCTGTATGTAACTTTAGAGTCCAGGTCCATGATGATCAGTTAACATCTGGTGAATCTTGCTTTCACTTTTCTAGGGATTTGTTTTCTTTCTCTTTGTTTCCTCAGAGGTTTGATGTAATAGGATATAACGTCTGACTGAAGGCAAGTGAGAGATCAAGAATTAGGTTGAGAGAAAGTGAAAAAAAGAGGGAAAGGAAAAATATGGAAAAGAAAGTAGTAGTTCCAAAAATATTAGAGGAGGCAGAGTGAAAATGAACTTAACAGCTTAGTGGGGGATAGGGTATGATAGACCCTACAGGACACCATAGACTTTTGCTCTGGAACCTACTATTTTAAATACAGCAATTTTGAAAACTCTAAAAAAATTACTACACAAACAGCCCATAGGCCTGCTGCTGCTTTCTGTTATCCTACTGATAGGTCAGAAACCTTTACACATCTCTGAAAAAAATGTTCTGGATTTCCGTTATTGCAACTGGCAATTCAGTCAGGGTGAACATGTACAGCCAGCCTATGTAAATGTCCAAGAGCATGTAGACATGCAACATAAAAGTGAAATGTAGGTAATTTCATGAGGTGATGAACAAAGTACAACTGAATTTCATAGAACCATAGAATGGTTTGGGTCAGAAGGGATTCTAACGATCATCTAGTTCCAACCTCCCTACCATGAGCAGAGAAACCTTCCACTAGACCAGGTTGCCCAAAGCCCCATCCAACCTGGCCTTGAACACTTCCAGTGATGGGACACCCACAACTTCTCTGGGCAGCCTGTGCCAGTGCCTCACCACCAAGTAAAGAATTTCTTCCTAATATCTAATCTAAACCTACCTTATTTCAGTTTACACCCTGTCCTGTCACTAAAAGCCTTGGTAAAAGCTCTCCCTTTCTTTTAACCACTTTTAGGTATTGAAAGACCACAATAAGCATTCCCTGGAGGATTCTTCTCTCCAATCTGAACAACCCCAAGTCTCTCAGAGTGTCTTTGTAGGAGAGGTGTTTCATCCATTTTATTTTGGTGGCCTCTTCTGGACCTGCATCAACATGTCAGTGTCCTTCCTTTGCTGGGGACACAGAGCTGGACACAGCACTCCAAGTGGGGTCTCACAATAGTGGAGTAGAGAGGAAGAATCACCTCCCTTGCCCTACTGGCCACATTGCTTTTGATGTAGCCCAGGAATTGACTGAATTTCTGGGCTGCAAGTGCACATTGCCAGACTGTTTTGTTGAACGTGTGAGGGCTATGAAAGGCAACAAGCAGGGCTTCTGCAGGTCTATCAGCAAGAAAGTTTAAGAAAAAAAGTGTGACAGCTGCTGAACAGGGCAGGTGACAAAGAACTTGGTAATTATGTGAAAAAAGCATAGGTACTGGATTCCTTCTTTGACTCCGTCTTCACTAGTAACCCATGAATCACAGGGCTCTGAGACCAGAGGGAAAGTCTGAAGCAAGGAAGACTTACCTTTGGTGGACAAGGATCAGGGTAGGGAACACTGAAACAAACTGGACATATGTAAGTCCATGGGACCTAAGGGAGTGCATCCACAAATGCTGAGAGAGCTGCTGGTATCACTATGAGTCCATTTTTGATTAAATTTGAAGGCTCATAATGATTAGGGGAGAGTCCTGAGTATTGAGAGAAAGCAAATATTATCAAAGAGACATGAAGGAAGATCCAGGGAACTACAGGTCAGAGATCCTTATGCTGATCTTTGGGAAGGTGATAAGCAAATAATCCCGAGAACCATTGTGAGGCAAATAAAAAACAAAAAGGTAACTGGGAGTTACCTTCTTAGCAGTCAGCATAGATTTATGAAGATGAAATAACCCCTGACCTGATAGTCTTCTACAATGGAATGAATAGGAGAAAACAGTGAATGCTGTTTATTTTGACTTCAGCAGAGCTTTTGACATTGCTTAACATCCTTGTGGACATACTGATAGAATATGGGCTAGATAAATGGACAGGAAATTGGATTCAAAACTGGCTGAACTGCTGAGCTGAAAGGGCTGTGATCAGCAGCACGAAGTCCAGCTGCTGGCCAGTCACTAGTGGGGTACTCCAGGGGTAAATACTGGAGCCAATACTGCTTATCATCTTCACTAACGATGTGGATGCTGGCACATCATGCACCTTCCACTAGTTTGCAGATGACAAAACTCTGAGGAGTGGTTGACAGACTTGCTGGCTGAGATGCCAATGAGATGGATCTGGACAGGCTGGAGAAATGCACCAAGAAACATCATGTCATTTCAGTAAAGGAAAATGCAAAGTCCTGCTCTGGGGAGGAAGAACCCCAGGCACTGGAACAAGTTGCCCAGAAAGGCTGTAGAGTCTCTGTCCTTGGAGATATTCAAAAACCTAACTGGACACCTCCTTGAACAAGCTGTCATAGCTGACCCTGCTCAGGCAGGGATGGGGTTGGACTGGATGATTTCCAGATGTGCCTGCCAGCCTTAACCATTCTGTGACATTGCCTTTGCTGGGACATGGCTCTACCTCTCTATAATTTTGAGGAAGTAGTGGCTCCTACTCTACAGCCAGCGGTATCACATATAAAAGAAGCTGTTTGTATAATATATAAATGCAGCAGAACCTGTAAAAGGTCACGAAGACATATTCTCTTTTATCTACTTGTAGGCACTGCAACTGGAGTGAGCAATTCCATAATTCATTTTAATGGGAGTTTTGTTAGCATTAGATGTAGGTTCCAAATGCCTGACCTGTATTTTTATGGGTGATTTGTTAGCAGCAGTGGGTAATCCTATGGAGAGAAGAGGTTTTGATACTCAGCTGAGTACTAACTTTAACTCATCTCCATTTCTAAGAGAACTACAGATAGCAGGGTAATTCATGTTTCCAGAATGCTGCATTTTGCATCAAACTGCTTACTGTAAAGAAACAAGTAATTTGTTTTTATCTGAGCCTGCATCACATCTCTCACTTCACTGCTAGTTCTAAACATCAGTAGAAGGTGCTTGAACTGTGCTTCTCTACACCAGCGATGTATCCACAACAGGATCTTCCATAGCCCAGAGTAATGGTTCATAAGTGTCACTGGACAAAGATGTACAACATTTCATTTTTTTCTTTTTAATCTTATCTGGTAATAATAAAGTTTTGGAATTTTTGTTTGGGAAAGAAAACTGGCATTTTTATCATCTAAGAATGAATCCTACTTTAATCTTCTGGTTATTGGTATTGTGTTTGTCATGAATTTACAGCAAATGCAAAACACAGTAAAAGTCAAATAAGTGAAATCATGTCAACACCTCTTACACAATTATAACATTTAGTTCCATAAATTACATGAAATATTTGAATGTATTTTAGTGATATTACAGATTTCAGGGACATTATAGTATATTAACATACTAAAAATTTCTGCAAACATTGCCAATATTTTATTTTTTACCCAACGTAAAAATTAGCTACCCAAAAAACCCCACTTCTCATAAAAGGAAAGTGATTTCTGATATAATTTACAAAAGCATACTGCATGTCAAGTTCTCCAATGCTGAAGATAAGCCTCGGGTGCTGACAGGCCATTTTCGCAATGTCTGCTTAATGTAAAAAGACAGAAGCCACCATAAGGCCAGAAATCTCTTCCCCACATTGTAGCCCTCAAAGTCCCTCTTGCCCCTTTCTCTGTGTTCCAATAGATTTCTCTCTGTTTTGCAGAGTAACTCAGGTAGGAGGAGAAAAATGGCAAACACTGACCTCTCTCTGTCCCCATAGCTGCCCTTGTGTAAGGCTTGGGATTCTCCAGAGATCCCTAAAAGATGGCTAGACCTCAATTACTGAGGAACACAATGAACCCAGCCTCCACTTTGAGGGTGAATATTAGGTTGTTATATCAACAGTGAGCATTAAAATCATCAACAGTGTCGTTCAGAGTGCATGTCCAACCCATTCTTGCATGGAATTTTCCTACAGGGAAATATTTCTTAGCCAAAGCAGTCAACTGACTAAGGCTCTGGATGTGGTGCTTAGCGCTTTGAGAGGAGTAAGTTTCAAGATGTCCTGAGGGATATAAAAGTCCTAACAAGGGGACTCAGCTGGAGGAGATGAGAACAAATGAGTGCATGCAAACCTCCTTTTCAAGAGGTTTCAAGTGACTCCATGTCTCCAGTGATGTTAGATTGCATAGTCTGGTCCCTTTTTGAGCATGTCCAGGCTAAGGGGCAGATATCTGATAGAGGAAGACCCAGGAAGATGAGACAAGCCATTGTTATATTCATTTTCCCTCAGTACTTCATGTATTAAACTATGTTTATTTCCTAATAGATATCCCTGCTTCGGGAACAAGACCCAAACACCAATAACAAAATTGTGCTTATGCAGTAACAAAAAGACAAATCTCTGTTCTGATAGAATCTCTCACTGATATATTTCTATATGTGGGCATAATTTGAAAAGCAACAATAACCTACTATCTTGAAAACCTCCTAAACCCATAAATAACGCACCTCCCAATATGTAGCTCTTTGCCTTTTAAATGCTTAATCCTTTAAAATCAATCTTGAGTCTCTTATAAATCAAATGAGCAAGTTAGCTTGAGGGAGAAAATTGTACATTATCAGTTGGCCAGCAATCAATGTTCATAAACTTGTCTGTATAGTGGAAAGCTTGTGCCTCTTCTACCCAGTGCTGCTCCAATAGAGAACAACCCTGTTTCTACTGGCAGCTGAGTGCCAATGAACAGCTGCCAGAGCAGATGTCCCAGGCCTGGGCAGGCCCTTGACACTGTGGGGGGACCTTATTCACCTGACAGATCCTCGAGAGACCTGCCAGATGAAGGATGTGGGAAAGGAGGTGTGACAAGTGCATGCATGGTAATATTGCTCATTTGTGGCTGCATCACAGCACCTTCCCCCTGCTATGTACACTGTCTGGTTGTGAATTGAGTTCTTTGTTTAAAGAGAGCAGAAGGGAAAGGAGTTTTAGTTGAATTTTTCCCAAATTACACCTACAGAGTTTCCTTCCTTTGGTCTAGGAAAGAGCTCAAAGATTATCCATCTAAACAGGGTGGGTTTTTTTTTTCTAAATTCTGTTATAGTTTCAAAATCAGTTGGAATTCCTTCCAAAGCTTGGAGGCAACGCCTTAGAACCGATAAAAGGTTTAA
>JAWWEE010000074.1:132285938-132351569 GCA_035221455.1 Xenops minutus | reverse complement strand
TTTGTTTCTAAATTTAAAGGAGAGGAATTATTTATTGACCAACATAAATACCTTAGTTCTCCCCTCGAACTAAGACAAATTCTTACTTGTTCTTTTTGTTGAAAGACATCATTTGAGGGGTTTATTTCCTATTCTGCTTGGAAAACTTGTGGCAGTAAACCACCATGTTCCCCTCTATTTGCATACTTACCCTAGTATAGAAACTTTAATCACAGACTACAATGGCTTCTTTCTAAAACAATTTTATTCCTTGATGAGTCTTTGAACATACTGGTCTTTTATTAGATTACATAAATATATCTCTTGTGAGTAGTTTCATCAGAATTAGATAAAAAATATCAAAGCATCAAATCAGCAGTCTGCTCTCCCTCAAGTCAAATGCCAACATAATCAGTCCACTGGTATTTTCCTCATATTCCCCTAAGACTCAACTTGCAAAGGGCTTTAGAAGGCTTCTTCTAAAGAGGGAAAGCAAACAAATTGACGGTGAATCCTCCCAAGCGGCTGAATAAACCAGCCACCCAGGGACATTTTTTTAGGGCTACATAGAATTGAAGCTGTATTACCATTTCACATTTCAGCTTCTCCATTTCCCACTTTTGAGGCTTATGTGTCAAATCAGACTGGGAGTGGCAGAATGGCTTTTGGTATCATGTAGATTGAGGACTGTGGTTTCTGCAGTCTGTGTTGTTATCAGTCAGTAAAAACTGCAAGAGAGAACTTCTGGCATGTACAAGTTTTTCTTAAAGCAAGGAAAGTATTAGTAAATATGAAAAATTGAGTGAAAAACTGTTTTGATGACAGATGGGCTTTCAAAAGAGTAGTAGTCTCAGTGGTTCTGAAAAGTGATTACATTTACATATAACCATCATTGCAAGATCATATGAACCTGGCTTTGCAGTTTCAGTGTGCACACTTAGAACTGGGAAAGCTGAGGTGAAAACTACTTCTGGACATGTTTCCAACTTCATCCAGTTCTATTCATCACACTTCTGACTTTTATTACTCAGCACCTTATCCAAAAGTTTAAAAGGAACATCTGCTATTCTTACCCATGTGCACCTGCAGAGAAAACAGAATTGTATCTGAGCTATTGTTTCTATTATTAATTGCGCTGTGAAAGGTTCATGCCAGGCTCAGGTGATTAAGGAAGTTGGGTTAATGCTGCAGAACTGGTGCTCTCCATGGGCTCACTCATGTACTGCCCCTAGCAGAGCTAGTGGCAGCTGCCTCTCCACCTTGATGGTGATTACCACACTCTCCAATATACCAGCTGAGGTAGATCCTTTCACCTGTCTCCACCGAATCAGGCACCTTCATTCAAGCTGGATAAACAGTTAAAAACACCCCACAACAGAAAAGAAGACAAGATAATTACAAAACCAACTAAGTTGTCAGGTGGAAAAAATGAGTGTGAGCCACTAAGTGGGTAGATAGGAACAAACTCCTTGGCTTGGGAGCTGCTCAAAGTAGCAGAAAGCAGAAAGGGGAGAAAGCAATTTTACCAGAAGGACATTTGAATTTGGATGAATGTATCATCACCCTCCATGCATCAAGAGGTGCAAGTTTCCCTATGCAATGAGGATTAAAGGGTCTGGCTATTACTTGTGCAACAAAGGATTTGTCTAATCACCCCATTCAGGTGCTTGGTCTAACTTCTTAATCTAGTTTAGGTTCTCTCCCTGTTTTGGACATCCTCATCTCTCTCTCTCTGTTTTTATTTGTGTGCGTTATACATAAGTGTGTGTCTGTATATACAGTTAAAAAACCTCATGTATTTAGAAGTTGAAATTGTGAGAATTACAGTTTCCTGCTCACCTCAGTACACAAGCTCATCTCTCCCTTCCAGTCGCAATTCATTCATCCCATGCTGCTATATTATGAAAAAGTTAATTATGTGACTGAAGATTTCCTACTCATCTTCCTTCCCATGCTTGTTTTACTCCACACTTAAGTGCCACCAGTATTATTTTAGTTCATTTTGCTGTGGATCCAAGGAGCCTGGAATCAGAGCACTGTCAGTGACCTATGTGGAAGTCCACAGTGGAGAGGACCAGGTGTGATCACAGCCTCACATTGCTGAAGCCTGAGTATCTAATTTGACTCTAATTTACAATAGGGTCACATGTATCTGTCCTCTGTGTGTCCTGACAGTTCATGGCAACACAACGCCCCAGCTGTGAAGGTGACCTGGGAGGTAAGAAGAGTTTAATTCTCTTCCCCATTGTCAGCCCTAGGGAAAGGGAAACCAACAGAAGCCAGAACCTTTGCATTGGCAGTATTTAGCATTCGGGAGTGATCTTCCAAGGGTTTTGTCTCATCAGTATTTTAGCCCTTCTCAAAAGGCCTCCTGGGATATGTAGCATTTTTATAGCGCTGATGCCTTGTAACTGCTGCCTTCTGCAGCCATCAGTGTACCCACACCACACTCTTTGGATTAGCAAAGTGCTGATTCCCTTTTTCCTTATCTTCTTTGCCCCTCAACAAGATTATCCCACACCACCCTTTTCTCATTATACTCACCACAGAATTTTCTTTAAACCAGGTTGTCCAGGCTGCTCAGAGTTCTACTGGAGTTCCGTCATTTTAGAGTAGATTCTGGTTCATAGGTTATATATGCACATTCAGCAAAGTGAATTAGCCCACCTACATCTCACCTTGATGGTGATGCTGGAATTGATTTAATTTTTTAATTTCTGCATCAGGTTTTTTAGTTATTATGTTCTTTCATTCTGCATTTGCCACTGGTGCAACATTTACTGTACAAAGGAGAAATCACCTTACACATCTACTCAGATTGTGTTTGGGATGTGACTACTACATTCCTGCACACAGTGTCAATGATTACCTAGTAGAAATGAGAGACTGAAAAAGTTAAGAGTGTGGATCCACATCAAATATCAATGACGTAGTTTCAAGATTATTTGTAATAATGAGCATGCCACTGGAGTCCTAACATTATTACAATTAATTCAAGGCAAGCAAACATCAGCTTGTAGCAATATGCTTTACTGCTTGTATTAGGCATATCCACCTGAGTTATGACTACAAAGGAAAAATCACCACCATCATTCTGTGAAAATTGTGAAGACTGGTATGAATGAGGATTCACAAGAGCCTTTCAAAGTCTGAATTTTAGGATACAGTGAAACAAATGAGGCAGACAGGGATGTGACTACACGTTAGTTCTGAGCACTGCCTACCTACAGGATGTTTTGTGAATAAGGAAATCTTCCTTAAAAAGCCCAAAAGTTGAACACAAAACCCTCCAGGCAATCAGTACATAGGGAGCTAGGCAGGAACCAGCTCTTCTAAATATGAAGTTTTCACGTGGAGTGATTTTATTTTTTGTCACAAAAAAATCAGGAAATACTTTAATGTCTGTTGTTGAGCTATTCATCTCTACTCAACAGTCCCAAAGATTTATTCACTGACTCCAGTTGACAGGGATTAACAGATCCAAACCATTTAACTGAGGTGCTCTGCTTCCTGCTGAGTTCCAGGTGTCAAAGACTCACTAAGGATGGACTCCCTTTGCCTAGGTGATTTGATAAATAATTAATAAACCTACAAAAACCTAAAAGAAGAGCATGAGAAGAGTCTATGCTCAAGAGAAGTTTTTAGCAATAGGCAGTTTACTACCTTGAGAAAATGTGTAGATATAATCTGAAAAGAATACAAATAATCCCTTGGTTGGAAAACAGATTTAAGTAGTTTATTCCTGTAAACAATACTTACAACTTAAACAGATGAGCTTCAAGCCCCCAGCTGGGATTAGGCCAGTATTGTGCAAACTGCTTTAAGAGAGAGCAACGACACTGCAGGCTGGCCAAAGTGTTTATGTTCTTATTTCACAGGAGCAAATTAAAAAACTTCAAAACTAGTGCAATAAAGAAAGTGAAATGACTAAAAACAGTGTATAAGATTATGGGGAAACATGCCCAGCAATGTGAGCAGCTTCTCTTATTAAATATTTTTATATTTTTAACAAATGTATAAGAAATCAAATGTCAGTATCTGCTATCCACCTAGCTGGTGTACAGTTTTACTTTCAGAGAGTTTGATGGTATAACTTTGGGCTTTAGCATGTGCCAGAATTGCCAATTGTTCCCGTGATGTGAATAAAATGTATAAAATGTGTTTAAAATTGAGCAACTCTATCCCCATAGATGAACAAGTTGTGCTTGTTTTGAACTTTTAAAAATGGGAAAGATCAACCAAATAGGTGATTTATAAAGAGAAAATGCTACCAGGATTATTCTGCTGTGTGAAAGCAATTGGACTAGCCAGTGGGAAGAGTATAATGCATCATGGCAGGCTTTAATTTACCTCTGGAATATATCAGGTACCCTCAGCATTTCTGGATCAGAAATGTTTTGTGAGAAGGCTTTTCCCTTTTGGCATCACTTTTCAGCTAGGTATTCCCTTAAACCCTGATATTCTCCTTTACTGTCTCACAGTCTGAACACACTCCTAGAGCTCAGCAATTCTAAATTATATCACCTGTGGCTTTCTGACCAGTTTCACCTAAAAAGTTTTCATCTATGCATGTGTATCATTCAGAATTAGGTTATTTTAATCCACATGTAATTACTGAGTTCTTTAAACCATTTTGCATGATTGATGATCTTCAAAATAACGTTTGCCACCAAAAAGGCCAAAATGTACCATCTATCTCAAATACTGTGGAGTCTTAGATATACTGGAGTGCTCTTTTCTAGAAAATATTTAATTGATAATCATAAGCAATTTATCTGTGATTGTACTGCTTCTTCTCCTTCTCAAGTCTTATTACCTAACATATTTGCTATAGGACCAATTTTTGGCCTACAGAATTGATGCATACATCTGTTACCTTTGTTGCAATTGAAAATTAACACCATTTTAAGCACTCTCAATCTGCATTTATAGCCCAGCTAAACAGTTGTTAATAACACTTTTTGAAGTGCTATAATATTATTTTTGATACTACATTACATGTATCTACACTTACAAATTAAAAAAAAAAAAAAAGAACAGTGTCAGTTCCAAAGTAGAAAGAGATGGGATTGCTGAAAGTCAGTGGCATTGCATGCTTCTATGCTGGACTCCAACTGGCTGCTCAGCTGAAATACCATCCTTATATGCAGTTTGTTCTGAGTTGTTTCTTTGGCTGATAAAGGAACTAAATTAAATACAACTCTTTATGTAACTATTCAGATTGTAGTTTTGCTTTCAAATTTGTAGGATGAAAGTGCATCAATAGGTCACTTTTATAATATAATTTTTTTTATTAAAATGATGTACAGGAAACTGAACAATTGCAAGTGAAGGCTATTAATTGTACCTTAGTTTAGATTTCAATATAACATAAATTATTGAATAGTATTTCTGTACTGAATTAGTGGAGCAAATTGCTATTCTCTTAAATAAATACTATTGTTTTTCATACAAGAACACTGAACACACAAAGAATCATACCAGAGGTGTTAGGAAGGAGATTGTTGTACTGGTATTGACATATGGTGATACTGCCAGGGAAGTATGTGTTCCTTGGCACTGGTAAAGAGAACAACCTTCCTTATTTCAGACCCTTGCATTTTAAGTTTTAGTTCATTATGTTGTCTTAGATTTAGTTGCACTAGTGACCTATCAGCAGGGACTCCCTGGAAGTGGAGGCATCCTTTGTACTCATTTTCTCTTTGAACACTTTGCTTCCAATGAAGAGGAGGCAACGTTACCCTGTTCCCGAGAGCTTCTTTACAGTTTGTGAGCTCTAAATCCACCTTGAATAATAGAATAAAATGAATTTAAAGAAATTACTGCCAAACTTCTCCAATGATCTGGAATTTTATTCCATCCATATACATGCATAGTAACAACATTTGTTGAGAAATTATTTCTATCAGAAGTAGAACATTATCTTTGTGATCACCAGTTGCAGTATTGCTACTCTTATATTTAAATATATCTTATATATGAATTAGATTCATAATTGCAGCATTGAGTTTTGGGTTTTGTTTTAGACTGTGCCTTTCAGAAGATAAAACTGATTTATATGACCTCATTACTTACAATACTGCTTCCAGTAATTTTGTTCATTCTTTATAAAGTATTGCATTTAACAGCAAAGGTTTAAAAATTGAGACAGAGATGCATCAGCGAAAGAAAATACAAGTACTATACAAGAAAGAAAATGCCATCTTCATTTAACGTACGTTTCAGATTAAGAAAGGGGACAGAAACATACTGCTACATACAAATGCAAAGCCTAATGACTAAGGTAATGTATCTGCTAAAATATAAAATGCAAACTGAGCCCAATTGTTCAAAAAATTGAAATTTTAAGGCGAACTTCACAGCATAGTTGAAACTTCTTTGCAAGTTATATTTTAGCATATACATATATCTGCAACAGCATATAAGAAAAAAAAATCAGGATACACAAGTGCTTTTGAAGCTATTTCTAAAATGCTTTTCTGTATTGTTTGCGACTATTTTCTTTAAAATCTACTATACAGTGCAAACCATATGTGCTACACAATAACTATACAATAACATTACAAATGACTTTAATATAAAGTTTTTAAATAAAAAATAACGTAACTACAGCTATGAATACTGCTGGTAAAATAAATTAATATTTTTGAAAATGGCACCAATAATACACTTTACTAATGGACTGTAATGAAATTACACCTTTAAGTCTTCAATTCAGCAATAGTGGAATCTCCTGATTGTCCAGATGTAATTCAAACAGCTTTCTTTAAACTGTATGGAACAATATGCTAAACACAGGTACCAAAGGTGACCGATTGTTTCATTTGACATGTTCTGCTGCATGTGAAGAGCAATAAAACTTCTTATGAGTTATAAAGTTTGAAAGATTGTTGAACTGGATGTCACACAGTCGGCAATACTTTCCACTGGTTGGAGCCTGGGTAGAGCCATTCACACCTTTAGCTATACTAGATAACTGTTCCTCTGCTGTAGGAATTGCTGGAGAGACATTTTCATTTGCAGTTAAGGGATTCTCAGAGATCCAAGAAGGAGACTTGTGCCCATCTTCATGCGGAGGATTCTGGGAAATGTTTTCTTGCTGTGAGTTAGCGGCAGGTCTTTCCTCCTGTTTGAGTCCCCCATTAACTATTACCATGCCTCGGTTTTTTGGCAGTAGAGGAAGAGATTCTTTCTTCTGCACAGCACATCCATTCGAAGGCACCTGGCCTTTAGGAGATTCACTTTCTGTGTTTGTGCTTTGATCTAAATCAGTATTATGAATGACGAGAGAACCAGAAATGTAATCACTTGGCTTTATTCCATAATATGGAGAAAGCTGATCTGCTCCTTTAGCTTTCTTTATTGCTCCAGGGTAAAGGCATTGTGGAAGAAACAAATGTTTGTTTTCTTCTTTTGTAGCAATAAGCTGGGCTGCTTCACTAAAGACTTTTAGTCCTTGAAGTGTTGCTAAGTGTGTGGAAAATAAGTTTCCATTAGGAGAGGACTGTTTTGAGTTTCCATTTTTCTCACATTTGATTATGCTTCTCTCATAACTGACATCAGGGCTGTTTCTTTCACTTTCTGGGTTTTGAAACACCTTACTGTCGAGTTGTCCCAGGTCATTACGCTGATGGGCAGTTACAGGGCAAAAATTCTGCTTGTGAGCCAGGTAGTTCTCTACCTTGTTAAAACTGATCTTGCATACAGTGCACTCATGGTAGTCCAGCAGCCTTTTGGGAGAAGTGGATGTCCTCTCGGATGGGGGTAAGCATTTTTTACTGAGATCTATTGGCACATCCATCTCCAAGCAAGACACCGTGGAGTGGGGAGTATCACACTTTGAAACTGGAACACACTTGTTAATAGACAGTGATGTTTCCAGATGCTTTGAGACTATTCCTGGAAAGATATCACATCGTGGATGGTAACACTCTCCAAGGCCCTCTGTTGACTCTTGAGTAGAGGTACAAGGATTGCCAAGATTAGCCACTTCTAGAAATCGCTGTTGAACTAGTGGTGGCCTTTGTTCTTGCTCTGGGAGGCACATCTCATACATCTTCCTTCGCTTCCGAGTACGCATTGTTCTCTGCATGGCAGGCACTTTGTTGGAAGCGGACCTTTTCAGTGGGGGATCGTGGCGAGTGGCACAGTAATACTGTTTGTGGACCATGTAGGTTTCATGTCTGCTGAAAGTAATATTACAAGCTTCACATGTGGTCTTGTTAGGGTCACTTTCCCCCTCCACTAAAGGAGCATTGGGATTCTTCACATCAGAAGGCTTTCCGTTTATTTTCTCATCACCGTTGCTTGCAGTTGACAACTTCTTAGGTTGTGCAGTAAAGTCTTTTTCGTGACTTTTATTGTTTGGCCCGATCAAATCTAAAACACTGGAAGAGTTTATGCAGGATGTCTGCAGAAGTTGATTCTCTGGATCTGACGTGTGAGGAGCTGCATTCAGAATGTTTATAGAGCTTTGACCATTACTGGGACTTACAGCTTCTGGCATTTTTTCTGGAACACTGGAAAAATCTGGTGATTTTGCCATCTGCTGCCATCGGCTGCTGCAATAATGTTTTTTGTGTACCAAGTAGTTGTCCAAATTATTGAATGTTATGTTGCACTCAAAACATGTAGCCCCTTTAGGCATCAGAGGACTGTAAATTACAGGAGGATAATTGCTACTTCCATGCCTCAGCCTTCGATGGACCAGTTCTGACATTTTGGCTAATATCTCTGAAGCCTGAGGAACCACAGTGATGTCTTGGGGAAAAGCAAACTGGGAAAGAAAAGGTCCCATTGGGAAAGAAGGACCAATATTAGGCTGAACAGGCGATGAAGCAAGTCTTGGACTAGATGGTTCAGATTTTATTTTAGTATATGAAAAACTCTGCTTATTTGCTGCAGGCTGTGTTTCTGGCCTCTGGTTTGGAAGGAAATGAGGAGCCTTTTTCTCACATTTATCAAGCTCTGTATCAGAACTTGCATCTTTAGTCTGCATGGTCTTTTGGCTCTGGGGAACATCATTTCTGCTCATCAGGTCCGTTGCTGGCTGTAAACCTTCTTCGTTTCCACTTGGAGAGTGTTCAATGTCACTTTCTCTCTGGATTTTGTTGCCAGAGACATGTAACTCTTGGTGCTGCAGTAGCTCCCTCTGAGTTTGGAAGCCAAAATGGCAGTGATTGCATCTAAAGGCAGCTTGAGTAAGATGCGAGAACAGGTGCTGATGAAAGTTAATCACTGAGTCTGCAGTGTAAGTACAAACTGTGCATTTCAGACTAGCACCGGGTGGGAGAAATTCTTCCATTTTCACTCCTATAGAAAAGACAAGTAAAATACAAAATAAATTGACCACTTTGCCCCTCATAAGGAATACTGGAGAATCAGTCTCACAAAAGGTACAAACACAGTGAGAACATCTAATTTTCTTCTGATGAGATGGTATTAGTCACCCTGAAAATATTTGAATTGTTCTTTCCCTTAACTGCTAGAAGCTATTCCCAGACTTCTGCTCTGCTTTGCAGAGACCTGGTATTTGCATGTATTCAGTGGAGTTGAAGGGAGAGAAAGAAAAAGGGAAAAGATAAAAATAGACTGAACTTATTCTAAATGAAAAAGTCTTAGAAATTACAGTTGCAACTAAAGGGAGACATAATGTTCCCCATACCCAATCACTGGAAATTTTGAATGCACAGAAAATGCATCGAGGTCAAGAGGTTCAAGGTTATGATGTGGCTTGAGGTATAGCCCTCAAGAGCATCTGAAAGCCACAGACAAAGCAAAAGTAGCATTTTGAGCATTACTGATGCTAAGCTCTTTGCTTGCATGGATTGGCTGTAGTGTAGGAACAGGCTACAGATCTATCCTCATTGGAAAGGACTGATGAGTTGTGTTCATTGTGAAGGGAGGAGGAGTAGCAAGACACAGCTTCACTGACCTTTTATCTTCCACATATAATGGCCATCAGCAACTACTGCTACAATACGGTGTCTTTTCCTCATGTAATCACTACCACTTTCCCTATCAATAATAGTACATTCAAATCCATCTTACAGTCACTGATTAAACAAAACCTCTCATGTTTCATGGCATTGTGAAACTCAAAATGCTTTAAACAGATAAGACCAAACTTCTCTAATGCAACAACATGGATGCTCGTTACCTTTTAGAAAATAAACCCCCCAAAGATATTGGTAGGGATGATATTCAGAATTAAAAATGAGTATTTGCTCTGCCTACACATTGACACATATACCATGCCTTAGTCAGATAAATTAGGTTGGTGGTACTTGGACAATATAAAACTGTAAGAATACTTCAGTTCACTCTGTTGTATCTGGAGGTCCTCACTTCTCTCCTAGCATCAGTGAGGCCCCAAGTTGTGAATGACATTTGAAATTTGGCCTGCTCTTGGCCACAGAGGCCAGAAAAGGATCAAGGAGATACAGAGCATTTTAATCAGTGCTTGAGCCTGTCAAGCACTTTTCCCCCAAGAGGCTGTATAGGGCTTTAGCTCCGCCACTGCCATAAGATGGTGCTTCATATGCTTCCCGATCATATGGTACAGTGACAGCAGTGTGTCTGTGGATTTTGCATTTCAGTCAGGGTTCCATGTTCCAGTGGTGTGGGTCCACTGGAACCTCCAGCAGGAACAGTAACAGAGGTTGAAGCAAACTGAAGGCTCCCACAGCTTACAAAGCATTTGGAAAAGGAAAAGGGATGTTTCATTCCTACTACAAAAGGTGTTATAACTTGTGATAATCTATATAGAAAAATAAAAACTAACAGGATCTGAAAGACAGCAAGAATGATTGAACAGACTGGTTTATGACTAAAAAGAAAGGGAACACCTTGAGGTTCAGCCTCTGATCTAAGAAATACCTACACAGATGCTTATGTTTAGATTACAAGCAGACATGGTGATTCACAGCTCATAGCTCAAAACCCTGAACCCTTAAGCCAATGATATGTCACCAAATACAAATAGCTGAAGCAGATCTTTTCCACAATGGCTAAGATTTCAGACCTTTCCTCTGGTTGGAGAGAAATTCACCTGCTATCTTCTCAGAGTACCAGGTTATAATTACTAAGCTGTAAGACACGTTGGGCTGGATTCATTTGCTCTTGTTGAAGCTACTGTAGCCTATGGTTCTGCTGGTTCACTAAACAGTGAAATATTTGCTAGGCAACAGACAGAAAATGGCAATAGCCTGATATTCAAATTTAAGATTCCAAAGCACAAAAAGATCTGATCTCTAAGTGAATGGCTAGGGGTTGCCTGTGTTGTCTACATAAAGAAGTTTTCACTCAGCCGCCTTCTAGTCCTGTTTTGGGAGGTACCAAACTCCTACAAGGCAACATGATGCCTTCTAGATTTGTAGTAGTTTTCACTTCACCAAATCCACAGAGTAGATTACCAGTGCCCCAGGAGTTTTCACACTGTAGCTGAATAAGGTTTTTTTCTGTGACTAAAGTACCCATTAATGTCCTTTAGATGCCATCCATTTGCAAGGAGGATCAAGAACACCTGTAAAGCCCTTGCATCTCTCCAGACACAGCTCTGTACACCAGAGAGCCAACACACAACACACTGACACTGCAGTCTTTCTTATTTGTAGGCTTTCCCTGTTACTGAAAACTCCAATGCAGAATGTTCTGCAAAGACTTAACTTGTGTTTCCAGCCCTAGTTCAATTCAAAACTGGTCATCTACACTGACCTGCCAATGTGGTGCTTAGGGACATGGTTTACTGGTGGACTTGGAGTAATGAGTAGACTCGGTGATCTCAGAGGTCTTTTCCAGCCTAACAATCCTATAATTTTTTGTTTCTGTGATTCTAAAATACTATCCCCCTTTTATATTTATTAGAAAGGAATGAATATTGTTATCAAACAAGAAGTTTTTAATGAAAAAAGCATTCTGGTAAAAGAACAGAGTTCTGGGCCATGATCTTAAAGCCTTTTGCCTAAGAAGCCTACTCTAGGGCACTAAGATCTTACTTTAGAAGGACTTGCTCTCCGGTTGTGTGCATTTCTCTCTTGAGCATCACAACAGGGGAGGTAAAGATTGTACTCTAGCCAACTCAGGGCTGGTGGATGGGATCCTGAAGTAATTGTGTCTGGATTCTTGAGCATACCTCCACCCGCTGCCTCCATGCGTGTATACACACATTAAGAGAGAGACAGCATTCAAATGAGGATTAGTAGATAAGAAAAATTACACTGGTTACCTGGGAGAAGTGTTCAGTGTAGAACACAGGTCAGAAACTGTTGACATTTTGGTAGGATCTACATGCAGTGTTTGCATATAATTGGAGAGACATTGATCCACTGAATGTCTGTAGTGAATAATTATTCAAATAGCTAAATCTAGAAGATGATATATGAAAATACATGGTACTTACCACTGTGAGAATTTAGGTGCATTTCCAGAGCTCTTGCATTTGAAAAACTTTTGGTGCACTGTGGAAAGGGGCAGACACTGGATATCTGTTGAGCACTGTCTTCACTCTCCTCTGAGAGCTGTGGCCCCTCTCTTTGCCTCCCACTGCAGTAATACATGAGATGAGCCTGCAGGTTCCGCTCACTTCGGTACCAAATGCCACAGGATTTGCAAGGGAATATGTCCTCTACAAGTAAATATAAGCAGGTGCAGGTTAGCGACAGTGCATTTGGTGCCAACCAATTAACATAGCTGGATTAATTCCCCTCCCTTCCCCATTAAACACATGTTTATTTAATAAAATATTGGAAGCAGAGCCATGGGCTTATTAAAATGTCACTTGCAGATGAGAAACTTAATGTCTAAGACACTTGTTTCTCTCAAAAGGATATTTTAAAAATAGTTGCATAAAGAAAACAGTTAGAAGGTTTTGGTACATAATTATTTAAAAATTAAATGAAATTAAACGTTTGTTGGGAACATGCAGTACTAATTCAGGAACTAAGCTGTATTTTCAATACGTCACTACTCAGTAGGTGACATCTTTCAATTATACCTTTTTTCCTGTGTGCACAAGTCTTTCCAGCTCTGGGCCTTAGAATTTTTGAGTGTTAGCTGTAGATAATTCTAAAGAATGTGTATTTTCAGAATGCTTATGCAGTTATTACTGTAAGATCCTGTTGCTTTGATATCCATGAGGCCAGACTGGATTACTTTTCCTTAAGGTACTACTATAAGGAATGTAATATTATACTAAGAAGCATGTCTATTTCCTGGGTTCCTCCTCTTATTTATACTAGAAATTGAAATTTCTTAAGTATTTTTTGTTCTTTTGTTTTTGGTAAATTGTTGATTTTTCACTTTTCACTATGCAAAAGGAACATTTACTAAGAATAAGACAATCTTTCATTGTATCCTATCCCAAAGTGCCAGCAGCCCCTCTAATGGGAGATCATGTGGAGGTTGCTCGGAGTGCTTCCAGCAGCAAGAGGAGTCAGGATTGAAATCATGGACCAAAGGCTACATACTTTACTAATGAGAAGAGTAATAATGCATAGCATGTATTTACACAAAGTGGACATGCATTTGGTTGCTAATATCCTGTCAGAGGACACCTACACAGTACATGTCATGTATCCGTCTCAGAGGGACAAAAGATCTGTTTGACCTTTCTGAAAGCTGAACCCTCCACCCTATCAATAAGAAAAAATATGAAATCCCTGCCCTTTTGGGGCACAACTACATAAGTAAATTAAACTGTGAGGGAGTCCACACCTGAGCACTAGAACTTGTTTACACTGTTAAATCACGACAACAGTCCCTTCTATACTTTTGGCTTAAGTCAGTTAATACTTTTCCCACTCATGTATACATTTCAGGAGTTTCCAAAGGCCTAGGATCATTCTCTGCATCTGGTCTGAACATTTCTCACCTGTTTTTGAGATCAAGAGAAGATAAAAGTATGAGTGACTCCAGACTGTGACAGCTCACCTCAGGATCAGGCAATGGGAAATTGCAGTCAATATCAAAACACACCTTGGTCAATATCAAAATTCCCCCTGACTTCAGAATGCAAAAAGCTGCCAGAGATTGTAATTAGTCCTGAAGAATGTTTGGCAGCTCTGAAAACATGGCATGTGTAGCTGATGATGTAATTCATATAATTCATGACACTTTATGTTTAATTTCAAATATTGAAGTGAATAGGACAACTGCTCTGTTCCAATTCCTTTGGGTGAATAAAGTTGAAGATTCCAACCCATTGAAATAGATGAGTCTTTTATTTGCCAAATGTTTACAAATGCAGCCAAAATTTACATTGCTTAGTTTGCTTCTGACTGCATTGCTAGTACTTGTCTATTTTTCTGCTCATGAATTTGAATTTATACCACTACCAATTTCTATTTTTCCCTCTGCCACTGAAAAATTGTACATGGACTTAAGTGCACTTAATGGAGCAGTTAGCATTACAATATATACCACTATTAAAACATTACTGATACAGCTTGCATCATTTGAAATGTCTACCTTGTGTTTAAGCTGACATATCAACATTTGGTTTCAGCTTCAAATGGTTTAAAAAGTTGAAGCATTGAGGTTTCCACAGAAGAGAAAGTCCTACAATAGTAACAGAAAATTCTGATATGGGCAACATGTCCTATTTGAATTCCTTTGACTGCATTCCATCACCATCTTAATGAATTTGACTTTCAGCCATGCTTATTTCCTATTGGCTAGATTGCCTGGACAGTCTGTAGCTGCAGTTACACACAGTGAATAAGTGACTGCCATTATGTGTCAAGCAGACCAAATGCATTTGAGGAGTTTTGCATGATAAGAGGAGGGAATTTCAGGGAGAACAATATATAAGGATGGGATCTGAAACTATTACTCCCCTACAGCAATGCAAAATAGATAAAGGCTACTTGAAATTGATGTTTTAAAAACTTTAAAGGAAAATATTTCAGTTTATTTCAATGGACATTTTCAAAATATGTGAGTGGATCAGCTAAGGAAATGAAACATTCAAGTCCAAGCTGAATGAGCTAAAAGCGATATTCTAATTTTGGTTTGTTTTTTTGATTTCGACTAGAAAACGTTAGGAAACATCAGGAAACAAACAATCTACAACGCCTATTGAAACTGACTTTTTTTTTCCAGAGATCTAGAGAAAGTATGTTAGGAGATGTTGCACGACAAATCTAGAGGTGCATTTGGCACATTATTGGACTTGCATCTAGTTCAGGACTTTAATGAAGAAACTGAATGTCACCAACTCCACAATGAAATGGGAAAGCGGCTGCATCTGATCAGAGGCAGTGTTGGAACCAGGGCGGAAAGTCTGAGCAGTGAGACTTGCTATTTAAGCATTCTCTGGGAATCAAGAATACAGAGGTTACTCTTGAGTTGCTGCTAAACCTGTATAGCAACAGCTGATGCACCATAAACAGACTTGTCTTATCAATGTTCACTGTGGCCTTCCAGGGCTCTGCAAAAGGCAGTGCTGACAGCAAAGGTGTTTCCAGAAACATGATGCTGTAGAAAGCTGACTACTTTTCCAAAGTCTAGAGTTGATCTTGTAAATTTACACAAGAATACACCCTCAGCTGAAGCACGCTGTGCATGAGTTTTTGCCTTTTAGGCAAAGTAACTTATTCTAGTGGCTCCCCTGAAGCTGCTGGCTATAAACACAGCTCTGCCCTACCTGGTAACTTCCTGGCATTTTTGTTGCTTCTAACACATTCTTTTGGAAAGGTCCTGTACAATGCTAATTGCCAGTTCTATGAACAGGTCTATCAGCTCACAGCTGCCCCACTGCTGCAGTGAAAATGAATGTGCCTAGCTAAAGAACATGAAGTTGCTGCAACTCACTCACTGGAATGGAGGACTTGGATGATTTGGATATTTAAAGGTTTATCTTTTAAAACAGGCTAACAATAAATGTGTAGTTACCAGAATTGCTTACCCAGAAAATAAGCACTTACCAAAACAAAAAAAAAAAAAAAGGAAAACATGGAACAAAATGTGTAACCATGAATGTTTTAACTAGCCCTGTCTGAAGAACTTCAAGACATTGTGACTATTCAAGACTCACTGTCATTAGGTGTGAATTTGAGTGGCAGATCATGCACCTGAAATACTGCATTCAGTAGTTCATTATAGCTAATTATAATACTTAGAAACCACAGGAAGCATGGAAAAGTGCTCCAACATGTGGTCTAAATGGACAGACTTACAAAGTGCTGAGAGCTAAGAATGTGCAATAAGTCTAAGTGATGACTGGTGAGGATCATGGTAATAGCCAAGATATCTGAAAAGTACTTAGAAAGGACAATGAGGAACTAGGGCTGTATAAATATAAAAAGCAGTAATAGGAAAAAATTAAAGACAAAAAATTTAATTCAAGCTGAATTGTCTCAGTTTGGGAATATTCATGTCTCTCCTCTCTTAGAACAATACTTAATTGCATGTTGTATTTTATCCTTGATAGGCTCTATTGATAATCAGAGGATGTAAAAATATTTTTGGGTAGCCAGATTGAATAGAGATAATACAGTATATCAGGGCTGCTATAAGGCATGACCTCTGCTCATTTTGAAATAGCCACTGAAAAAATGTGTTTCTTTTCTACCATTGAGCATCATGAATTATTACCAGAAGCTGCAACTGTAAGCAACAAGCTTACTTCAGCACCAGAGGCTGGACTTTTAGAGCTGGCTGACCTATCTTATCTGCTTTAAGAGCTTCTGATCCTATTGCTTCTGGGAGCAGATCACAGAACGTCCACACGAGGGCAGGTCGGGTACTCTGGGTGAGGCTGTCGCCAGACTGCTCTTGAGTTCATTTGAGACGATGGGGGAACAAAAGCAGGCTTAGTGCTATGGTGTGGTTTCTGTGGTCTTGAATTCACTATTGCTGTATTAGCTCTTCATATGTGCCTTAAAGTACTGCTGTTTTAAAAAACGCCAGAGCATTCATCACTTACTGTTCACAATAGCTGTAGGCAAAATAGATGCCATTGCAGCTTGTTGAGGGAGCAATTGTATGGAGTCCAGCAGGCGTGCAGGATACATGCCTTCTGTGAGAGTCATCTGACTGGCAGCTTGCAGCCTTGAGTCAAAATCTACAACAAAGGCAATCAGCTCTTCACCCTCTGAGATGGCCTTGGTCGTGGTACACCAAAGCTGCCCTCCTATAGGAAACATAAAAGCAGAAATATTTAATTGATGATGTCAGATTCCAGAACTTAAAATATCAGTACCATATCTTCACACTGTTTTTTTTTTAAAAAAAATTTCAATGGCTATCTCAAGGTAAAGAGGCAGATAATTTTTATTTTTACTGTCTTACTTCTATCAACGTAGAAATTCTCATGTATAAGGATAACAATTTGGGGATAGTTTTCCTACTTGCAGCATGAATATTCATTTAAACTTTTCATTTTGTCTCTGAAAAAAACAGCATTTTGAAAATCAAGAGATAGGTGAAAATAATTTATACAGCACTTTTCTCATAATTTTTACCAAACTTCCTGTATGTTTTTTCATAGCTCCAAGTTTGTTTTATTTTGAATAGCAAATCACAGCTCAATAAAACCAAACAGCTGCAAGAAAGAAATCAGATTTCCTCTTAAGGGCGTTCTTCCCCTCCCTTGTGTTTGTCACCCTCTTTCTCTAAAAAATCTTCCCTTATGTAATATTCTTCCTAACATGACTGCTTTATCTCTGCTTACACTGACTGAACTTCCTGAAAAGAAGATATGCCAAAGATCAGTTCCATAAAGGCTTATTCAAATAACGGTCTGTTTAAAAGGGGGGGAAATAGAAGAACTTTCATCAAACAGTAAGATACACTGTAGCAAATGTCACGTGTAGTGCATTAAAAAGAAAATTAACTATGCGAGTACATCTACTAATGTATTTGAATGTGATAGTGAATGCTCATTTATTTAACATGTTTAGACAGGCAAAGCACTTATATTGTGTTATCTACACTTTCAGGCCTAGATACATATCCAATACAGTTATGCCTGAAATAATGTTGCATACTTTATATGTTATAAAGCTTTTTTTTTTTTTTCCTCAGGTTTTGTATATATGGAAAAAGCTATATGTTGCATTCATTAGGCAAGCAAAAACTGTACTCGTTTTGATAAGTAATATTGCTGTGTTTATCTTTCGGCATAACTGCCTTTTCAACTGCACTTCATTTTTTTCCCCTCAACAAGATTATAGTTTTAAAACAACTTGTTGCAAAAATCTGGTAGAGGAGATAACAACAGTGTATGATATGCCACAGCTAAATGGAAGAATTAGGACATTGTTTTAGAGACATCTTGGACAATTAATTAAACCAGTCTATTAGCTTTCAAAGATGAGCAAACAAAACAGCATCAATAAGAGTGTGTTTCAGTGGTAAAATATGCAAAACTTCCAGACCTCAAAGTGGTGTAGAAGTTTCAAAGCAGAAAAGTATCTTTGTCTTCACCTTTCAGTAATATAGCAGTTGAAGGTGCTCCAAAGTTTACAAACAATTTAATGTCAGGGGACCAAAGCATACTAATGTTTACTGGCCTCCAAGATTACAGCATTAAATGGTGCAAATCTGAGTAATTTCCTCTAGAGAATAAGAAGATGAAAAGTGGAGATAGTGCCATAAGTGTCTACAAATGCAGAATCCTAATGCCCACGCAGGAATTCAAACACTTGAAGAGCACAGTTGGACTTATTGCCTGATAAAACTAGTAAATACACAGAAGCCTTCAGAGCTAAACTGGTATAAAACCTGCTTAAGAGAGAACCAGGCTAAATTCCTGAAGTATCCTTAATTAGTCTTGCAGATAAAAATACATGAAACACATACTGCAATTTGAGAACCTGAAATTGGGTACTTTCACTGCAAACACAACACAGTTAATTTTCTGGGAGGAACAGGGATTCTGTTATTAACATGCATTATATATAGGAGGTGTAATAATCAACCAACATGTTTTAGTATATTTTAATACAGAATAATAGCTCTTTCTAGACTTTATTATTCACAGAATCTCTCAATAAAAATGAGTCACTGTAGAAGGACCAACTGAGACTTCCTCTATCCCAGCAAACATCTCAACATGCTGCACCCTTGCGGAAAAAAACCCCAAACCAAACAAAAAACACCCCCCCCCCAAAAAAAAAAAAAAAAAAAAAAGTGTGATTACTGGGTCTCCAGCTGCAATCAGTCTGGATCAGCTAAAAGGCTGACTCAGTCTCCTGATGTTAGAGCTCCTCAGGGTGTTGATTCATGTCCAGCAGCAGATTAAACCCGGACAGCTGAAGTCAGCAGTGACCCCGGCTGCCTGATCCACCCATCTCCTGCAGACTGTCACACCTATGGCAGGCACAGCCCGGTGGGATGTGTAACAGCTTTGGAAGCACAACAGTCTGTAGCTTGCCTTAATAAAGGAAATCAGAACTACAGAGGTTAAATCCACTCGTGCATATTAATACAAACCTTCAGCCCAGCAGAATTAAGATCCAAGAAATACACTGTTATTTTCCCTCATCCCACTCTATAGAAAATGAGGCATTTAAGTGATCATGACATACATGTTCCATGTTTTCATCAGCAAATGATATTATTTCAAGTTATATCCCCAGATGAACTCCCAAATGATGCATTCCTCCAGTAACTGGAAATGATGCACTTTTGCAGCAACAGTCACCCACAGGACAGGCCATGGTGCAGTCCTCACCTGTGCCCTTCTTTGCTTTCCCTGCACAGGGTAAGGCAAGAGCTGTTGTCTTGAAAGATGTACATTACTTTATTCCCCTGACCTTGATGCACAATGGGAAGACTGTGGAAGACGAGTATTCTTAAGCCTTCTACTACACAGTCAAAGAAAGAGTACAAGTCAGTCAAGAGTGACAGAAAGAGTACAGTCAAGTGCAGAATACACAGCAGAGGCTTCCAAATTTAATAGGAAGTTCCAGTCATAACTATCATATGAATTACTATGCTGTCTAGACACCTTTGTCAGGGATAAGGGCTTCCTTACCAGTGGCAGCTACTAAACAGGAAAAAAGATCTTGCTTCCCACAAACATTTCTACAGGCTAAGACACAACTGACATATAAACAGCAATTTCTTAGGAGCACAACAGCTTTTTATAAAGTAAAGGGCAGTGTTAATAAGACGTTTTCAAAAGGATAATACGAAAGCCTTAGCCAAGTACCAGTGGTGATGAGAAAGAGGTAAGAAAATGTTTACATGAAATATTTGCAAATACATGAAGATTTCCTAAGGAAACATAAAGGACTGTTATTTATATGAGTTGAAGTTCTGATTAAGCTGGCTAGATTTTTTTAACCGTTTCTTTTGTCAGAAAAAGTTTGTAAGAATGAAATTGTTCTACTAAATTGTTTTACCAGGCCAAGTTTCTCAATCCTAAAATAGACACAGGCATCACAAAAAAAAGAAAGTATGAACAATCAGATAAGTTCTAATAGGTATGAGTGACTGACAGTGCCTCTAAAATAGTCACGGTTATATGATCTGGTTAGATGGCAAGACAATGATAGACTGGTGATTTTGGGCCTCTTCTTGCCCATAATGAGTATATTGGTCATATAGTGTGAAAGCAGTAGAGAGAAGACTCTCAGTCAGAGTCTCCTCCTCCTTCTCAGTCAGAAATATAACACAATTATGTGGATGGTTATGAATCTATTTATGGATAATACAGAATCTAAATATTTTCAGTGTAGTATATAATATATGCAAGTCTGAAGAGTTATAAAACAAACAGGTTCATTTCCAATCTTTGGCCTACAGACTGCACAATTACAAAGCAACAAAACTTCTATTTAGCTACTTTAGGATTTTATCTCCGTATGTGACCTGATCTTAGCACTTTTCCTCACCTATCCAAAGGTGATCCCCATTTTCGGGCTGGAGGTACCCTGCAGGCATTCCTGCCAGGGGCAGGGGAGGGCGCGGGGAATCCATTCGGAAGCTGCCAGTAACCTTGAGAGACCAGTTTGCCCAGCTGGCCCAGTCTCCAGCAGCATTTTATACTCTTTTGCAGGCCGATGTGTAACAAAGTAAATCACAGTCCTCACAGCTACCCAGTCTCTGGAATGCGTTCATTATGCGAGCAATCCAGACAGTTCCTCCAGCAATTCCCACCTGGTGTTCTGTTCTTAAGACAATTCTCACTTGGTGTTCTTATCTTAGGACAAATCATACTGCCCATCAGAGGAAACAGGAAGGGAAAGGGGGTGTGCATGTGTGGAGGATACACGGGAAGATCCGACTATCTTCAGTCACCACCACATCACTTATATTTTTACATGGTGAGGTAAGAAGAGCCTTCTCTTGTGCCAGTGCAAAAACGTAGGTTTTAGATTATCAGAAAGCTTTGTAACCATGGAAAGCTGTTTTCTGGGAAAGACTAATTCTGACTCTGTGAAATTGAAAATAAGCTTCTTGAGCATGCAATGTATTGTTTTATATCTAAGGTTAAACCTTAGATATTAACCTAAGGTTAATCTAAGGTTAAACCAAAGAAATTTATGTGATATGTAACACATACATACCAAGAAGAGAATAAAGAAGAAATAAGAGAATAAAAAGATCTGTAAACTCTATGCATTTATTTGAACTATTTTTCTAGTTCATATTGCAAGGAATTAAAATGCTCATTTATTTAATCACCGAAAGATGGGAAAGGTAAAGAATATCATGTTATGCAAACCAGAGCAAAAAATTACATTCCAATTGCATTGGCATGAGCTCTTTACCAAATGACATCAGGCATTGAAGCAGTTATCTGATACCTTAAGAGCTTCCACCAAATGGAAAGGTTATTTCAGGGTACTCTTCTTTGTCTGCATCTTTCCCTGCAAATATATCTACTGCTTGAAAAAAAACCCAAAACAAACAAAAAAAAAAAACCACCAACACCCTTAAATACAATTAAAACCAACCAAAAAAAAAAAAAAAAACACAAAAAAAAACCAACATAAAAAAAGAAACCCAAACCAACCAACCCACCAACTCCCGCCCCCCAAAAAAACCCAAAAAATCAAAATCAAAAAATCACCAACCAAAAGCCCCACAAAACAAAAAAACCCCAACTTTCTATGAAAATGAAAGAGTAAGGTCCTGATGTCCCTGCAAAACTATGGACTTACTGTTCTTTGTAATGTTTATGATCAAGATTCTTGTGCAAACAGATCTGGTTCCTAACAGGAAGCTTATAAATCATACTCATAATTGCTGTCAAAACTGCAGTGGAGTGTACTGCAAGTTTCGATAATAAAGAATAGAGTCACAGTTCAAACTTGATTACATTTTGGAAATTCATGCTGCTCTTACAAGAATCAGTGGTCTTAAATATCTTCTTCTCCTGCCAAATTTTTCACTTGCACTTTTTATTATTTATGAAATCAGTGTCTGCACAATGTCATGCAGACCTCTGCTGATAAACTCTAATTAAGATTAAGACAAGCCTTTTGGAAAGGATCCCATCATTAGCAAACACGATAAACACAAAAATACTCCCTACTTGTCAACCAGGAGCAATTCAGTAACCTAACAGTATTATCTGTTGCTAGGCTACAGGGCTGACAAAGCTTCAATTATATTGTATGGCCATACATATAGAATACTGTATAAGAAAATGTATCTAATATAAAAACATTTAACTTCATCCATGCTATCTGTAATTCACGGCTTCCCTGAATGGCAAAAAATCAGGTTAATAATTACATAGCATGCTGAAAAAATCTTAGCAATGTGTCATGTTTGCACATTTTTTTCTAATTTATCTCTATGATTGATAGACATTTGCTTTGTAAAAATAATAAAATGCAAGCAATGGGATGTTGTAAACCAGAAGCGTAACTACATCTGGACTCATCAAGATATGGAATCACACTTAGTATAAAAAATATATAGTAAATTGAACCAATTAAATCATACTTAGATGCAGTAATACTCTATCTTCCGTATTCAGAATAAGGAGTAACGTGGTGATAGATATGCATGGCAATACAAAACTTTATGTAGGACAGACACCTAAAACAGAAAAAAAACCCTTGCTTTTTTACATTTTTTTTAACAGCCCTTAATTTTTTTTAATTTTTTTTTTTTAACTAAGGGAATTTCTATTATGATATTTGGGATTAAAAATGCGCTCTGAAATGCCCTTCACCCATTCTCAGAACCCTACACCACTTTCAGGGAAGACACAGAACCCTGCACAGTGAGCCTTCTGATGGTGGTCTGCCTTTTTCTTTACCCCTACTTGTGCTTTCCTGACCTTAGGGAATGATAATTTGGAATTTGTGGATCCAAGTCTGAAAAGATATATATAAGGACAGACTCACCTAACTCCACTGAAAGAAAGGAGCTTCAAAATGGATGAAACCGCAAAGCCTCTCGATTCATACACTGCTTTTAGGAAAAGTGACTTAAGAAGGCAAGTAGCTAAAACCAGCATTTCCATTGAGTACAGCTGTTTCTTGTATGAAGAAGCATAATGATGTATAAACATATATTCAGAAGCAATTCCAGTTTTCCTGTCTTTAGTATCAGTTGGTTTTCCTTGCTGAACCATCTGAGTCTAGTTTTTTTGACCCAGAAGTGGCATACATATTTCATAGAAGTTTAGGATATCAATGGCAATTTCGATTAAAACAAATATTCAATGCCAGTTAATTCAGAAGTACTACTTTTGTGTGGTAACATTTGTGCTTACTGGATTTGATTGCGTTGCTGCAACATAATAGCCCATTTCCTGTACACACATCTTTTTGCAAGAAGGGTCAAAAGACTATCAGAATTTATTTAAACAACAGACTGTTACTCTTAGCAACTTCCAGGCACTGTAAACTGAATTAAATCTTCCTCTCCCAATGATATATTCCAATTTGTAAAAAATGATGCTTTCAAGTAATGGTAATGGGGGTTGGAGTTAATTTATTGTTTTCCCTCCTTTGTTGCACAGGTTAAGCATTTAAGGAGAATTTGCATATCAGAATAGGATGGGATCTTCATATTTGGGTTCCTCCTGTTTCTCATCCATGGGGTTGTGACGACAGCATAATGAATGCCATTCCACTGGGCACAAGTACTGTGCAGATCTCTAATTTTTGACATGAACAAAGTACATATATCTATATGTAGACACATTGTTTAATAAAAAAAAAAAATTATAATTCATTCAAATCCAATACTGTTGAAATTTTTGACAGTAGAGTGGTACAAGGAACAGAACTTATAAATTATGTGTGCCCCTTCTTTGAAAAATGCTTTGGAGGTTTCTTTGTGCATTGGCAAATACAGTAGGAATATGAGTTATTGTGTGAATCCTCCTGCACAGCACCTGATAAAAGAATAAAGAGCTGTGACATATTCTTAAAACAATAGAGGAATTAAAGAGAAACAATGGGCCAGCTGCTTCATTAATACAATCAAAAGAGAGCCCAGCACAGAAGAGTCCAGATAATTAAGCACTACTCTTTTAGACCTCTTTTCTGTAATAAAATTGCTAAAAATTTATTAACTACTTCATAGTTGTTAGATAGATCTATGTACTTGTTTATTTGGGTTGATTAATGCCTTTTCAGTATTCTACAACATGCCAACTCATGGTTCATACAAGTTTTTGAATAAAATAATGTAAGAAGATGTGATACGGATCTGTGGAATATACAGCAATAAATCAAAAGCATTTTGTGAAGTCTTTCCAGTTGCTAAAAAATTCTTAGCATTTTTCGCATGTGTACACAAAATACGTACTTTGCACAGCAGTTTTGCGATTAATGCATTTTAATGCTGTGGTTCCAGCCATCTCTCTGTGAAGTGTCTCAAATTAACCCCTGAAAAATGAGATTTCTCAAAATCTCACAAAAACTAGCTTCAGTGCTACAATAATGAGATGATTTCTTAGCATCTTCTATAATTCTTCCCTGTTTACTGATCAAAGGAGATTGCCAAAAGATACTTGACCTTTAATTTTAACTAACCCACTGCATATTATAAGCCTGCAGTACATGACTGCAAAAAAATGAAAAACCCTTTATACTCTATACAATTAGACCAATGGGCAAACCAATTCTGTTGCCACTTTTACCATTACTTTTGTGTTCAGCATAGAATATGGAGCCTTCTTAATTTTTAACTCACTGAACAAAAGGCAAATTAAAGGCACTGCAATGATATTTTCAGAACAAAGCAACAGAAAAATACTCATCTTAAAGAACCCAGTCAAATTAAAAAAGAGGTTTTAAAATCCCTGCATTTTGAGATAAAAAAATCTTTCCAGAAACAGGAAAGAAAATACTCCTTAGGAATATAGCTCTTACTCCTGCACACGAGTCAACCTGAGCTTTGGGCCTGACTTCAGCTTAGTCATATGCTGACAGGTGACAGTATATTCATCTGAATAGATGATTTTATAGTTAAAACTGTCAAGCATTATATAGCTGATAAACAGGAAAAGAAAAATGTGAAAGGACTTCGCCAGTCCTAGGGGAGAGAGCTCCCAAGCCTGGCATCTCGGTGTCAGTGTTAGGGGCAGATCTCTCCCCTCCAGCAGTACAACTACCACTAACATAACCATCTGTATTGCAGCAGAATTCACACTGCAAAAATCTTCATCAGCTGAACACCAAATGCAGCACACTGTTTTTGAAGAGCAAAGAGTGTAACAAATGCTTAGATTTGGACCTCTTGTTTTTTCCAGTGTTGTGTGCCCGCATTTTGTTTGTTTGAGGATTTCTGTGTTTCCTCCAATTAAATGTCCACAAGTAACTCAACAGAGTTCTATTAGGTAAAGACGCAAAATAGATTAGTCGTCCGAAAATATTCACAGGAAAATAATGTGGTAATTTTATTTGCCATTTTCCCCCCTGATAGAGCTGTCACAGCTTATTTACCACAGGGGGAGACAGTTAAACCCATATCCTTAGAAGTTCTATGCATTTAAGAGGCTTATGTATCTCTTCTGGGACCCTCGTTCAAATCCTGGGCTAATCAGAATGAATACATATCTTTCTATTAGATGGCTCTAAAAAGTCTTAGGTGATATCAGCTCCTGGTGGACGACAGTCCACAGCGTAAAACTATTAAGTGTTTGGCACAAATGGCAATACTTATGGAATGAAGCTGAAAACTGTAATATCCTCCCACATCACAAGAAGTTAAGTCTGCTGCTCAGAGGTTGAAATTAAAGCCTGCCACAAATGCTAAACCTGTTATATTTCCTTAATTCAGCATAAACTCAAACAAGGAAGTTCTTTCCCAAGTTTAGCAATTTCTTCCTTTTTGTTTCTCATTTCTTTGCTAATTCCTCTGTTTTGAATTGAGTGCTACACCTTTTTTACATTTGAATTAGGTCTTACTTGAGTGTTACTTCAGAACTTACTAATCCTTCATAAAGGAAATGATAAACAGCTTGGAAAAAAACCCCCGATAAACCTTTGCTGACACTGCCCACCTTGTACCCCCATCACCACTGCAAAGGATCTACGACTTACTGTCACAGCACACCCACCTCCCCTTTTACTTTCTGCAGGACTACTGAATGGGCACTCTCCAGAGAGCTTCCCAGGAGACATTCCCAGGTGACGCCCACTGCTCCCCCCAGCTTTTGTGGATGCACCAGGTTTAAGAGAGAGAAAAGGGACCACTGAAACCAACTACTCCGAAGCAGGGCTTCAGATATACACATTTCTACAATCCCTGCTTCCATAACAGCACAGCTGTAAGGTGACCTTTTTGTAGCCTTACAAACACAATCATGCTGTGGATTGTCTTTTCAGAGTTATTTTGTGAGGCTGGAGTGTATGAAAAAAGGAGGTGATTAAATGAGACAATAGCTATGCTTTAATGGCACCTCTTTCTTACAGAGAAAGCAGAGTACACTGCATCTTATCAATGGATTTTCTACTGCCTTGCACCTGCTACTGTAGGGCTCATTTCTTGCCCCTGGGCAAATGCAGAGTGAATGGCAGAGGTATCTGAGTGGAAAGAAGGATTATAGAACAGGAGCTGTAGTGACAGGTTGTATTTGTAAAGGAAATCAACACAATAAACGTAAGGAGAAATGGGAAAGTTATAGAATGGTAAAACCAAAGTAAGAAATATTGGTAAAGAGACCTGGTTGCTTATTCAATACAGAGGCCATGCTTCAGAAAAAGCTTACGGCTGTGTGAGAAACAAAAGTCACCTTTTATAATGAACAGAAGCTGGAGCATTTAGTTGAGTGCACTGTAACCCTGAGAAAACGGTTGCTATTATTTGAGTTATCTTGGAACTTTCCTCGTGTTAACGTTCAGCTCACAGGCTGAAGTTCAGGAACTAGTTTACCTCAGCTACAACAACCACTAAAGCAAAGTAGCACTTCTTGATTCCATAAAAGTCTTACTCCCACTTAAGACAATAGAGCATTTTACACTGGCTGTAGCGGAAACAAGACTGTGACCAATCAGTGTCTCTCTTACTAAACAAGCAACTAAGTAAAAGGCATTAAAAGTAGATTTGCATGTTTAATATGGTCTAAAATGTAAATGCCAAAGAAGCCACAATGAGCAACTGACCTAGTCTTTTCTATTTAAAAGTACCTCATTTAAAAAATCAACCACCACACACACACACATAAACCCCCATACCAATACCCCAGATTTCCTCCAAATGTGTTAAACACCAGGTATTATAGTTCTGCCTTTTGAAGTAGAATCTAGAAGTAAATTAACTGAATACACTAAACGATCAAAAGCATTTCCAAGCCATATACAGTGTCCAAGGTAAACAAGTATTGTAAACCACTGTCAGTCTCCCAGTCAGTTTATCTGGTAAGAGTCTGTTAACAGCAGACAGCAAAAACTGAGCTACTTCTGGTCACAATGGAACTAAAAAATGACTATGAAGGAGCAAAATGTTAAGATTCTCGCTGTACATGCCAACATGGATTAACAATTATCAAGGATTCTGTATTTGATGATTTCTTCCAAAACAGGCTTAATAAGAAATACCAGTTTATTAAGCATCATACAGGTGCATAGGAGTTGCCATTCTGCCTGCCTGGTCAGCATGATTTCTAAATGGCCAGGAAAGAAGTGACTGTATACCCAAAGGCAAGCTGTCAAAATTCAGTTTGCAGCTGATGAACTGATTACAAAGCTGCTTAAGACTTTGCTTGTAAACAAAAGCATTTATCAACTAATAATTTGCAATAAACTGATGTAACTCCCAGCTGAGCCCCAAACTGTAATTGTCTTTACCATCTGCCTATTAAAATACCATTCTTCATCACCAAGCAGGAGCAGAAGGGAAAGAATCTCCAACAACTACATAACTTGCATGCTTATAAATAATCTGTGAGCATTTCACACATTCATTATGGTTGCCAGGTTTTGTATACTTCATTTTCTCTTTTTGAGAGGCAAAGAGGTGCTGTAAAGTGGCAGAAAAGAAATTAATAAATACCGCCTGGTGCAAGAAAAAATTATGTAAATTCATCATACTCTGCAGTTTCTTAATTTTTTTCTCTTTTTGCTACTCCATAGGAATATCATGATGGAAGCCCCCTCAAGCACAACTTTGCAGATTAAACTCTCAATTTCTTTTCAACTTGTCAGTTTTCATTACCTTTCTTTCTTATGCATTCACTTCTTACAGCTGCTTCAATGGGAAGCCAGTTAAAGCATACTGGCTCCCTAGGGGGGAGTCTGCCAGGGTCTGAGGCATTCTGCAGGCTCCCTGGACCTCTACAGGTCACCCTTAAGAGCATTTTGCCTGTCTTGTTGAGAGGATGTCTGAAAATTAAGTGAATTTACATGCTTTTATTTTGTAGCTATTGACAGCCTGAGAAAGGTGATAGAGTTTAGACAAAGTTCAAAATTAACCAGTTCTCATGCTTTAAAGTTGATACATCCCAAAGGAAGAATTATTTTGTTCAATGCCTAAAATATTCAAGTGTGAGGAGAATTGATACCTTGCAGAGAACGGCAGCCCCTCAAGATGTGTCTGCATGAAAAATTGAATTTAACAGAGAGTCGCACTATGATTTAGTGCAATACACTTGACCACATATTTCTGCAATCTGCACTCTCAGCCACCCACTGGTCTGAATGCAAGGCTGTGACCAGAGACTCATGATGAGCCTACCTCTTCAGAAATATTTGTACAAAATGCACAGATGTTTTAAATGTAACTTGATTTCTCATTTACTTTCCAGATTTGGACTAGAATGATCTATTTGGGTGAAGTGAGGCTTTTCATGTGTATGAAAAACATTTTATGTCATCACTGGAAGGAAAATGGACATCTAAAAGCAAGAGAGGAAGGTTCATCCTGTTAATTGTATTGAAATGCAAGAAATTAAGATGATCTTGTCATCCCTGCTCACAGAAGCAGTCTCATTTCCTTCACTGTTAATCTTTGTCTACCTCAGAGTGCCTTTGTCTGACCCTGTGCTACTACTAGTGTTGCCTGTAAAACACCACCACACTCCCAAGAATTGCAAAAAGAAATCAAACCACAAGACACATTGGAACTTACAGACTTTATTGTCTAAGATACATTCCACTCAGGACAATTATGGTTGTAAACTGAGGTGATTTTACATGTATATAAATACATGTACTCATAAATATGCTGGCTGAACCAGATCTCTGTACCTCAGTTTTCATCCACAGTACTGTGACAGGACCCAAACTGGGGCGAAACAGAGGGAAAAGTGAAAACCAGCATGCATGGATACAGAAAACATATGTGTGAAAAGTTTTTTTTTTTTTTTTTTTTAAAATTTTGTAAAGAAGAGTTTTTGTTAAACTCTATAACATAGTGATAAAGAGCACCTTTCAATCCTCTGCCATTCAAATCATATAAATTATTTAATCAAAGAAGCATATAATGGCTTAGGTTGGAAGGGACCTGAAAGACCACCTAGTTCCAACATGCTTGCCATTGGCAGGGACACTTTCCACTAGACCAGGCTGCTCAGAGCCCCATCGAGCCTGGCCTAGAGGGTTTCCATGGATGGGGCAGCATCCCCAGCTTTTCTGGGCAACCCGCGTCTGTGCCTCACCACCCTCACAGTACAGAATTGCAAACTGTAAGGAACTTGTTTGGATGGGATCCTTAGCATGATAATTCTGAGCTAATTTACAAAGAAGTCACAGTTTTAAAGACTTGTGTAGCAATTAAAGAAAATTTAAAAAAATGGAAAATATTGGAAAGCACTAACCTGGAATTTCAGACTTCGCTACCACACAACAGACAGTGTTTATAAGAGTTTGCTACTGAAACGCTGGTTGTAACACCCACAACTCTGCCTCGTGTTCCTCATGTTCCTCAGGAACCGCGGCCGTGTCCGCCGGCCCCGCCCGACCCGCAGCGTCCCCGGCGGCCGCAGACACTGCTGCCCTCAGACGGCACTGCCCGCGGATGGTGGCACTGCCCACGGATGGTGGCACTGCCCGCAGATGGTGGCACTGCCCGCGGATGGTGGCACTGCCCGCGGATGGTGGCACTGCCCGCGGATGGTGGCACTGCCCGCGGATGGTGGCACTGCCCACGGATGGCGCTGACCTCGGACGGCGCTGCCCTCGGATGGTGGCACTGCCCACAGATGATGGCACTGCCCTCGGACGACAGTAGTGCCCTCGGACGGCGCTGCCCTCGGACGGCGCTGCCCGCAGATGGCACTGCTGCGCCGCCGCTGCTGGCGCGTGTGTGTGTGTGTTATTTATTTAATTTTACACAAGGCTGCACAGCGCTCCGCCGGCCCTGATAACGCCGCCAGCGGTCGGGAACTCTCATTAAATCCCCTCCGCGAGCCCCCGTGCCGCTCTCCCGACCGTCGCCCCGTGCTTTTCCTGTCACGACAGAGCGAGACGCTGCCGCGCCCGTGGCGGAGGTGCCGTCCCCTCTCGGGGAGCGCCGGGCCCGCGCCCACCGACGGCACCCGGAGCTGATATTTTACATAAACTGCGGGACTGACGCGCAAAAAGAACAATCTCGTTTACAGCGGTGTCTGCTCACCTGGCCGGCATCGCCCTCTGCTCGGGAAATAGCGCAGAAGGCCAAAGGGGCACTGCCCTGCGCCCCGCCCCGCCCCGCCACTGCCCCCGACAAGGCTTGGCGGACAAGGTGTTCAGGCTGTGGTGGTTGTTGCCATCGTCACTACTAGGCAGGCTGCGGTGGTTGCCGAAACCCTCGGGAAGGTCAATTTTTGAGCAGAGCCACGCCGTGACACGGCAGCGTTGGACTGCGTCAATGCTCCTCCTGTCTGGCACCCCAAATTTGCGGCCAGAGAACCTGAACCAGGCAAAGGAGGCAGCACGGGGTAACCTTTCCCCACCCCTACCTCTACGATGCTCATCAAAATTGCCAGTGCTTACCTACAAACACGTGGGTGTTTATTTCTGCTTAAATCATTCCTCTGCAAAAATCGGAGAGTGAAAAGATGCAGCCAGGGCTGGAAACTATTCAACATCAGTCACTTCATAATATTTCTGTTGCTGAGCAAAAACAGCATTCCAGGGTGCGTGACTCCCATGGAAACACGTGGGAATCGTGATGTTAAAAGTTTGTGGAAACCTTTGAACACTTATCTCTGTCTCATGAGAGTAATGAAGAAATTTGATGTCAAGCATGCAGTGATCCCCAAAGAACTATCTAGCTTTTGGAGGAGCAGGGATTACACACCGAGGTGAAATACTGCTAGCCCTGTAGTGCTGGCATGAACCCCTGTGTCCTGGCTGGCCCCTTCTTAGAACTGCACAAAATCTTAAGAAGAATGTTATGAGGCTACTCTAAGTAAAAGGGTCACAAAGATTAAAGAAAAGTTCTATTAAATGTTTGGGATGCTCCTGGGAATAGAAGATTTTTACAAAGCAGAATGAAAGAGCTGGCAGCAATTACCTATCAAGCCTCCCAGTCTGCTTGGAAATCTACCCTGCTGATAAGGCTGTTCTCATGATCACCCCTTCACTCCCCCGCTGATGAACCCATCTCTGCACTTCTCTGACCAGTCCTATTGGGCACTAAATGTTATCTGCTACCTTTCTTCCTTATTAACCAGGACAAAATATAATGAACAACTTGGAATCTCTCTGGGTTATGGGGATGGAATACAATCTGGCACCATGGAAAAAGGCAGTTCATCATTGCCTAACCTATGTATGACTGAAACCAAAACATGGTCTCTTGAATGCTGGCCAGTTTACAAGCAGTGAACCTCACAGTATCCACAACCTGCTGGAGATGCTTCACTGTCTCACATCTTTTTGTTTTGCTAAAAGTTACCACTCACATGGACAACCATCTGCATCTACAATTCAGAATCACTAAAATGCTCCATTACTCTCTCCCTTAAAATATGTCTTCTTGGTCCTGAGAAGATGATCCTATAGTATCCTATCTCAAAAATGTGTCCTTATACTTCTTTATTAAGATACCGGAAAAATCAATGCTCTCTATGCCCTGGAAGTGGAAATAGGATTTAGTGCCTATCTTCATAATGGAAAATATTGCCCATGTAGTTTAGGCCTATTTCCCCAATCTTGGGAAATACTGCTTGACATAACAATATAAAATGCCTTTCAGTGTAGCTTCTTATTCTATGTTTAAGTCTTTTTAGCTAGGGGGTTCTCAGTTGATAACTTCCTCCTGTTTTCTTTTTTCTCATTTTCTTTCCCATCTGCTTTCAGCCTTGCACTCCACTCCATATTCTCAGTTTTCATTAAAATGTTTAATTTCCATTAAATACAAACTGATAAAATATTAACTGATTATTGTTAATCTATATGCCAGTCAGGTAACACATACACTGTAGCACATGTATACATGCACAACTATATGACTTACTAGCCATTACAAGAATTCTCTGAAGTCTTCACTGTCTGCTGGGATGATATTCAGCGAAACAGATAGTTGTCTTTAAAGTTGAAGACTTTGTTGCGCAGGTACACTGCAGTTGGTCTGAGTACATTACTTAATGGCAGTACCAGAGATGTGCAAACTGTGTATGAGATACTGTATCTTGCATCCTTCAGTTATCAATTCAGGATAGTTCTACATAAGTCATCTTTTTGAATCTGAATTAATATTTTATCTCACTGCTCATTTACCAGTGCATGGTATTATTAGCTGAATTAACTTCACAGACAGGTGAAGAGTGAATAATGGTGGAGAAATGGAAATAGCTTTAGTTGTAACTTTAAAAAAAACAACAACCAAAAAACAAAAGCTTTGTTTGGCTGCTTTTGACAGGTCATTCAAGACTATTCAGCTTCTTGACCTGAAGTCCCCTATGTATAATTGCACGCCTTTTAAATATTACTCAGATATCTGATCTATATCTAATAGATACATCCAGTTCTCTGGAAATGGAAGTGTGTCAAGAAAATACATTTGAGTAGGAATTTAAAGAGTTGGCAATACTAGCAGTTCTTGCATGAACAACTTACTGAAAAGTGCCTAAGTCATTGCAGGAGAAAAGGATATAAAATGGGCAAACAACTAATTTTTGGGGAAAGCAAACACAGCATTTTGAGGGGAAGACAAAGGAGACTAGAAAAGAGAAGTATGAAGGATTTAACAGGTAAGAATGAGAGGCTTAAATATACTATGTGATGATAAAAGGATCAACAGAGGATTTAAGAGGGCATAGCTGGGCATATTTTAAGTAAGCTAAATTATCTTCTCAATAGACTCTTGAAGATGATAGAAAGGTTTGAGGAGAACTTCAGGCAGCAGTCACTGGGCAAAAATGAAGAAAGCTACTCCTGATCTTGCTCTGTCTTCTGATGTGCAATCATTCACTTATCTGAAGGAATTTCAAATGGGTCTGCTGATGGGTGTACATGCACCTGCAGAGCAGCCCTCTACACCCTTCTCCTACGGGCAATGGCAAAAAGCTGCTCAGGGAAGGTTTTCAAAGCACATTTGTAAAAGTTAATTAATATAAGGGATATGAAATCTATTACTTGAAAAAACCACCAAGTTGCTTTCTGATTCTTTCATTATTAATTATTATTAATAATTAAAAGTCCTTGGTTTACGTATTCAGGACACCTCCAGACAGGTTCCTGCCAAGGAGTTTGCCATGGAAAAGTCAGATTTCAAACCCCTTTATTTATAATAACAAGTGCTTAATCTGCAAGTAGCCATCAACTATTTAACATAAATAACACCATTTTGTGTCAGTCTTACACGTAGACTTTGGCCTCCAAACTGACGGGATGACAAAGAAAGAACAGGAGACAAATGACAGAAATGACCTACGTAATGGCAATGAAAATGGATAAATGTGGGGTAGACTAAGCAATATGCCTGCTAGTGGGTGCAGATCTTATTAATTCCTTTGTGAGTGCATGTAGAGTCCTTAGCTACAGCACTTTTAATTTTTAATGGATTGATCTGTGTATGTGAGAGAGGAATGTCCAGGAAGAGGCTAGGGGTACTGGATAATTCTTGAAGGCCAGCTGAAAAGTATGAGTTTTGATGAGGGATTTGAAGGAGGAGTTGCAAATACTCTCATCCTCACAGATTGTCTACTTTTTCCCCAATGTAAATCATTATATTTCTTGCCCCAATTTTTTATCAAAATCGCTTCCAACTTATTTCAGTCTGTCACAATAATATTTTCATATGAGGAGTGTTGTAACCTAATTCCTTCATTTGAATAATACATTCATTTTTAATTACTGCAACTTGATCTCAGATTATTCAAATAACTGTTTCATTTTTTATGCTTACCCTGACCCCAGTGTATTTATAGGCTTTTATCCTTACCTGATACCAGTGTAATGTAATTATAGATTGTATTTTAATCATCTACTATATCCTAGTGAGTTTGTTTAAATCACTCCAATCCGGAGTCTTTTATTTCTATGCCTTTTAAAATTCTACAATGGCATTCTCATTGCATAAAAGCAATATTTTTGTAGTTTACTACAATGAATGAACATTTTGCATGCATTGCTGGCCATGTTTCTAATTTAAATTTTAAAAAGTCGCTATAGAGAACTCTATGTAAAATGAAATCCTGACTTGTAAACAGGCATGGGACAGCTCATCACTTTATATCTTTGTTCATAGCTCCTATTTGCTCTCTAATATGATGATACAAGAAATGCAGCAGAAAATCAAATTCTTTTTTCTCCTACCAAAAATAAAAGTATACCTTGTACTAAGAATTGACAAAATATTTATCTTTTCTCCTCATATACACCAAGTGTTTGCAAGTTATTTTGCCTGTATTAAAAAGAATCCAATGTTGTATCCAGAAGATAAATAGCTCAGGTGGGCCAGTTTATCATTAGTCATGGCCACATTTTGATTCCCAGGGTTACCAATTCTCTTTAGAAAGATTTAACTCTTGGAAGTTTTGCATATTCTAAGATGGTTCAGTTTTGCTTAATGATAATTTTAAAAGCAATAATTGTTAGAGGGTTTTTTCCACTCTATAGTGCTGACTGAGGAGTTCCCCTTTCCTTATCTTTTCTGTTGCTTCAGCGTTCAGATGTCAAATGGGGTCAGAACTCAGATAGGTGAAGTTCCTCACATTTGCACATCTGCCTAAGTGCCAGTATCTTTCTGGCCATCAAATCGATTTGTACTGAGATAATTGCCACTGCTCTGATCAAACTGTGCCATCTTTTTGAGCATCCTTTTTTTCCGTGTTAACATCTAGCAGCAAACAGTAACAGACCTTAGAATGTCCTTACAATATGCCCTCAGTTGCAGTGTATGCGTTTTCCTACAGAATGATGTAATGCCCAAAGATACTTCTGAATTAAACCTTCAACCCAGCAGTGTGGTGCAACCAATGATACTTTTCCTGAAGTTGAGTCTGTGTCTAAAGTAGATATTATAGGTGGAAAAATAATCAAGACAACAAAAAAAATATCAAAGCTATTAATAAATATGATGGCTTGTGGCTCCTTACTGCTGTGTCATGTTAAGGAAAGGGGACTGCATGTGTGCTACTAAAATTCATGTAATTTCTGTTTTCCCCATCCATTCTTTCTCAAATGTGTAACTAATTTTTAACTTCAAGTACCTTTATCTTCTGTTCCTTTCTATTCTCCATATCTGTCCATCCCCTGCTGTTTCCTCTATGAAATGTCACTTTCAAATCTGATCACTCATAGTTTCTAGGCAGAGAAACATGATCCAGACTGACGTCTGTTGAAAGGACAGGTAAAAAATGGACATTAGCTACTTAAAAGTCTAAATAAACTCTCACTGTTAACTCCTACCTCCTTTAACAGGTTATCTCTTCTCAGTCACACTTAAGAACTGCCAAATGTACCATTTGTGACAAAGGAAATGTGACTATTACCTTCACTCTGATGAACAGAAATACTATCCTGTAACAGTTAAAAAAAGAAAAAAAAGTAAATAAGAAGAGGAACTATGGGTTTATTGAATATAATCACTGAGTAAAATGAATTATTCTGCATTTCCAAGATCCAGACAGAAGAGCATGTTTCCCTCTGGGATTTCTACTACCATTTGGTCTAATATTCATTTTGCCTGTAATAATACAAGCTTCATTAAAGGAGTAAAACAGCAATTGTCTCTTTGAGATCAAAGGACAATCTCTTAAATAAAAGCAGCCGGATCTCTAGAATGAAATAGTAAGAAAAGTTTGAACTAAATTTTATGGTGAATCAAAATGTAAATTGTAATTTCACAAGGAAGACACAGAGCACAAAATTAACTTTGTAGACATGGAAAGTGGATATGTTGATCTTAGAAATGTGTACAGATACAGAATACTTATCTATCAGTGGCATTTCTAACTATAACACTTCATGATGAAAAACATTGTCTGACTTAGAGTCCTAGCCTTAAGAAATAGCCATTAAACAATGAAACATTGCTTATCAGAAAAATTACCTGACTGACCTAGCTTCTATTTCACTGATCTTGTATTTGAAATATAAATTTGTACCACAAAAAAATCCATCTGTCACCAACAACTATTCTGTAAATCTTGTGACAAAATAGTACCTTTTAAAATAATCTGTCAAATAATATCCAGTATTATTTCTAAAGCTATATTTCACTGTTTAAGATTTGGTATAAGAAAAATTGAATAGGATCTCCCTTGCCTAGCTTCAGCATTGTTTTCTCTGGTAGCATGCTGCAATGAAATCAGTGCACCTACATTTAACTAAACATGGAGCATTACAGAACTTATCACAGAAGAGAATGCTTAAAAGACATGCTAAAAATCAAAGCTTTTCTGAAAACCAAAACCAAACTCAAACAAAAAACCCAAGAATGCCTCTAAAAAAGACATGTGTTGGCCAAGCCGAGAGAGAATTAGGGATGCAAACTCCTCTCTAGGGAGCCATTCCCACAGCCCTGAAAGAAGGCAGCGCCAGCCAGCAGACTGGGCCAGCTGTGGGCAGTGAATGAACCCTTCATGCACATTACATGTTCTAACATCTCTCTCAGATTCCTTTGAGAAAAATTGTGGCAAAAGTAGCAATGGGAACCTTTACTCTTGCAGGTTTTATTTCCTTCTGCAAAAAGCACGGGGAACAGTCATGAAGTTCAATTTCAATCTGCAACTGCCAAAGTAACCCAATCTCTAACTTATTTCAATCCTCTTATTGAGCTGTGTCCTTATATTAATCAAGAAAAAAAAAAAAAGAAATTATTCTGAGGAAGAAAAATGCAAAAGAAATAAAATCCCCCTGAACATATCTTAATTCTAGTCTCCTGAAAGGCTTGTGTTCATAATAATTAGAAAAAAGATTTTTGAACCAGTTTTTTGCTCAGTATTTTTTACACAATTCACAAATGACATTCCTTAAATGTGTTCAGCTGTCACAGATCATGAGTCTGGAGTACTAGCTTAAAAAGGACAGTAATGGTCATGTTACCTGGTGCCTTTATATACCTGCCAGGGAGTGGAAACATGCTAACCTCAATCAACATACCACATAGACTTCACAAATGTAATTTATAGCTTAATCCATCCAAAAAGCATTGTGAAGTGCATTGATGTCTTTGAATAAGAAAGGCTAAATCATCGTTACTATTACCTCATCAAAAAACCTGGATTTGATTCTCCACTAGACCAGTCAAATAAATGTCTGGCTTTGCTACACCATGGTAAACCAATGTAAATAATGGATGGACACCTGTAAGCAAGATTACATGTTTTGATTTCAAACGGAAAATTAATGGAACTCCCACTTTGCAAACTCTGTGAAATCCACCTGGATTTCCACCTTCTATACCCTTGCTTCTGCAAAATGCAAGTACGAAAATGTAAAGAAACAGGAACGAAATTAATGCTGATGCCTCAGAAGTAGTTTGCTGAAAATATATGTCAAAGAAAAAAATAAAAATCTTATTAATCCCCAATTAAAATGGAAATACAATGCCACTAAATATAAGTAGATATATTTAACAGGAGTTCTACTTTAATGATTTCACATTCTAGGATTTGTTTATGCATCACAGTAGTTTCTTTCAGATGGAAAACATGTAATATTAGATGCCTTTTTTGACACTCATGATTCATATTTGCCTCTGGCACAATTAAGAGTGGGGACCTTGGTAATATAATCTTTTCACAAGATACCAGTTTTGGTTTAAATCAGCTAAAATATTTTTGCTGTCATTAAAGTGTCTACTATTTTAAAATTAGTTATTTACTATGAAATATGTGACAGTTTTGAACTGTGGTAAAAAACAGGTACAGCACAACATACCCTGTGATAACAGAAGTTTCAATTAGGAGATGGGCAATTCAGCTTTCATAAGTCTTTGCAGCGTCCCAACTTTCTAACAATTCAGTTCTCCTTTCAGCAGATTTTTGCACTGTCTGTGGTGCAGTAAGATCTATGCTGTCCAGCTAAAATGTCATTTGAAAAAGAACAACTGTCTACTAGGAAATACACTAGAAACATTAAATTGTGGCTAGCCAGTAGGAATTAATGATTTGTTTCATTGAGTCTTGCTAGAGTGCAGTGAGTGATCCAGAAGCAATGGCCTTTATTTCCATTTTACCAAGACCTTAAATTACATAGTCCTCATCTCCCTATTTTGTAGTTAACACATCCCTTGACTTTAGTGAAGCAGCATTTGTTCCAACCCATACCAATAGGTTCAGACGATCAGTACAGAATGCCACTCAAACATTCTTGGATAGGAATTTTATCCCTAATAATCAAACTTGATACACATACTGGTTCTTTGGCATGTCTATCATCATGACCATCTGTTAGGTGGAATTGTGCCTGCTAAAAAGGAGATGTGCCAGTTTTAATATGATATAGGTGCCATCAAAATGCAAGTGTCGAAGGAAAGACTCTAGAATATGGCAGTAATCAGTCTTCTGCAGAAAGATGCTCTGGGGAGCAACCCAACTCTTAGGAATATTGTATTGATATATATGATTATTAGTATCTTTGGTTGACTTTTTGATCTCTGTCCACCCTGTCAGGGTGCCTGTCTTCACACTATAGCATTAGTGTTTTGTGTTCTGCACTTGCTAAAAGAAACATACATCTTTTACTATCACAGCCTAATCACATTAAACAGCCTAATTTGTAGGTCAAATGACAGATGAAAATTACCTTTATACCTTTTAAAATTTGAAGTGATCCTGATATTTTTAAGAATAAATACTTTTAAGAATTAAACATGATCCTGCTTATTATCCTTCCTTGCAAATGTCTTTGAAGGTTCTTCTTTACTAATGTTTCTGGTAAAAACCACAACTCAGAAGTGCTCCTACTGTCTTATATTCTTCATATGAAAATGACTTCTCTTTATAGTCATTGTGCTATAGCATCATCTTTAGAAAGATAAAAAATACCCTGGTGGAACAGTGGGTGGTCTGTCTAGTTCACACTCTTTCTCTAGAGTGGCAACAGACAATGTTATTTAGTAAAAATATTAGAATTCCTTCTGCAGTTCATTCCCCTAACAGCTCCCAAGCATACACATGGATAAGGAATGGTAGCGGGTACATCCTCTTAGTACCATTTACAGATCTGTTGTCCATGAATTTGTCCAATCTCTCTCTGAACCTGCTGATACTGTCTGCTTTCAAAGGCTCCTGTGGCATCAAGTTCACAGAGTTAACTTGCTGCCGTGATAATCTGTTTTAAATTGGTCTTCTCCCAGTTTCCTGTAGCACTGCAGGATTTGAGGAATAACAGTCCTTCATTCACTTTATCAAACAGCTTCAAGATTTTGTAAGCCTGTATCAAATTTCCCCCTCAGCCTTCTCTTCACCACAGGGAGAAGTCTCAGATTTTTTGTCTATTGTCATAAGATAGCTGCTCCCTTGATCACTTCAGTTGCCCTTCCTCAGCTGTGATCAGAGTCACACACAGTTCTCAAAATTTGGGTGCACTGAGCTTTCATATATAGAGAAACTGACAGCCTCTGTCTTGTTCTATAAACTGTATAGGATTTGTGATCTGTAGCAAAAGATCTTTAAATGTGTTTAAATTAGAAATCCATTCTCATGCAATTGAATGGTTGGCTTTAGGACTCAGATAAAGCTGTATAGTGTCACTGAAATAGAACTGTTTGGTATGTCTAGCTTTCATAGTATACAAAGGGACACAGCATGTCACACCTGGGATAATGTAGCTATGCATTAAGCCATATGATCATACTAATGATGAAAGGCCTCACAATAAGAGTGTACACATAATTTGCAATATTAGATAGTTATGACAGATACAGCTTCGAACATACTAAGAACTTTTCAGCTAACCATATGCCAAATGTACATTTTCTGTACTTGAGAAACTACTTGAAAATGCTTAGCAAATTTCTAGGTAGCCATAAAAGAATAGAGAATGAATATTTAATACTAGTTTGCTCACCAATGTTTTCTACAAGAAATTCTCCACAAAGTTTCCATTTGAACAACCTGCTAGTCTACTATCAGAATTTCTATGTTAATTGAAATAAACCTCTGAGAATGCTTTTGACTGCATAAAGTGTCAGCCCTTTTATAGACCTGAACTTCTAGCCAGCAGAGTCGTAAGAAACCTCTGGTCCTAATTTGTTTCTTAATCTGGTGCCAGTTCCTGCTGATACATCTGCTCATTCTTTTTCAGCTCCCTAAGATAGGTGATCTCTTTCAACAGGTGAGCCCCTTTCAGCCAGTGTAGCAGCTGGGGAACATGCGTGTGGATTGATGGCACCTGAAACATGCCACTCTCAATATCACAGATGATTGTTCTTCTCCCAGCTTGGCTTTCCAAGATGATACCACTGTGCCAGTGCTCAGAGGAGAAGACCTGCTGTCTCTTCTGTTTTGCTTGGCTACAGCTTTGGAGAAGGAAAGAATATATTACCAATAAAATTATGTTCTCTTTTAAGCATGACACCATCCTTGGTAAGATATTTGAGTTTCAAGGTTAATAGCTTATTACTAAATGCAGGCTTGGTGCATTAGATAAACCTGGAACAAACACAGGTGTTTATATTAGATGTTTTGGAGGTAAATCTTTCAGCACTGTTTTCACCAGTACTCTGGATTGGTAATAACAGTGAGTTTCTGGCATACTCCCTAAAACTTGTTTCATAGAAACAATCCATCAAAGTATAAAAATTGTATGATATATTTCCAATATCTGTCACCTGTGGCAAATATTACATATACTGAACATAGCTATTTGCTCATCCTTGTCATACCTGTATAATTCCATCCGTACATACCATATCTAGTGTAGGAAAAATAGGATGAAGAATAGAAGCGCCATTTCTGACTAAGTGAATCTATTTGAGACCCTGAATTTGCAAGGAAAGACAATATTTAATGGTTCACAAACTTGCTTTTGCAAATAATGAAATTCCTTAGGAGAAAAAAAAAAGACACATAATGTCTGTAGGCATGGGAAAAGCAACAAATTCATGTTGCCAAAAAGCACATCAAAGAATTGGAAAATGCACTGTTTTAGTAAAAGACACACATATCAACAGCCTACAAAGCTGTCTTTGTCAAACTAATCTATCATTATACAAGGAATTATTGATGAAACTTTAGCTATGATCTATATAACCATAGGAAAGGCTGACAGTTGCACAGCTTCAGGAAGAAAAATTGCATCAAAAGGTCTTCTCTCACGTAGGTGTGAATATCATGACATCGAGTCAAAATGACTGCCCACTGGAACTAACGCACCATAGAAATGAGTGTGATAGATAGCTGGGTAGATTGTCAGAGGCCTGAAGGAAAGGCATTGGTGTTCATAATGGTGATTTTCTGTGTTTACTGTGTCCAAACTAAGTTCAGATTTTAGCCTAAAAATCAAGCGACATCAGCATTAACAGATACTTACTTTAAGTGTGGAAAACATATCAAGGTGAGCAGTAGTAGGTAGCAGGAAAAGAAGAGCAAGGTGTATTTTTTTTTCTGTCCTGATTCAGTTTGGCTTGCTGAATGCCATATCACAGGCTCTTAAAGGAAGACCCATCACTCAGAACTGATGAAAATCAAGTCTGCAGAATAGACCCTAACTGCTCCTTTTTTATGAAAAATATATGTTATATATAAAACATCTATTAATTTTGTTCAGCAAATAAAAAATGTTAAATTGCACAATAGAAGATTTGACCACTACATTTTCAGTCATAAATACAACTTTCATAACCTTCAGTTTTTATGGGATTGGAGCCCTGGTTTTTAGAGTTGGCATCAGGGTAAACTTAGAAAGTGTAATGGAAGAGTATTGTCATGAATGAGTGTTTTAAGGTCACAAGTGTGTGATTAATTTTGAACATATTAAAATTCCATATATTTGTATTTACATTTATGTGTGTATGCATATATTTTCTATTTATATATACACACATGTATAACACATGCTACATAGCTCACAAGACTCAGCAAAGGCAGAAAGGAAATAAAAGTGTTATTAACCTTTAACATCAAGGGTATAACCCTAAGCTACCAATCATTCTACTCTGAATTATGTCAGCATAGAATAGAACACAATAAGCTGCCAAGTGAATTAACTATGGATTTTAGATTGGAATTCAGAGAGAGGGAGAGAAGAAAGCTCATTGTGCTCGCTCCATGATTTTAATTAATAAAAAGAATGAAATAGATGACAAACTCAGTTTCCAAATGACAAGGGCCATTCAATGTTTATTTACGTGGCAATGGTGGATCTCTATATTAATATAAAAAGGTAATAATGTCTTCATCTTTTTGTTAGAGGTCTGCTACATAGTCTGAGTATCAGATGGACTAATTTCAAACTTGAAAATACAATCTTGTTTCATACACTTGGTGCTAACTTGAAATTTCATGTTACTAGCTTTGTTTAAATATCAATTGTACAAGTTGCAATGTAACAAAATATATATAGCTAGAGCCAAGTCTTCATAGTAGCTCCTATTGTTTTGCATGAAAAATGCATTTACTATAGTATTATGAGAGTAAATGTGCTGTATGCTGAAAAATTCTGTCACTTTCTATTAGCTGTAAATTATCGACTAGTATAAACCCTAATTTCATTTGTCACATTCTGTTGCATTGCTGCTCTTCCTTGTTCCCATTCTGTCATTCTGGCAGGCCCACTCTGCCCCAGGTATCACGGCATCGCCATCTGCACCCGACATCTGTCTCTCTATTGATCACACGGGTTTAGCACTTGATCAAACAGAGCACGACAGAATACATCTCTTTTTGCAGTACTGCCAATGCCAACTGCTGCATGAAATCTATTACAAAAGCATTCTTTTACCTAGTTTCTGAAACGGCAAATAGGTTTCTCTTTTAGAAGATTCTTAGGTTGTTTTTTTTTTTTTTCCTTTAACTTTCTGTCACTTATTGCAGAGAAAGGAAAAAACAATGGGCTCCCAAAAACAAGAAATGAAGCATTTTTACTCCGGAGTATGCAAACTAAGAAATTAGGCTCTCTGAATTATTTACTGAAAGGAATTGTTACATTAATTCACATTTTATTATTAAACATACATTTTAATTTTACTGGAAAATTATGGTATAAAATAGACTAAAGAAACACCTCAGAGATTCAAATGTGGTGTCTGGAGAGCCTTAGCTGGCTGCAGTTTAGATGGTTGACTCTACCAAGCTATTTGGGAAGCTAAGAAAAGTATATAAAAACTCATTGCTCAGTGATTCTGAGAAAAAAAATAGTGCATCTGAGGACTGATCTGGCATGCCAACCTGCAGAACAGACAACAAGAAATCCTTGGCACCAGAGTATGTCTGAAATCACATTTCCTTCTGTAAATTAAATACCCATAACCAGGTCTGGGCATCAGGTGCCTCCACTCTTTTGTGAAAAAGAGCAAGGAACTCTTTTCTGACCATGAGTACTTAAATAAGCAGCATTGATGCTTTAAAATACTCAGAAGGCATGCACTACATTTTGTATAGGTATATATGTTAGAGTGATATGGGAACATAGGATAATCCAAAATGGTCATCTCAAAGGCTTTAATACAGATATACCACTTTTAGAAGCTAGACATTTGGCTTCTTTCATGGGATGAACTGAAAAAAAGCCCAGAAGTAGCAAGCTCACAGTACTCTTCCCCAAAACTGTGTGTGACCAGTTCTGGCACCAAAATGAAATAAAATTACTTTTAACTTAATAAAAATAAGCCTTTTCATTAGTAAAAGCACCAACATTGTCATAGGTGATATTATGAATTGACTGCCTTGGGAGAGAGCTCTATCCAGGTACTGTGCCGTCAATAAGCTGCAATGCGACTCTGCATTCTTGCAGAGCAATTAGAAACGGTTTTTTTAAGAAAAATGGTGAAATTCCAAAATTGCATCTACTTTCCAAGGCCTTAGATATACTTATGACAAACAAGGTGTTCTCAGCACTTCACAATCTTAACTATGATATTCCCATTGATTTTATGAGTTTTCTTATACATTCTCAAATAGAGAGTATAAAAATAACCATAAAAAATGGAACATAAAAGCCTAAGAAATAAAATTATGGACGAGCAGGAGTCACAAGGACAATGTATATACTTCTCCGATGCAGCACAAGGGATCAATAGCATCTAGGTATCTTATGATAAAGTCTTCATGTTTTCCACAGGTGGATACCATATTTCTGTCAATCACAATGTGTTTTAAATTCACTGGGTAAACAAAAAAGACATGCACTTTCTGAAAACAAATGTTGACTTTCTATTTACAAACTATTCAAAAACTCAATAGCCACATGCTGTTTTCCTTATTTATGCTACCTTGCCAAATTATGCTGAACAAAATTTGTTGTTACAAACAATCACATTAAATGCACCCCAACCAAAATCACGAATGTTAAAAGACTATTTTCCTTGTTTCAACTGACAGTATTAGTTACAACACAGGACTTAGACCAGGATCTAGCAATGTATTATTCATTAGATTTTTTTGTAGCCAAATACATTAGCGTATATAGTTATACCAACAAATTAATATTTTAGAGCTAATTGAAATTGTTCTTCCTATAAAGATTAAGCTTCTTCCCACCCTCCACACTTCAGTCATTAAAATAACACTTTTAATGCCTTGTCTAAATGATGTCTCACATTAATGCAAAGCTATATTAAAGCACTCAAATGACCAGTTCTTTTGTAATGCATTCTATATGATCAGACACTGGGTCAAATCTGGGCAGTGTGTATGAAGTGGTATCAAGTGGAAGCTAATTAAAATATATTCTCTATAGAACTTTACAGAAAAAAGAGAACAGTAATCATCAGAAGGTAGAGTCTGAAAATGGCATTTCTTAAAGGCTTGCAATGTGATTTATTCTATTTGCATGAGGATACTTTTTGGAATAAAGGCTTAAAATGGCATGAATACTTCAATTCCAAGGTACCTTATTTTATTTCTGACATTCTCAGGAATAACATGTTTCTGGTTTGTCTCTGTCCTTACCCAAATCCATGAAATACAGTACATTAAATTTTTTTTTACTAATTTTTTTAATCCAAGTTTCACAGCATAAAAGTTGATTCTTATGATAACCATTTTTTCTCTATTGTACTTTTACTGATTCAGGGAAGGGGAAATAAATTGGTAAAGATTCTAGTGATATCTTCACATTATCCAAGAGGAAAGGCTTTCATGAGATGCTGCCATTTTGTGCTTAAATATAAGTAGATGTGTAGGAGGTGGGGAGGGAGGTTATAGTCAAGCTCGCAGAGTTAGCAAGGAGCAATTAGACTGCATTTGTTCAAGCTTTGGTCATTTTGTCAGATAAGGCATCAATCTCCCTTATCCACTGACTTATCTCTTTAAAAAAAAATAAAATATGAATTTCAGGGACGTGGGTGTTAAGAAGATGGATGAAGCATTTTCTAGGGATAAGATGTGGATCTTTTGTCTGATCTACCACAGTAATTCTTACAGAATAATAAGAATAAAAATCCCCAGAATGAACTTTTTAGTCCTATCCAGTGTGCTGAATTTACTGTCTTTATATAAAATACAGTGATGTAAGCATAAATATTGATTTTTCCTTTTCCTCAAAAAACCCTTCATTATACTATCTCTTTATCTGTGGAATAATCTTTCCTTTCTCATAAATCTGGTTGTGACAGACGTCTCTGTTCACTGTTCATAGCGTGGTAATGTTAAGTGCTTGCATTTTTTAGGAAGCCTGTGGTACATGCTTTTCCCCCCATCCCTCAGCATTCCTCTTAAGTTGTTCTTATTTGGTTCATTGTTGCAGTAAACCATCCTAACTGATGCAAACATACCCATGTCCCTTCAAATTTTTTGACAGGTGGTTTGTTTGGTTTTTTTATGTTTTAACTACTGTAATTGCAAAAGTGGCATCTGTGTTTTAGCAGGAGCCCTGGCAGGTTGAGCAGCCAGGACTGGAAGATACCAGAGTTTCACCTTTCTGTCCCTACATCTACACCAGTTCCAGTGACCACTGTAGGCTTATGCCAAGAATGAAAACATAGAACTTAGTATTTCTGGATTTTCTTCTAGTTGCAAAAAAGTTTCCAGAAAAAATGCCATTTGGCTGTATTAATAATTGGTAACAGATGAACGTAGTTGTCGTAGTTCACAACTCCTGCCCGTTGCCTCACAGCTCTCAGGGGAGTCTTCCTCCCAGCTTTCTCCTCAGCAGCACCAACCAGACCCCTACACTCTGCCGTAACGTCCTTTAGTACCGACCTCCCTGCATACTCCCATACCTAGGGAAGGCTTGTGTATGTTCTTGAGACTGCCTGCTCCACCACTGAGGTCATAAATAATATGCTGGCCTTTGTTGGCTTAAAGACCAGTTTAGACCAGAATCTGATCTTAACATCTATGTGAAGAAAACTAAACTAAACTAAACTAAACTAAACTAAAACTGAAACAAAACCCAAACAAAACCACAAACCCACAATGTAGAAGTTCAGCAATCCCCTTTAACAGACAAACAGCTCAGACAGTGTCTGCAGCAAGTATCTCCGATAACCCAGCCAACAACTCCCTTCTCTTAGGAATCTCAGATGCCACTAGAGTATAAGGTTCAAATGTTGGGAATAAGGTGAGGATGCAAGGAGGAGTTTTATGCTATCTCGGCTTACAGTGCAATCATGCTTTATCATCTCACATAAGAATCCCACTCTGCTTTTAATATGCCAGTAAGTGATTCCTTCTCACCTGAGATCTAAAAGCATGGAAAGAAGTACTTAAAACATGAGGGCAAATAAGAGGAAAAGTAAGAAGAGAGTAATAAAATAATGGAAGGGCATTTCCATTAGCTTTGATATCTGAAGGAAGTGTTTTGGTTATCAAGCCTAGCATCCTGCCTGGTGCATATCTTAAAATTTGCCCAGTAATTCTGGAGAGGGCTTATGCTTCACAAGTTGCGGACACATTTTTCTTTTCTGAAAGTATGCAGACTCCATTAAAAGAAACAAAGCAACAGACAATACATCACAATTAAACTGTTTCAAGGACTAATTAATCTAAGTGTCTAAAAAGTGCATTTATTTCCAGTTTGAGCTCTTTTTTGCTGTCCAGCCTTTGGATAATTCTCTATCTTTACCAGTAGGTTTGAGAGTCATTAGGAAAAGAGAAAGAGAAGATAGTAGTAGATACAGGGATAAAAACAAATGCTATGTGGAAAATGCCAATATAAACTGGTAATCTTTGAAATTCAGATAAAAGGCTAAATTTTTTTTTTTAATGTTCTCCAGTAAAAATATTTAAGATTATTATTGTTTTAATTTCAAAATGATCCAATACAGCCCTCAGGAAGATCCTGTTTATACTGAAAGAACAACTTTAATCCCATAAGGAAACTTCAGCTTAGTAGAGACATAAGAGACACACTTGGCCTGTCTCTCTCTGGTCAAGCATTGGGTAGAAAATGTCACATGGAGCCAGGACTGCAAAGATACATTTATTTCTTGCAGTTCTGCAAAGTATGTTCGTGAATTACAGATGATGTTAGCTTTCAATTTCCCCTGAACTTCCAAGTGAAAATACCATTTTACAATAAATTACCTAAATTAATTAGTAACACCTGTTAAGTTCCTCAGATGCTCAATATGTAGGTAAGGTATGTAAGGTTCAATACATAGATGACTTAGTGAGATTCTGAAAATAAAGGCGAAATATACAGGATCACAAATGCTAAACATGTCTACAGTAAACTTTTGTCAAAATACGTGTTTATATGTCTATAAACCCAGCAAGAATTACATAATTTCTATGCACATACCTTTGTTGTCATTCAGATACTGTTGTAGACCTTCCAAATATCAAAATTAACAAGAAGTGAAAGAAAAGAAGACTGTCAATACCAGCAAACAATTTAAAACTGAAAACTATGCTACAGAAAATGCTGAGATTTGAGCTACTAATCTTCAGATTAACCCCTATGGCTCACTAAGGACCTGGTTGTATGAAATACAAACAGCTATTACATCAGCTTTTACAAGTGCAGATGAAGCTCATGGTGGTCAAACTAAAAGCAACACACTTCAGAAACATGTAGGATTTTTTTTCCTGAGGATGCAGGACAGCAGATAAAATATCAATGTTCTGTGCAGAGCTTTAAAGATTAACAAATCTTGTGGGTTTTTACATGTAGCTTCAGATCATGGCACACCAGACAAGCTCTTTATTTTTTGAATACATCCTTCAACACTAAAAGCAGTACCTATCTCTTTGGATTGCAATTATACATAATAAATGAAAATTAGCACATTAAATATGAGTAATATGTATTACCTATACAAAATTGTTATGATCCCTGCAATTACTGGTGGCCATAATTTATTAATATTTATTAAAATATAAAACGACCATTGCTTAACAGGTTCTACAAAAAACACAAGCGAGGTAGTCTTGAGATTTATAATTATTGTATGAAAAGAAATTAGATACTGTAATTTTTCTTCCCTTAAAATTCACTGTCTTTACATTCCAAAAATTCAAGGTAGACTAAGAAATAAACAAATTAACTGATTACCAATAAATTAAAAGTGTTCTACCAATTTACTTTTATGAAATAAATGTATTTTACAGTCTTTTTTACGGAATTCACATAATACAAAAATTCTGTAAATTTTTTGTTTCTTGTTGCTTTCATCACTGGAAAGATAAAGAGTAAATTCTATTTTCAAGTGCTCTGGAATACATTTTGAACAACTGAATAGCTTGAGTATATCTGAGCATAGAAAACAGAATTATTAGTGTATTAGTGTATTAGTTCTACATATGTGCAAAACTATTCTGATCCCACGAAGTAGTACTTTGCATAAATAGTGACAAATGCAGGTACTCTTCATTGTTAATCAGGCTGTTTACCACCCCTTATATACATTATGTACATGTTGGCACACTCACTAAAAGTGATGTTATTCATGACTGTGAGCACTCTATCAACATGGCTATGAAGCAAATACCAAAAATAGGTGCAGAACTGGGAATATGCAAAGATTGCTTCTGTAAAGCATGAGGAGAACAGTGAAATATGTAGGAGTAAAATTCATACCCAAGAACAGAAACCATGATCTGTCCTGTGTAGTTCAGAACAGCAGAAAGATGGGATGGAAAAAAAATGATATAAGGGTATACAGCTGGGGCACTTTGTATTTTTGACAAGATAAGAAATTGCTTTCTTGTATATACTAAATCTGGATATAGTCTGGATAAATTTAGTAACATAATTAGTAATTTGCTCAAAAATCTACGTTGTCAAAACTGGAATTTTCTTATAGATACTTTACACACAACAATGTAATTATTATTTTGCATTAAGAACAGACATTCCCCAAAGAAGTAGCTCAGAACTATTGGTTAAAAGTATGGAGGTGGAGTTGCTGAGAAAAGTGTTTCTGGTGTCAGCATGTTCCACAGCAGAGCACTCCAGTGTGGTGCACAGAGGGTTCCCAAACTGGGATGACTTCAGGGGGCACTGGGAGAGATGCCAGGAGCTCACAGCTGATGGGACCTGGACAGGGCCAGGAACATGGGTGGCCAAGCCCGTGCACATATAAAAGAGGTCCCTGGGAAGTGCTAGTGCGCAGGGGCATCGCCAGCAGGGTGGACAGACAGGTCAGAGAAAGTCAGCAGGACATGGCACTGCAGTTTAGTCGGCAGTTAGCACAGAAGAGATGCATGAGGGGTGCGGAAGCCCTGGCAGCTCATCAGGAAGCAGCAGTATCTCCCAGGCAGAAAGCCATGGCTGTGCTAAGCTCTGCACCCACTGTGACTGGCGCTGTTGCCCAGACAGAGCTCCAGTGGGGACACGCTGTCACACCAGTGCCAACTGCAGGCTATGCCCACCTTTGATGCCAGTAGGGACAACAGCCCTGAGCACTTCTGGGGGAGGGGCGCCCAGATACAGAAACTCCTCTACTCAATGCCAAAGCTACAGGAGGAGGTCATAGGCTAAGAAGTATCAGGGAGTGTGAGAGACAGACTGCTGGAATCACACCCTGCCTTCCCTGGGAAGGGCCTGACAGGCTGACAGAATGCATGATATCGAGCATTCCCTGTCCTCTCTCTGCATGGCTGAACATAGTAACTTAAGGGATCGGGGCAATGGTGGCAAGTGCATGCCCAGTGCAGCAGGCATATCTCTGAAACTCCACTCCCCACCTCCCCAGGTGCCCTGACATAATAGGTAGGAGGTTCTGCAAGTGGAACTGAACAAGGATAAGGATGATGGATCACGTCGCATTGAGGTGTTGCCAAGGTTAAGTTGCCCTTCAACCCACATCAAAACTTCTTCCATAAAGAAAAAACAACGGATCACTGTCATAGGAGACTCTCTCCTGAAGGGAACAAAAGAATCAATATGCAGTCTGGATCTACTTCTTAGGGACATTTGATGCCTCCCTGGTGCACAGGTTAAAGATGTGAAGGGAAAACTTCCTACTCTGGAATGCCCTGAGCTTATCAGCCATTATGGACTTCTGAGATCAGCTGCAATAAAGCGGCAACACGAATTCTGAGGACAATCAGGAGAGACTTCAGGTCTTTGAGAAAATTAGTTAAGGGATCAGGACCACAAGTGTGGTCAACAAAATGTCTCCCAGTTGCAGGGACAATGAGGGAAGAAACAGATAGAGACAGCAGATTAATATCTGGCTCCCAGTATAGTGTCATTGGTAGAATTTTGGTTTTTTCATCACATGATGGTTTACATGACACTGAGCCTGCTAGCAGCAGAAGGGGTGCACCTGTCTCAAAAGGAGAAAGGCACAGGAGTTAGCAGAGCTCATTGAGAGAGCTTGAAATTAGATTTTAAGTGGGAAGAGGATAAAATCAGGATCACTGGAGATAAGCCTAGGGGCGGCACGCCACTGTTTAAGGGATGGTGTGGTAACGAAGTCCTTCAGTCTGTTGTCTCAGTAGATGTAGGGGATGGAGATCCATGTGGATGCAAGGATGAAAGCTTTATTGATGTGCTAGAAACTGCAGAAGTGCCTGAGAACAGGGATGCAGGAATTAGAATTTCTTCCCCTGGAAAAGGCAGTGGGATCAATAACCCAACTGAAGTGCATTTACATCAATCCATACAGCATGGCCAACACAGAGAAGGAACTGCAAGCCATTGTGCAGCAGGAAAACGATGATATTATTGTCATCACGGAGACATGGTGGGACAAATCACACAACTGGATGTCTATAAATGGATGTCTATAAATTCTTGAGAAGGCATAGGCAAGGAAAGGTAGGTGGTGGGGGTAGGGAGTGTTCTGATTGTCTAGAGCATAATGACTGTTAGAACACGGTTGAGTATTGAATTGGGGGAAGAATCAGGGGGAACACCAACAAGTCAGGTATCCTGGTGGAAGTATGTTATAGACCTCCCAACCAGATGAAAAGGCGGATGAAATATTCTGTAAGTAGCTGGAAGAAGTCTCACAACTGCTTGCACTTGTCCTCATGGGGAACTTCAACTGGATCAATAGGCCCAGGCCAATAGTATAAGGTTCAACAAGGCAAAGTGCTGGATCCTGCAGCTGGGTCATAACACCCCCATGCAATGGAGGGTGTCTGGAAAGCTGCCTGGTGGAAAACGACCTGGAAGTGTTTGTTGACAGCTGGCTGAACACAAGCTGGCAGTGTGCCCAGGTGTCATCCTGGCCAGTATCAGAAATGGTGTGGCCTGCAGGACTAGGGCAGTGATTGTCCTGTACTCAGCACTGGTGAGGCTGCACCTTGAATTCTGGGTTCAGTTTTGGGCCCCTCATTACCTGAAGGACAGAGCACGTCCAGAGAAAGGCAACAAAGCTGGTAAAGGGTTTAGAGAGTAAGTCATATGAGGAGCTGCTGAGTGAGCTTGGAGTGTTTAGTCTGGAGAAAAGGAGGCTCAGGGGAGACCTTACTGCTCTCAACAACTACTTGAAAGGATGTGGTAGTGAGGTGGGAATTGGTTTCTTCTCCCAAGTAACATGTGGTAGGACAAGACAAAATGGCCTCAAGTTGCCCCAGGGAAAATTCAGATTGTATATTTGGAAAATTTTCTTCATGGAAAGCGTTATCAAGCACTGGAACATGCTGCTCAGGGAAGCAGTGGAATCACCATCCCTGGAAGTATCTGTAAGACGTGTCAATGTGGCACTTAGAGACACAGTTTGGTGGTGGACTTGTCAGTGTTGGGTCAATGATTGTCAGTGTTGAACTCAATGATTTTAAAGGTCTTTTCCAAGATAAACGATTCTATGATTCTAACGTGAGACTGAGTAACGTGTTAAAATGGAAATTAAAGCTTATTCCATGCAGTCTTGCTCAGTGGTCTTTGTTTGCGTTTCTAATGAATACCTGTGAGGTCAGAACATGCCATTTTTGGCTGACCTTGCCCTGTTGGGTTACACAGGTGTGTAAAAGATAGCCACTAGCACACCCAGGATTAGGGATGCTTACTGAAACTCCTGATTACTTGACTCACATGGAAAAGCAGTCTGTATTTTTTCTGATTAAAGCATCAGGAAATTCCACTTCAGTGGTGTGTAAAATTTTTATAAACTCTATTCTGAAACAACATTATCATTATGGTAGTCAGACTGTAAAAGATTGGCTTAAATGTGCTCAGCTGTATTTCTCATCTTTTTTCTTTTCTTCTAAATATCTTCATATAATTGTCTTTCTTATTCTATATTTTTATCTAGCTTTTTGCATTACAAATATGCCTTTGAATACACATGTAAACATGCTCCAACACCCCCAGAATCCTTTCTGTGCACATGAAGTACAGATTACTAATTAATATGCCCACTAGGATGTTGGCAAAATGAGTATCACTGCATTTAAAACTGTTCCTTTAAATGGCACTATTGAGGTTAACCTTACATAACTTAATGAAAGAGCAAAGTTACTATGTTTTTCAGAGCAAGTTTCAAAATTATTCAATGTACTGCATGTTTACAAGGGAGCAGAGAAAGGCAGCCTGGCTTTGGAATATGAATGTAATCTCTACACAGACCCAACTGTTTCTTGTTTATTACAAAGGAGTAAATAATCCATTGATCTGGCAGCAGGGCACCTGCCTTACCAACCGACTCTGTATCAGTGGTCCCTGAACCCTCATTATTTTTCCTCAATTAAAGTTCATGGTCTCCTAAAGTCTGTGCTGAGCAGATGTACAACTGTTCTTGACTGCTGAACACCGAAGAATCACAAATTTAGAAAAGTACAGCCATTTCATAAATGCTAGAAGTGCATCATTTGTTGTTGTGAAGAAACATTATAAACAATATGTCTCTTTTATAGTCTGCTAAGCCCTCAGACTACAGAAAAGAATATTAAAGTTCAAAAACTGTCACATAAGCAGTGCATTATGAATACCGTAATGTGTTTTTTTATGATTCAAATAACTGTTACTGAAATGAAAAAATAAAGTCCTCTGTGGAGTATAATATAAAAAATGTGCCTTATATTTATTTAGAATTAGACAAAATTGATGTATGAGCAAAATCAAACTGGAATCAATGATCTGAAGAGAAATTCAAAATATAGTAACTGATAAATCACCAAAAACAGAATTAAAGTTATGTTTGCTGTATTATCACTTTGGTTCTCTGTAATTGCTTCTTTTGCAGGAATAGGGAAGTCCAGAGAAATAATCAGAAGGGCAATACTACTTGTAATTATAATGCAGCAAGACTCTGCCCACAAAAATTAGCTGAAGGATACGCATTTCACAAGAAGGAGCCTTTTAACTCAAGTTTAAATATTGTAGCATATGAAAAGAGACCACATTACATATATATTCTCTACAGTGTGTGGTGTTATACATTAGCAAAAATCTTCTCTTGATAAGGCATAGGGAGATGCTCATTTCCAGGACCAATCAGCTTAAGAAGCAAATGAAACCCACATTTGGGGGGACAGTTAAAGTTCATACGCAGCATTTGTCAGTCTGTCTCCAGCACGATTCCAGCACAGTTCTGTTGCCACAGTATGTGCTGGATTGAGTGCAGCAGATTGTGAGTCTATAGGTCAGAGTATGTGCTTGAAGCATCAATAGCTACACCTGTCATTTTAGTTTTTCTGGGAAGAATATGTTATTGTTAACACTGCAACAAGCATTAGCCACAATCTGACTTTGAGACTGGGCACTGAATTTGGAAATAGTCAGTTAAAATATTACCATCGATGAGGTGGGGGTGTTTCCTGTAATGCCTGATGGAGATACTGCCACTAAGGTGATGTACATAAGCCTGTTTGTCCTTGGAGCTTCACTTACTGGCCTAGGTTCTTCTGTGAGACTTTAACCCAGTGTGTTTGTAAAACAAAAAATGCAGAAAAGGGAATTGAGAAGGAAGGGAATAATTAAGGAACTCATCGTTCAGTCAAAATAACAGAAGATATTACTGGCTGCAATCTTAATAGTAGAGGTCATTTTCTCCTTTTGGCTTTCACAACTGTTTACTTCTACTGGCTTATTTTCACAAATAAAAGAAAAAGAAAGTAACTTTATGTTATGAAATCTCCACCCTGTAGCTCACTTAAAACTACTCATGCTGAACCTATGATTCAATCATTATAATGTTTGATGAGCATGCAAGCACCTTTGGACAAAAGGTAATATTGGTATTTTAAATGACTCAGAAATTAACAAAGGTAAGTAGTACTGTACAGAGGGGGATTGGCTAGTTGTGAAAAAGGCTTTTCTTGAATTTAACACCAACTGGACATAAGATTTGCATGCAAAGCTTAGCATATTTTATTTCACATAGGAAGTGACAAAATTGCCAGGCAGTTCCAGTCCTGCACTAGAAAAAATAAAAGTAACCATGCAATAAGATTTTTTTGTTTATACAGTACAGGATGTGCTTCTGCATACCAGGCTATGGAACATTTAGTGAGTGATAGTATAACCTGCAAACAAATATGTATTAATAAATTACTTGTGAAACATAAAAGACCATGCTAAAATATACGTACTTTCTTGCCTCAAATAGATTTCTGTACATACATGATATACCCATGAACCATACAGAAAAAAAAATCAGAGTAGAACTTAATCACTTCACTCCAGCAGTACAGATGCACAATTATGAGGATTAGGTGACAGTCTTTATTAGACAGCAGAAGCTGAAGGCTTCCTTGATGCATTGATATCAGGTATGATTCTAAAGGGAAACAGCATCAAACATCAGCAAAATTATTAAGCTGTGACACTGGTGCAGTTACAGTGTCTGTAAGGTAATTCTCGTAACTCATCCTGCCTGTCAGGGAGCTGCTGTGTCCCACTGAATTTCTCCTTCCTCACCCACCTTCCAGAGGAAGGGCGATGATACCAACACAGCCTCTTAGTTGGAAGCAGGCCACGTTTCCCTTGCCTCTGCAAAACTGCTGACAGCTCCCCAGTGGTGCCAGTGCAAATAGGGCTGCCGCCTCCTGGGAGACACTGGGGACCAGCAAGCAGCTGTACTGGAGACAAACCTGGTGTCATCGACTTGGTTGAGAGAACCTGGGGTCTCAGTACTGCAAACTCTGCTCTGCTGTGGAGCCTTTCCTTACCAGATGGTGAAATCCACAGGGACAGGCTTCAGCTTTCCACACAAATTGGATAAGCTCAAGAGCAATGAACTTGTCAGAGGAAAAATAAATCCAGTGTGCTCCTTTCAAAAAAAACCCCAAAACCCCAAAACAAACCAACAAACCAACTAACCAAAAAACCCCAAAAACCCCCTTTCATTGACTTTGTGTCTGAAAATATTACCAATATCATACACTGTGGTACCTAAACAATTTTGGAGGCACAGGACTGGCTGAGGATCAAAAGTTGAACACATCCACGCAGATCTTGGGCTCCTCAGGAGTGGGTGCTGCCACACCTGCTGTTTTGCTGAGTTATTCTCTCTGTGCTAGCAGAAAGTCAAAAGCCAACACCTCCTGAAGTAGACTAGGGAGTATAGGCAATAAATAAAAAATAATTTTTATAGCTTTTCTGAAGCTTCCTCTACCTTTCCTCAGGAAGTGTGCAAAGGAATCAATTCTGCAAATCAGTCCTTACACTTGCAGATGTGGAAAGAGGCCATGATTGTTGCAAAGCAGCTCCTAGCTGTTCCTGGAAAGCATCAAGCCCTAACAATGTTCTCCACAAAGCTCACAGACACTTAAATATTAATATAGACTTTCTTTCCACTGTTTCTTTGCTCTAAATATAAACTATACTTGATGCACCAGTCCTTTGGGAAACGACCTAAGATCTCCACACTACTAGAGCCCTTCTTTGAACATTTTGCATTATTAACACATGAAATTCTACAGTCAGTTCTTTCAGAGCACTGCCTCTAGAAACTCAGCTTTGACTGTTTCAGGTTTTCCCATCGCTTGCAGTATCCTTTTCTTTAAATTGTACTGCAGTATCTCTGAGCTGGAAACATGTTGCTTTTTAAACTATCATTAAATGTCACCGTAGTGACAAGTTATACCCCCTCTCTCGAAGCAGCATTGTTTCACAAACATTTGGGCTGACTTTTCTCTGCATGTGTAACAAGACAGCAATAGATGTTGTAAAAAATATATACTTTATTTCTAAGTCTATTTATATTTAAACGTAGTTCTCATTTTTAAGACTCTATTTCTTTTAGTATGCCCACAAATTTAGTATAGTTGTGTATCAGTTTAAATGTATCAAATGGCTTTGACATTGAAAAGACTCAGCTTTGAAATGCACCACCTTTCAGACTCAAATTTAGCTTCACCTGACAGAAACTATTAAGAAGGTCAATAATTTGAAAAAAAATATTTAGATGTAAGATCTCAAGCATTGTGTCTTTTTGATGTCAAGTGAAAAAAACTAATGGAGGTTAGATTCTAGCCTGAAAATTACAGAAATGGTGGGGAATACTAACTCATATGTCTCATATCCTTCCTATGCTGTCTGGTCTGGCACTGGAAAACTTTCAAATTCTGTCCTAAATTTGAGTGATGGCAGGTCAGGTATGGTTCTTGATGAGGTGCAGAGTTTGCTCTGATTACCTCAGTAATTACTTTCTAATATTATTAAACTTTTTACATGAAGTAATTTCTGTCCTGATTGATCCACAAAGCTCGGGTCAAAGGCCATCTAATTATAAAAAGTTGCAGATCCATCTTCTTCATTTGAAAATACCTCTTGGTCAAGAACTGAAGCAAAGTTCATAATCACAGTGCAACTCTCAGAGCATTCTAAATCACTTGAAAGCAAAATATACCTAAATAATTTATTTGCTGATAAAATAGAAGAAAGAAATCCTTCCCTTAATGTGAAACCAAAGGATGTTCCATTTTTTTTGAGGCCTTGGTTATAAATATAAGATAAAATAAGCACAGAAATTATTTCAGTTATACTTTAATAGTGGTTAATATATCAAGATTGCATATTAAAGTATACATTGACATTCTAAACCGTAGCATAATATTTAATCAAGCAAACTACTACTTTGATCTCCATATGAGGTAGGGTCCAAAGTCTGTTCTACCATTAGAGAAACTGTCACAGACTTGGACCTTTTAGTTTCTTTCCTCAAACTATGTGGTGTATACAGTGAGCAAAATACATTTGAAATAAAAAATAGCTGACAAATTCAGGTTAAATGAATTATGGATCGTGTTTTTTTTCTTTTATCTTGCAATGTTGGTTAGCTAAAGAACTTGTTGCAGATCTGTTAGAGCATACTGGTCAGGCAGAAACAGAGAGGCTACCACTGTACCAGTCTGGAAACCATGAATTCAGCCTACATGAACTGCTTTCCTTTAAGACATCAATGCTTTATTCTTGTTGTACATTAAAAAATAATATTTCGAAACAGATTATTAATATTGATGCACCAAAATGCAGCTGTGTGTAGCAATTTGGCCCAATTGACAATAGTGTTAGCATAAGTGGATGAACTTTAGTTGACCCTGTAAGATAAGGCGGTATCTCAGTTATATGAATAGACAAGTAACTTCAGGGTAACAAGCTGTTAATCACTATAAAAGTCAGAGGAGCCTATGAATAAATGGAAAGGGATATTCATATAATCATAGAATGGTTTAGGTTGAAAGGGACCTTAGAGATCCAATCTCCCTGTCTTGGGCAGGGACACCTTCCATTATACCAGGTGATTCAAAGCCCCATCCAGCCTGGCCGTGAACACTTCCAAGGATGGGGCATCTACAACTTCCCTATGCAACCAGTTCCAGTGTTTCACCACCTACTCTCTTTCAATGTAAACCCATTACCCTCTGTCCTATCACTACAGGCCCTTTTAAAAAGTCCATTTACAGGTCTTTTCTAAGCCCCATTTAGGTACTGGGAGCCTGCTATAAGGTTTCAGCTGAACCTTCTCCTCTCCAGATTGAACAGCCCCAGCTCTCTCTGACTGTCTTTATAGGAGAGGTGCTCCTGCCCTCTCATCATGGCCCTCCTCTGAACCTGCTCTAACAGGTCCACGTCCTTCTTATGATGGAGGGCCCAGAGCTGGATGCAGCACTCCAGGCGGGGTCTTTATGGGAGCAGAGCAGAAGGGCAGAATCACCTTCTTTCACCTGCTGGCCATCCTGTTTTTGATGCAGCCCAGGATGTGATTGACTTTCTGGGCTGCAAGTGCACATTGACTGGTCATATCAAGCTTCTCATCAACCAACACCCCCAAGCCCTTCTCCTCAGGGCTGTTTTTAATTCTCTACCTACTCTACAACTGAGCGTATCCTTTGGGGACAGATCCCTGGGCACTCCCCAGCTTTTGGACACTGTTGTATCCCTCTGTAGAACAAGGAAATCGACAAGATTTGTAAAAATGCATACATCTGTCATTAGAGTGTTTTGGTGGTATCCAGGTCCATTCAGCTGTCACAGACACTTCGTCTTGAACTGCGACATTGCGTGGGTTAAGTCAGTCGTATCACAGTCAGCTGTTTACCTTGCGTGTATTTAACCAAGCACTAAAAATATAATCTCTATATTTTCAGTTATCTATTTCAGTAATTGAAATTAATAGGAAAATTGGCAGATTAGACATATGAAAACAAAATTAATACATTTTAAGAGAAATGTATTTTAACAGAAAGCCTCAAAAGATATTTTTTAAACCAGTTTGTGACTGGGCAATGATAATGTATGATGTGAGGTACAAGAATTTGTAAGAAATCACTTTCTTTTCACTAACATTACCACACTAATATATTTAACATAGACATTTACATGCTTTGCATTTTAAGTGCCTCTGAAATTCAAGCACCAAGCCTGCACATTTCAGCAGCACCATCAGATGTAATGAGTTATGGTACTATCGGCATGTTGATAAGCTATAGCCCAAAGAAGAACAAGAAGGAAGTATAAAAAATATGGCCAGAGGATGGGATAAAATTATCAGCGAGTGTGTTTTCCTGTTTGGTTTTAATCTACATTTAATTAAATTCTTATCTTCTGTGTACTTATGGTCGCATTTGAATGGCGAGACTGCATTCATTATGAATGGCAAAACTTAACTCGGAGAACATTTCATGTGGCTTCTTAAAAAAAAAGGAAAAGGAAAAATATTGTCTTTATTCTTTACACTTAGGTCTTTTAAAAGAAGGGTTAAGTTACTTTAGGCTCAAATGCCGTTCTGTACTTAACCTTTAGGCTAACTGATTTATAAAGCTGTTCTTTAATAATTTTTTTAAAAAACCACATAATTTGGAAATTTTAATAACAAATTTTTGGTTCAGGAATGGGGGTGGTAATGAAACATACTAAAGTGTTTTCTTCATTCTTAAAAAGAGAAAATGATAAGAGAAATTTTCAGCTAGTAACAACAAATATGTATGTTAGGCTGCATTAAAAATTCCTTATAGCTATCAATTTTTTTGAAATTAATAAGACATTAAAAAAATCTTAATAATGATTTTTGAGAATCTTAGTTTGTATTATTGTTTTTTATTATTTTCCAGATCACTGTGCTGACCATGCAGTCCTCCTTAGGCAAAACTCAGCTTTAATCTTGTATAAATAAGAAGGGCAGAATTGAGTACTTTGTTTTATTTACTAGTTTCAAAAGTATTTTGGGGGGGCAAAGGACAAGTGAGGTTGGAAATGACACTACCAGCACAAAAATAGTATCTAGGCTAAATTATTAAAAGATATAACAAAGTGAAACAAAATGGAAAGCCTTCTGCATGTCCTTATCATTCAGTACAGCAACTACTACACCATATATATTTTTAAAACGTTCCATTTAGCTATCGTTTTCCAAGAGATGCTATCTTGGAATGCAAAATCATATGACACAGTGTCAGAAATATCCCTGCGACTTTTATATTGCATACATTTATTTTCTTTCTTTGAAGGGCCTATCCCCAAGACACTTTAAGGACATCCGAGAGGTACGATGCATTCAATACAAACCCAAGCCCTACCAAAATGAAACCTCCTCAAATTAAACATATTCCAGCAGTACCGAATACTCATTTTCCTGAGCTAACCTCCACAAAAGCCCTTGAAAACTGATCGGCTTTGAAGTGTGGGTTGATAATTAACAAATATCAGGAGCTACTGCAGGTAGAACATTTCAGGGTCAAAAGTCCTACTAGGAAAATGAAAACATTGGCATCAGAAAGTAATTGTTTTCTTGCTCATTTGGCTATTGATTTTCAACTCCCTCTTTCCCCAGAAATTTGGATTTTACATACCTTTCCTTCATTCTTTCCCTATTCTTCAAGTATTATCCTACTACTAATAGTTAAAGGAAAAGGAGAAGGGCAGGAAGGAAAGGAAAAACATGAGAAAAATTGTAAAAATATAACCTGTATAAATTATGTTCAACGTATTTTTAGAGCCCACTGGATCTAAGCTCTGCTATTAATGGTGAGTTTTGCTTGATAAAAGGCCAGCTGAGCTCTGAATCAGCTGCCAGCTTCGTAGTCTTACGCTGCAGTTTCATGTACAACATACTGCCATGCTGTAATTTTTCAGGTTTAGAAGCAGAAGTAACTCTAGCAAAGTCCTCATCCAAAAGAAAATACTGCAATCATTTCACTAGGCAAACATAATAAAGCAAAACAAAAAGCTCCCTGACTCCAGCATCTACCATTAAGCTTTAATAAAGATTCTGAAATTGATAGCTGAGTCACTTATCTTTTGTCATCATTGCTGGGAGAAAACTAATTGTTGTTTCTTCTACTTGTATCCAACCATGTATTGATGTTACCAGAATTTGTCTTCTTCAAATGTTTGCCAGCTAATTCACAACTAAACTACAATTTAAGCTGAAGTAAATCACTTCACTGCATCTGTCGGATCAGTTTGGAGAGACAACACAGTCCTCGTTTAATCCTTTAAACACTGATATATATAACTATGGCACTGAAAGAAAGGAAGGTGGCTGTCCCACATTTCCTCTTCTTACTCAGATCTGAGGTAAACTGAATCACACTCTCAAACACCTGTCTCTGCAATGGGATTATCAAAAGAGTGAGGCTGACACTGATCCCAATTTAAGTGCTTCATATACATTCCTAAAATTAGGGAGAATCTGGACTGCAGAGTGTGGTACAGTTGCCATTCAGGAGAGATCGTACAACATTTTTCTCACTGTCTGTTCAGATGGCATTGTGTCCTTCTGCAGGGGGGAGGTGGAGCTGTCTGGGAGACATAGCAAAATAAGTATAGAAAAAATACCCTTCCTTAGAAGAATCAATTATTACTCTTGGGTTTAGGAATCATATTAGTGTGGTCACTTTCCTATGCATTTCATGTGACTTCCAAGAAACTCTTGTGGCATGGCATGAGAACTCTGCCATGGGAAGATGTACTGCCAAAACCTGCTAAAAACTTCATTTGCAGCGCTTTGCCTGTAAATCTATGTTATTGGTATTAGCTGTGTTAGGGTAAAAATACCAACACAGCTTGGATAAAAAAAGGTGTATATATAGCAGGCTAATCAATTGCATAACTTTTCTAAAAATGTCTTCAGCATGATGACATTAGGCAACTGTGAACCTGTTAGCTTCCAGCTCTGCTGTCAGTAGTATGATATAATGAATGCCAGCATGGTGTTCCAGTCAGCTACTGCCACCTGCTCCACTTTGGAAAAAGAAGTCTCTTTTTTTGGCAGCCATCAGATGTCATACCCAGTGCCCACTGGCAAGAACGATGACTTTTCACCATGGTTTCTTTCACTTAAGAAAGACTTAAAAAGGGGCCTAATGGAGAAGGGAGGTAAAAGAGCTGTACTGCAAGGGTACAGAACCCCAAGTGGGACAGGCACAGTAGCAGCCCTGACCATAAGGGTGCCCAGGGTGAAGGTTAATTCAGAGAAAGATCTTACTTCTTACAGAGAACTGTGACTGTCTCTGAGTGGGTCTCCAGTAAACTGCAGACTTGCTCTAGGCAAAGAAGAAACTCCCATTTTGTACCAGTTCAGTGTCTGGATGAAGGTTCCTCTCTCTTCAGATCTCTATCTGTGTATCATAGCACTGTCTCCCTTGACTCTGCCAGATGAAACCACAACAATAAACTGGGGCATGTAGGAAGCTGTCTTCATCTCTGACACTGCCCTGAGCCACAGGCACTGCACCAGCAGAGATGTGGCCCAGAGGGCAGGGAAAAAAGAATAACCTCACTTCTCTGTTTCCCACTTTGCTGACTAAACTTCGCAGACTGGTAGGATTCATACTTTGTCTTCTTAGTCCTAAGATGCAAAGAAACTGAATTTACTCAACTGAGAGGGTTATCTGTTGATTAATGAAAGTCCAGTGTGATGGAATATCATCCTAATCACATTGCACACTGACCAAATACTGCTATAAATGAAGGGGAAAGAGCATTTGCTTTCTTAATGGCTACAGCAACTGGGCTTTAGATTGGCAATTTTAGCAGTATTATGCTAAACTAACATACATGCATCTACCATAAGCCTAATGCATTGATTTTAATAGGTAATGCTGGCATTAAACCCTACTCTGTATTGGGACAAGCCTGTTGTATTTATGTTCTTCTAATGTGCACAAGCATTTACATGAACTGCATTTTTACTTCACAGGGTTTTTTACTGGAGGAAGAGGACCAGATTTACACAGTGTACCTCTGAGTGTATGTATAAACTAAAAGAAAAAGAAAGAAATTATACTATTCACATTGCTTGAGAACAAAAGCATGACTGTAATTCATAGAGTGAAGCAGTGAGTTATGACAAACTTGCCCTCACAAGACAACAGTGATGATAAAGTATACAAACCCAGACACATACTACATTCCATAATTCTGTGCAAACTCTAAGCCTACAGTTTGTTTTGACGCAAGCCTTGCTTTCTATAGTAAAAAAATTTGACTTTCTGTTGTATTAAAGTAAAATAAAAACAATTATTGTATCATTTATTTTAATTTTATGTAGTGTTCAAAAGATTGCAAAACCATAACAGAAGTTGCTCTTTAAAGACCAACACTCCCTTTAGTATAGACTGACATTAAGGCTCTTTTTCAGATTTCAAATTTCTGTATTTCCCAGGCATTTGGGTAAAGGAGAAAATGTTCTTTGAATTATAAGGTGGAGACTTTTTCTCTGTTTATGACTTTCATAACACATTTTAAAACATGCAGACACAAACCAGTGCCACATATCTATGGAGACGTGCTGAATTCAGCCACTGACAGAGTCCCACGATGGTTCTGTTCCTACCACTTCTCATGTTTGCTCACTTATTCAGCACTGTCATCATTTTAGCACATCTGATTATGACTCTTTCTAATAGGAATCATCAACCTGGAATCAAGCTGACAAGGTTTAGCGAGGCTGTCTCTTTCATTGCTAAGAATTAATTTTGTTCACAGATCTTTATGTTTTTTAATTTAAAAAGCATTAACTAACATATCTGAATGGTTTATGTCTATGCCCTAAAGCATGTGAATTATTCTTGACAATTGTTAGCCTCTGCTTAATATCTAGAACATAAATAAAAGTTGCCTTATTTAACTTTGAACTAATTTATCTATAAAGGACAGATCCTGCTTTTCTTTCCAGTCACAAGTCTCACTGTGCTAAATTTCTGTGTCCAAGCGAGGCTTGCTCAGCTGTCAGAAATGCCAAACTGCAATGAACCACAGTGATGGCTTAACTCTTCCACAGATGCACATTGACATGTTGGATATTGGCAAGTCGTTCACATCACAAATTTTGCTACAAAAAATGCTTTTCTTAAAGAAAAATAAAAAGGGAATAAAAAAAAAAGTCTATGTCAATAGTACCTGTGAAAGATCCATAAATTTATTTGCTTCTGTTCTCCCTTGGTGGCTGAGGCCAGGTAATCTGCCAGGCCTCCAGGAATGCACAATCCCTGGGCACTGAGCCACCAGCCCATTGGCATCCCATGCAGCGTCGAACACTGCAGTGGATCTGTCTCATCATCAACACGACCTGCTGCAACCAGGACAAATTCATCAACTTCTGTGCTGTATATGGGCTTCTTATACACTGTTGGCTGAAGTTAAATATCTCCTCCTTTTATTCAAGTTGCTCAAAAGCCTGAGTCCAGGACATCTGAAAATCACCTTGTTTTTACCCTGAAGACAAGCCAATCCCACTTCTCTGGCATACTGGACTTCCAATAAGTGGGTGAAACCCTTCCTGTAGGCAAATCTGAGAACACATCAAACTACTACAGATGAACTGGGTGACCACCATCCTTCCCACACCTTGCCAAAAGCAGAGGCTGAGCTGCAGTCTTCAGGATAAATATGCAGCACATTTTGAACTCTCGCCCCCCAAAAAACCCATATCAAAACTACACCTGGCACTGAAGAAGTACTAGGAAGAAAA